>BLSH010081055.1:197510-209530 GCA_018402905.1 Glandirana rugosa
GCTAACAGGATCAAACCCATATTGAGTAAAATTATTGGACCAGATCAGGTAGGTTTTATGCCTGGTAGGGAAGCCAGGGATAACATTATAAAATCGTTAAACCTGATTCACAGAGCACACTCAGACAAAATAGAGGCCATGTTACTGTCAACTGACGCTGAAAAAGCGTTTGACAGAATCGCCTGGGATTATATGACGATTACATGTGAGTATATAGGTTTTGGAAAGAAAATAATGAACTGGATCAATAACTTATACTCCAATCCTAGTGCTAGAATCAGAGTTAACGACACCTTTTCTGACCCGATTCAAATTAAAAATGGGACCCGACAGGGATGCCCTTTATCCCCAATCCTTTTCATTATAACACTAGAACCCCTAATCAGAATTATTAACTTACAACCAGATATCCACGGGATCAAAATCCAAGGAAAAGAATACAAAAACCGCAGCTTACGTAGATGATATGTTGTTTTTCATCTCCCAACCTCACATCACCATTCCCAACTTGAACAAATGGTTCCAGCTGTTTAGATATATTGCAAACTTTAAGATTAATCACAAAAAATCCGAAGCAATGAACATCTCTCTGAGCAAAGAAACAGCGAAACTAACTAACGAAAACTGCCCATACAAATGGGAAGACACTGGTCTTCAATACTTAGGAATAAGATTAACCTCCAAATTAGACCAAATTTATGCTAAGAATTTTCTTCCTATTCTTGAGAAAATAGGGAAAGATCTCAACAGCTGGAACCCTAAAAATTTTTCCTGGTTCGGTAGGGCTGCTATCTTGAAGATGGTTCTTCTCCCCAGATTAATGTATCTGTTTCACGCTCTTCCAATATCACTCCCGCGAACCTTCTTCCTAAATCGAACACACAAACAGAGAAAGTTCCTATGGGCAGATAAAAAGCCGAGAATTAATCTGAAACTTCTCCATCTAGACAAGGCAAAAGGAGGTCTGGGGATACCCAACTATAAGAAATATTACTTTGCTACCCACTTAACAAGAATTATTGACTGGCATTGTCATCAAGAGAATAAAGACTGGGTTAAGCTTGAGATAAACGGACAGATCAACCCAGTCCACTTTTTTCCTTGGTCAAACCCCAAAAACTACCCACCTAACATAGCTAATCACCTTTTGATATCTACTACGCTGAGTATTTTCCACAAAATCATCTCCTCACACAATATCTCATCCTCACCAAGCCCTCTAACCCCACTATTGCAAAACCCAGACTTCATACCAGGGATAAATAGGTTTAACCTCACTCCTTTTGCCTCTAACAACCCCCTACTTGTTAGGCACTGCACTTCCAGGGGTAAAATTAAAAACATTTCAGAGCTAAGCCAACTGTTCACACAGAACCATTTGCCTTTTTGGAGCTACCTTCAGATATATGACTATATCCAGAATAATAAACATAAAAAGGCACTCACGAGAGACCTCACAGGTTTTGAAAAAATTTGCCTAGACCAGAAACCCATAAGTAACTGCACATCCATGGCATATAAATGGCTCTCACAGCCTCCTTCCGAAAAGAGCAGACATTTGCAAAACACGTTGGGAAAAAGATTTAAAAGTAATAATTTCCGACAAACAATGGGAGAAAGCAGCTGTCTTTACTCACAAATGCTCAATAAGCACAAAGCTACAAGAGAATGCTTACAAAATCCGCACCCAATGGTACATTACACCAGTTAAACTTAAAACATGGAACAGTCTGCTCTCGGATAGATGTTGGAGATGTCATAGTGAAAAGGGCACTTTCCTGCACATATGGTGGGATTGTGCGCCTATACAAGCATTCTGGAATAAGGTCATATACTGGATTAAAAAGATCACGGACACCACTCTCACTCTAGATGCTGCATGCTGCCTTCTACATATAAATAATTCCTCTTACAAATCCTACAAAAACAGTTTAAGTAGACATCTCCTTAACCACTTCAGCCCCGGAAGGTTTTGCAGCTTTAGGACCAGAGCACTTTTTGCGATTCGGCACTGCGTCGCTTTAACGGACAATTGCGCGGTCGTGCGACGTTGTACCCAAACGAAATTTGCGTCCTTTTTTTCCCACAAATAGAGCTTTCTTTTGGTGGTATTTGATCGCCTCTGCGTCATTTCTTATCGCCGCTATAAACAAAAGAAGAGCGACCATTTTGCAAAAAAACCCAAATTTCTTACTTTTTGCTAAAATTCAAATCCAAAAAAAAAATATTAATAACGTTTTTGGCCGATTTATATTCTTCCTCATATTTGCGATAAAAAAATCGCAATCGGCGTTTATTGATTGGTTTGCGCAAAAGTGGCCGCGTTTACGGATGATGAGAATTCATTTCTGGGGTTTTTATTTTTTTTTTATTTTTTACTAGTAATGGCGGCGATCTGTGATTTTTAGCGGTACTGCGATATTGCAGCGGACATGTCGGACATTTTTTACACTTTTTTGGCACCAATGACATTTATTCAGCGATCAGAAATTTAAATGTCCACTGATTACTGTATAAATGTCATTGGCAGTGAAGGGGTTAACCTGGGGGGAGAGCTAGGGGTTAACTGTGTTCCCTGGGTGTGTTCTTACTGTGGGGGGGTTGGGCTAACATGGGCGTGAGAGATCTAACTGATCCCAGTGACAGGGATCAGTAGATCTCTCATGCCCCACTGACAGGGCGGGGAACCGCCGTGTTTACATCGGCGGTTCCCCGTTCTTTGCCCTGTAGCCGCTCATCGCGGCTCGCCGGCGGACATCGGGTCCCCCCGAGCCGCGGGCACACTCCTCAGGAGTGCGGCGGGTGCGCGCGCACGCCGCCGGCGGCGCGCGCGCGCCCCCTGGTGGCCAAAATGCGAATCGCCGCTTATTTACGGCGATTCGCGCAGGGCTCCCCCACTGCCGCCGTAAGAACACGGCGCGCGGTGGGGAACCGGTTAATGCTGCTAAAGTGCTTATTCCACTTCATTGGAAACTGACAACTATTCCTTCAATTAAGGACTGGATTGAAAAAGTCAATGACATCAGATATTTGGAAGAGACAGTTGCAATCAAGAGAGATTCAACTGAACATCTTCATACCATTTGGAAACAATGGTTCATATTTAAACACACAGAGATCTACAAAAACCTTTTCAGCTGATCCATCACCTGGTTGACTCCTTAATTCATTTTCACACAGCCATTTTACACCCCACTCTAAACCTTGCCTAATCTTTACCCTATCCTACTTTTTTCTGGTTCTTTCTCCTCGCAGACTTTCTCTGAACTACATTTTCTTTCTTTTTTTTTTTTTCCTTCTCTCTGCCTAGTTAATATATGTGCTCGGTTCTGACATCAATATTCAAGATGGAACTGCTAATTGTTCATTTTACATCTTAATTGCTGTTAATTTCTAAGCCCTGACGGCTATACAACTGAGCACTACTTACCTAACTATGTAATCTATACTTAAATTTACATATATTTATGATATTCCGCTAAAATGTAATGTTCAATGTTATGCCTTTATATTTCAATAAACATATTGAGAAAAAAAAAAAATAGTCCCCGCTGCCTGCTCCATACGAAGTACAGAGCTGGCAACAAAAGGGTTAAAGGGAGAGCGTACCGATTTCTATTTCGTTTTTTTGCATGTGTGAAGGGTTAAATGACTCCAGTAACAATCATTTTCCATCTGCTGGCAATCAGATTATCATCATTTGCCGATTTGTTGGCCAATATAAGCGATCCTATCCCCGCCTTTTAAATGCAGCAAGATCTTTTCCTGACGCCAACATGGCAGCATACTAGGGATAGAGCTCCGCCTTTTGACCACTCCCTCAGGACCAGTGAATAGCATAAAAAAAGGCATGGTTAGCCACCCCCCATTCTTCTTTTTGTCCTCTTACCTCCACGCACCAGTGAAGAGTAAGCAGTTCTATGTCCCTACCTCTGCCTCTGTGCAGTAACCGTCTGGGTTCAGCCTCTCCCAGTTTCGGGCCGCTAAATGCGCTAAAAAGCCTGGGTGGCCCTTCTGTGGGTCTTGATGGGGCCCTGCAGTGTTTCCTCTTTAGGAACGAAATCTGCTATTATGTAAGTGCCTGTGGGCTGAGGCTTGGGCTTTTTTGGTTCCTTGCACCATACAGGGCTGCCTATCTCTTTTATTCTGTGCTGTTTCATGTGTGTTCTCCCTTACCTTGGTCTGTTTCTCTTTTGAGTGCCTCCCATGTCTCCATGTTTGTTTGTGTTCTGTTTGCCCATTAGGGTTGCCACCTCATCCCTTTAATCCAGGACACATATGAATTACACAGGTTGTTCTGAGGCTAATTTAATGCAGATAAGGCACCAAGTGAGTTTAACCACTTCCTTACTGGGCACTTAAACGACCCTCCTGCCCGGACCAATTTTCAGTTTTCAGCGCTGTCGCTCTTTGAATGACAATTGCGCGGTCGTGCGACGTTGTACCCAAACAAAATTGGCGTCCTTTTTTTCCCACAAATAGAGCTTTCTTTTGGTGGTATTTGATCGCCTCTGTGTCATTTCTGATCGCCGCTATAAACAAAAAAAGAGCAACAATTTTGAAAAAAAACAATATTTTTTTACTTTTTGCTATAATAAATATCCAAAAATAAAAAATAAAAAACAAATTTATTCATCAGTTTTGGCCAACATATATTCTTCTACATATTTTTGGTTAAAACTATGGACATTGATTTATGGTGTTTTTATTTTATTTTTTTTATTTTTTTACTGGTAATGGCAGGCGATCTGCGATTTTTATCGGTAATGCGATATCGGGGCGGACATGTCGGACGTTTTTGACACTTTTTTGGGACCAATGACATTTATACAGCGATCAGAAATTTAAATGTCCACTGATTACTGTGTAAATGTCATTGGCAGTGAAGGGGTTAACCTGCAGGGGGCAGTGAAGGGGTTAACTATGTTCCCTGGGTGTGTTCTAACTGTGGGGGGGCGGGGTTGACAGGGGCATGACAGATCTAACTGATCCCAGTGACAGGGATCAGTAGATCTGGCATGCCCCCCTCACAGAACGGGGAACTGCCGTGTTTACTTCGGCGGTTCCCCGTTCCTCCTGTCTGTAAGGAGATCGCGGGTCTCCGGCGGACATTGGGTCCGCCCGACCCGCGGGCACGCTCCCGCAGTGTGCGGCGGCACGCGCCGCTCGCGCCCGCGGGAGCGCGCCCAGCACGAGCCGAATGGGAGGACGTCTATTGACGTCCTCCCGGCATTTTAGAGCCGCGCTGTAGCCGTCATTCGGCTATAGCGCGGATGCGAGGTAGTTAATTACCACCTTAATCAGCCACAGAACAACCTGTGTACTTAATATATGTCCTTGATTAAAGGGATGATGTGGCAACCCTATTGCCCATGTGGCTAGATCATGCTGCCTGGGACGTCTTGATGACATAATAATGTGTATACTGCATTAATTTGTTTTTTACTTAAAAAAAAGAAAAGAAAGAGAAATGTATATATATATATGTATGTGTATTTATTTATTTTGGTAAAAAAAAAAATGTTATGTGTGTGTGCATGTATGTATACTGCATTAATTTGTTTCTTTTACTTAAAAAAAAAAACGGAGAGAAGTGTATGTGTGTATGCATGTGTATATATATATATGTATGTGTGTGTGTATGTGTATGTATACATGTATATATATGTGTATGTATTTATTTATTTTGGTAAAAAAAAAAAAACTTTTAATTTTCTGTTTGTTATGGAGGTATTTTTTTCTCCTCTTTTTAATGTCGAAAGACCTTCTCTCTGTAGTGCTATTTTCCTTTCTGGCTATCCTCATTTCAGCTGGCCGTCCTATCTGTCCTAAAGCCATGAGCCATTATGCGAAAAGACCCTCAAATTCAAAGGTACGGGACCACCGTGTTGGTAAGTTTGCAGGAAAAGAGTGCCTCCTTATGCGGATTGCTTTGAGTGTGTTCAGCCCCGCATGCTCATGCTCTCAAAAATCAAGAGCCAGGGAAAGGCGGACGGTCTTCATAAGAGTGTAACTGCAGATGGCGCATCCACTCAAGGGAAAAGGCTCTAAAGGAGACGTCTTATCGCCTCTCCCCAGAGCAACGCCAATGCCCCAGTAAGAATCCTATAGGGCCTGTGGCACAGCGCCTGTAGCCAATAGGCTGGTGAGTAAAGACTGCCCGGAGGAGTTCGCAGTTAACAGGTAACACCAGATATCTTTATTAATTATGATGTAAGATGCTATTTTGGACTCCCAGTGCGAAGACCCAGTGCTCGGGCTGCTAAATGCGCTAAAAAGCCTGGGTGCCCCTTCTGTGGGTCTTGATGGAGCCCTGCAGTGTTTTCTCTTTAGGAACAAAATCTGCCATTTTGTAAGTGTCTGTGGGCTGAGGCTTGGGCTACCCTGGTGACTAAGCAGTCTGCAGATAATAGCTCCTCTTCATCAGAGGAAGACCCGGAGCTGCTTGGTTTCAGTTTTGTTTTCCTTCATCGAACAGTGGACCCAGATGGTCATGCAGGCCATTACATGGGCTGGGTGACTAGTGCTTTTTGGGTCCAGGAGATAGACACAGCCATTGGAGAGGAAATCCATAACGCTGATATCATTCGAACCCTAGCCAAGATGAATGTGTCTGTGAACTTTATTGCAGCAATAATTTCAACCAGGTGCCTGGCCATAGCGATGCTATACTCGGTCACGGCTAGGGGGGTCCTATGGTTGAGACCCTGGGCGGTGTCTTGCTTCCTAAAAACAAGATTGGTGTGAGTCACTTTATGGCAGAAGATCTCTGCTTGGTAGAAAACTGGAGACAGCCATATCATAAGTGACAGGAGGTAAGTCCGATCTGCTCCCATAAGACCGGAAGCAAAAGGAAAAGAAAATGTTTCTCCCGGCAGGTTCTGCTTCTCTATGTCCAGGAAGCCTAGGGCCAGCTGTTAGGCCAGAGTCCCAGGTCGAGGATGTAATGGAACTCAGGCAACCTTTCACAAGGCCCATAAGTGAAAATCCTTAGGTATACCACAAGTACCCACTAAGCCCTTTTGATGAACGCATGCCCAGACTCTTGAGGTAGGAGCCAGAGGGCACTCTTTATGGGTTTCTGGACAGCATGTTGTACAGATCCTTGGAGGAAGGTATTAGGCACTCACAGTCACTTCAGGGATTCCTCACTGCTCCTCCTCTTGACCATTTCTCTGCCAAATCCACCGCAAATGCGGGTGGGCTGCTACAATACTTACAGACACTTTAGACTCAGGGAGTCATTGTCCCAGTCCTATTCACAGGAAACATTGCAGGTTTTCTACCCAACCCTGTTTGTAGTTTGCAGGGGATGGAGGCTAGTGTCCAGTTGTAGATCAAAAGAGGTTAAACCTTGTTGGCCCTCTTAGAGATCTATAAGATGGAGTCCATTACTTTTACTGTAAAAAAAAAAAAAAAGATTGAGTCCAATAAAATAGTACAAGCATTTGGCTGAATGCTACTGCTGGATTGTCAGGGTGCCTATCCTCACATCCCAAATTTCCTTTTCTTTCCAAAATTAAGTTTGGTGATCGATTAGACGCATCTCCATTTTAACAGCCTACCTTGTGTCCTATAAATAATAAATATCTCTGAGAATGTTGGCAAGGGTGTCAGTGCCATGTCAGCTCCACTCAGAGAACAGGATCTCCGGGTTTGGCACTACCTGGACATCATTCTTCTTAGATAGATAGATATCTATGGATAGATGGATAGATCCAGGGGACTGGAATGAATGATGTTGCACCAAGAGGTCCTCATACATACCCTGCAGAGATATGGCTGGGTTATCAACTTCAAAAAAAAAAAAAAAATTAGGGGAAAGAGAAGCTGAATTTCTCCAACCCAACAGTTAGTGCAGATGGGGATGCTCTGCTAGTTCCTCTGTTTTGCTTACATCAGAGAAAGCAGTGACAGTCAGGAAGAGAATTCTGAGGACAGCTACCTTCACTTGTTTGATGGCTTCTCAGTGCCTCAGTCTTCTGGGCTCAATGTCTTCATGCATACCAATGATTCCATGGGCACCTGCGCAAGTTTCAACAAGGGAGGAAACAGGATCGAGCACAGTTGAGAACAGTGTCACTCAGTATGAGTAGCGGTCCATGGTGATGGAAAGACCCTGAGGAAGTAACGGCCCTTTTGAACCATTACACTGGGTCATTGTTATGAATCATGTTGGCAAGACAGCCTGGGAGGCACACTGTGAGGAACTGTCGGTCAAGGCAAATGGACATTTCCAGCCAAGGAGGGTAGTCTCGAATGCGAAGTTCAAACAGCCTTTTTAGCACTTTCGCCTTGCTACACAGAATCAAGGGACGACCAGTCTCCCTGCAGTGGAGCAACAGGGCAGCAGTTGCCTATATGCAGCTCCAGGGAGGAACTCTCCCTATCAGCAGTATGCTACTGAGAGAGGTAAAATCCATAACGTCTGCGATGGAAGATCACTAGCAAATTCAGGAAGCAGTTTACCTCCCAGCAGACCTACTATCATGCAAGCTTCCCAGAGCACAACGAGTGGGTCTACATCCCAGGTATTCTCTGAGCTGGTCCATAGGTGGGGCCCACCACAGACAGACCTCTTCACAAATGTGGGTATGTCTGGCCTTGTTTCCGCACCCCAAGGTGCAGGGGGCATACACTCTCGTCTCTCATTGGGGCTGCAATCTAGATTATATATTCCCCCCCCCCCCCAACATCTCTTGTAATGAGATTCCTCTAGAGTCTGTCAAGGGAGTACATGGTTGTCATAGCCAATCCTCCATATTGGCCATGAAGCCCTCTGGTTTCCTTGGCTATTCACTTCAGAATACAGAAGACATTTCCCCTATGCACATATGCAGACCGGGACTGCAAGCGGGGTGCTAATAGGGGAGGCGGGGGGAACTCGGTTGCTCCAGAGCAATTTCTACTTTGTTGAGTGCTAGAAGGCACTCTACTTACAACATCTATGCCTAGATCTGGAGCAAGTTTGCGTTATCTCGGTAGGGTGAGACGTTGATCCTACTGCACCCAGCTGTATACTTCCTCTAGGCCGGGTTGGACATAAGCCTTAGCCTATCCTCACTGAGCTGGCAAGTGTCAGCTATATTGGCAATAACAAATTTAAATGGGCCAAGAATCCTTCAGTCAGTCAGTAAGGCAGTCGTAAGGATTCAGTTATAAACGGAAAGGAGTCTCTCCCAGTGGGATCGATTGGTGTTGCTGGATCTTTTTTCCATTCAACCGTTTGCCCCAACAAAGCAGTATTTGGTTTGGGCCATTACCTACAAGACAGTATTTATTGCAAAAACTTTAAGCAGAAGTTTGTCTGAGATTCAAGCTCTTGGAGCTTCAAAAAATAAAAAAAGTTTTCTTTACAAAAAGAGTAGAGGGCTGTCTTGTAGGTCATCTTGTATCAAAGGTAGCAATAGCCCTCTGTTTAACAGACATCTGGGAATTGCCTAAATTTCCAGAACATCACACAGGAAAGTCACACAACCTGGACGTTTTCAAAAAGAAGCACCTGTCCACAATTGGTCTTTTCAGATCATCTAATAGACCTTTTGTCATGCCAGCTGGGGATCATCAAGGAAAAGAGGTTACTGCCTGAACTCTAGCAGGCTTGGTGGTGCATATAGGGTGAGGGGGCGTAAACCTCCGTCAGCGGAGGTGCACTCTAACAGAGTGGTTGCAGTCTCCTAGGCAGCCCACTTGGGAGCATCTAAAATATCCATCTATAGAAGTATCATGGTCATCCCAGCATACCTACTCAAACTTTACCGAGTAGACATAGGTGCCTTGTCATCAGAGGACTTTGTAGGAAGGACTATTCAGTCCACTGTCCCACCCTAATTAGAATATTGGTTTGGCAAGTAGAAGCCACCCTGTCAGCTAGTTATTTATGACTAGTATGCTGCCATGTTGGCGTCAAGAAAACAGAAAATTGTATCAAATACTTACCGTAATTTTCCTTTCCTGACGCCAAACCATGGCAGCATACGGGCCCACCCTGTGCGTTTCGGTATGTAGCTTGTTACAAAGAATGGGGGGCGGCTAACTATGCCTTTTTTTATGCTATTTACTGGTCCTGAGGGAGTGGTCAAGAGGCGGAGCTCTATCACTAGTATGCTGCCATGGTTTGGCGTCAGGAAAGGAAAATTACGGTAAGTATTCGATACAATTTTCCGTTTTGTTCCCACCACAGGCATGCACAGGGGGCGTGCCAAGTGTGCCTAGGCACACCCTAATCACCCTGTGCAGTGCAGATTCCCCCTGCTGATATTTCACCAAAACTCCAAAATTGTAAATAGTATGAATACATTTGTAAAAAATAATAAAATAACAAAAATAAAAAACTATTGACACTGACCACTACCCTACTGACACCAACCTCTGCCGTACTGAGACTGTCCACTACTCTACTACATTGTAAAGTTTTTACATTTTTTTAGTGTGTATGTGTGTGTGTGTGTGTGTGTGTATATATATGTGTGTGTGTGTGTGTGTGTATATATATATGTGTGTATATATATATATATATATATGTGTGTGTGTTTGAGTTTTGGGGTGCACACCCTAATGCAATAGGCTGCACACCTATGGTCCCCACTATGTGGGGTCAAACCTCAATTCCATCTCTAATACAGGAGTTATGTACAGTAGACAATATTTGCCTCATATAAGAGATTAAACATATTGCCAAGGGGATCATTAGTTGGCATTCCAAAATATGAGCCTGCTGGTTGGAGTTCAAAGTTGCTACTGTATATAAAAATCTTATTTCTGACTCTCCTGAATCATAGAGATATATTGTTTGCATAGCAAGTAGAATTTCTGTGTTCCCCCTAATAATGGGGTCTGACCCCCTGATATCGGCTCCCCTCCTTACTTCACCTTATTCTATTCTTTTCCCTCTTTTCTTTCTTCTTTCTTGCTTTGGTTTTCACTTCTCTTTTACCTCTCTTATCACGAGACATGTCTTATTTATTGAATTTTCATACCAAACCGAACCCAGAATATCTTTACATGTCCATTTCTATTTTTTCTGATTTAGCGGACCTGATGGTTCTTGGGGAATTTTCCGGATGTATATGATATTTCTCGTGAACTTTTATACCTCTTACTATACACTCAAACGTATATTGCAAAGCTGTTTTTCTACTTTGTATTTCTTATTTATTCCTCAATAAACAGTTATTAAACAAACAATAAAGTGCAGCGCTTATATGTACCAAAAATATTTAGAAACCAGGAATGAGTCTTTAATCACAATGATTGTGGTCGGTTGACTCAGTATACACTCAATACAGGCCAATGAGGCTAAACCGAGTCTGTTACATCAAAGTCAACCTGACTATATAGGTAATTAAGTGCAAATTGGACACTCAAGTGATGGCACTTCCTAAGTCCTAATGGAGATATGTGCAATAATAAAGGCAAAACTAATAAAAAGTTCCAGTGTTTGATCCTATTAATGTGGGTGTTATTCATCCAGATGCAAAGGAATAACCAATATCTGCATGCAAATACACCAAACGATATCCACCACCAGGTGTATCAAAACTTACTAGAAGCTGGCAAGTGACCAGCATGAACCCCAATAGGTAAAAAGTAGTGTTGAGCGAACCCGGACTGTAACGTTCGGGTCCGTACCGAACTTTCGGGTGTCCGTGGCACGGACCCGGACCCGGACATTTCAAAAATCGTTCGGGTTCGTCAGTCGATGGAAAGGGATGTGATTGGGTTCCTCGTACACTGACGTCGTGACACTGAGGTCGAATATTTCTCCGACCCAGTGTACTACGTGACCGGTTAGTGTCGGTACGGTAATCATCCGTACCGACACTACCGAAGATTCCCGTTTGGTCACTTTGTGAACAACTAACCGACGGGACGTCGAAGAGTTGTGCACCTCATTTTATCGTCTTGGGGCCTGGCTTGGGCTTGCTAAAAACTTTACAGGCCCAGGCCCAGGCACGGTGCCTGTGGGCTTTCAAGCCATGCCTGGGCTTGCAATGTCAGGCCCAAGCGAGTTGTGATGA
>BLSH010081055.1:228647-245463 GCA_018402905.1 Glandirana rugosa
CAGTACACAGGGAGCCAGTACACAGGTATTATAGGCAGTACATAGGGAGCCAGTACACAGGGAGCCAGTACACAGATAATGTAGGCAGTACACAGGGAGCCATTACACAGGTATTGTAAGCAGTACACAGGTAGCCAGTACACAGGTATTGTAGGCAGTACACAGAGAGCCAGTACACAGGTATTGTAAACAGTACACAGGGAGCCAGTACATAAGTATTGTAGGCAGTACACAGGGAGCCAGTACACAAGTATTGTAAGCAGTACACAGGAGCCAGTACACAGGTATTATAAGCAGTACACAGGGAGGCAGTACACAGGTATTGGAAGCAGTACACAGGGGACAGGGAGCCAGTACACATGTATTGTAAGCAGTACACAGGGGACAGGGAGCCAGTACACAGGTATTGTAGGCAGTACACAGGGAGGCAATACACAGATATTGTAGGCAGTACACAGGGAGCCAGTACACAACTATTGTAGGCAGTACACAGGGAGCCAGTACACAGGTATTGAAGTCAGTACACAGGTAGCCAGTAAACAAGTATTGTAGCCAGTAGACAGTGAGCCAGTACACAGGTATTGTAGGCAGTACACCGGGAGCCAATACACAGGTATTATAGGCAGTACACAGGGAGCCAGTAAACAGGTACTGTAGGCAGTACACAGGGTACAGGGAGCCAGTACACTGGTATTGTAAGTAGGGATGAGCCCTGAACATTGAGGGTTCGTCCGTTCGCACCATTGCAAACATTATGTGGCATTTGCAGGAGCCCCATAATGCATTCCAATTGCGGCAGAGTGCTGTCCGCTGATTGGCCAAAGCATGCACATGACTTGCATGCTTTGGCCAATCAGTGGGCGGCCTGCTGTGAGAGCTATGATTGGCTAAAGGCAGGGTGCCTTTAGCCAAACATTGCTCAGCAGCCTCAATCCACGCCCTACACGCATTTACAATGGCTCTAAGTAGTGTGTGCTGGCGGCGGTGCTGGAGTGATTAGATAGAGAAAGTTCAGGTTGCGGATTGCAGGCAGTTTAGCTAGATAGCTAATTGTGAAAAAAAGAAAAAAAAAAAAAGATAGATTGTATATAGGTCGCACTATCTATCTATCTATCTATCTATCTATCTATCTATCTATCTATCTATCTATCTATCTATCTATCTATCTATCTATCTATCTATCTGTCAGTTAGTGCAGGCAGGTTAGTGTAGGAAAATATATACTAAATAGATAGGGCTATCTGTATACAGTCAGGCAGTGTAAGAATATATATATACCTTCCTAGTGTATATATATATATATATATATATAGATATAGATATATATCTATATATATCTATATATATATATATTTATAAAATGCAATGCCTTTAGTGTAGTAGTCTACAGGATGGGCCATTTATATGGATACACCTTAATAAAATGGGAATGGTTGGTGATATTAACTTCCTGATTGTGGCACATTAGTATATGTGAGGGGGGGAAACTTTTCAAGATGGGTGGTGACTATGGCGGCCATTTTGAAGTTGGCCATTTTGAATCCAACTTTTGTTTTTTCAATAGGAAGAGGGTCATGTGACACATCAAACTTATTGGGAATTTCACAATGTCATGGTGGTGGGAGTGTCATGGTCTGGGGCTGCATGAATGCTGCCAGCAATGGGGAGCTACAGTTCATTGAGGGACCCATCAATGCCAACATGTACTGTGACATACTGAAGCAGAGCAGGATGATGAGACTGGGCTGCAGGGCAGTATTCCAACATGATAACGACCCCAAACATACCGCCAAGACGACCACTGCCTTGCTAAAGAAGCTGAAGTTAAAGGTGATGGACTGGCCAAGCATGTCTCCAGATCTAAACCCTATTGAGCATCTGTGGGGCATCTTCAAATGGAAGGTGGAGGAGTGCAAGGTCTCTAACATTCACCAGCTCCGTGATGTCGTCATGGAGGAGTGGAAGAGGACTCCAGTGGCAACCTGTGAAGCTCTGGTGTACTCCATGCCCAAGAGGGTTAAGCAGTGCTGGAAAATAATGGTGGCCACACAAAATATTGACACTTTGGGCCCAATTTGGACATTTTCACTTGGGGTGTCTCACTTTTGTTGCCAGCGGTTTAGACATTAATGGCTGTGTGTTGCATTATTTTGAGGGGACAGCAAATTTACACTGTTATACAAGCTGTACACTCACTACATTACATTGTAGCAAAGCGTCATTTCGTCAGTGTTGTCACATGAAACGATATAATAAAATATTTACAAATATGTGAGGGGTGTACTCACTTTTGTGAGACACTGTATATATATATATATATATATATATATATATATATATATATATATATATATATATATATATAAACACAGCATATTGAGTGTACACTTTATATCAGTGCATTCGGCGGTGTACGGTATATAGTACACGTGGTGTCGTAAAATATATACAGTCTAGTGTGTGTGTATATATATATATATATATATATATATATATATATATACACACGTAGTGTATTGAGTATACACTATATATCAGTGCATTCGGGGTGTACATATGGTATATAGTACACTTGACCTTGTGTATTAAAATATATACAGTCTGGTATGTATGTATATATATATCTATATACACACACATAGCATATTGAGTGTACACTATATATCAGTGCATTCGGGATGTACGGTATATAGCACACTACTTGACGTGGTGTCTTCAAATATATACAGTCTAGTATATACAGATATACACGCAGCGTATTGAGTGTACACTATATATCAGTGCATTCGGAGGTGTACGGTATATAGCACACTACTTGACGTGATTTCTTAAAATATATACAGTCTAGTGTATGCATATATATACACAAAGCGTATTGAGTGTACACTTTATATAAGTGCATTCAGGGGTGTACGGTATATATATCATACTACTTGACGTGGTGTCTTAAAATATATACAGTCTAGTGTATATATATATATACACACAGTGTAATGAGTGTACAATATATCAGTGCATTCGGGGGTGTACGGTATATAGCACACTACTTGACGTGGTGTCTTAAAATATATACAGTCTAGTGTATACAGATATAAATTGAGCATATTGAGTGTACACTATATATCAGTACATTCGGGAGTGTACGGTATATAGCACACTACTTGACGAGGTGTCTTAAAATATATACAGTCTAGTGTATACATATATACACACAGCGTATTGAGTGTACACTTTATATCAGTGCATTCGGCGGTGTACGGTATATGGTACACGTGGCGTTGTAAAATATATACAGTCTAATATATATATATATATATATATATATATATATATATATATGCACGCAGCGTATTGAGTATACACTATATATCAGTGCATTCGGGGTGTACATATGGTATATAGTACACTTGACCTTGTGTATTAAAATATATACAGTCTGGTATGTATATATATATATATTTTCACACACATAGCATATTGAGTGTACACTATATATCAGTGCATTCGGGGGTGTACGGTATATAGTACAGTGTAGTGCAGTGTTAAAAAAAAACAACCATGTCAGGAAGGCCACAAAGGAGAGGCAGACGCTCCCAGGCCACTAAAAGAGGGCAAGCAGCCTCTGTGTCTTCAGTGAAAAGTGGTGGTGGTAGACGTGGTGCATCCTCTGCAGGCAGGTCATGCTTGTCCTTTTTTTCTGCTGTTGGACCTGCTATTGAGCCACAACATGCAGAAGAGTTGGTGGAGTGGATAACAAAGCCGTCCTCATCCTCCTCATCCATTGTCACCCAGGCTTGTACAAGTTTGCCTTCCAACGTATCTGGCAAAGCGGCCTATTCCACCAGATCCTTTTCCACAGTTATTCCTTCTGTAGCCCCACCATCATGCACGGAGGAGTCACCTGAGATGTTCAGCAGTTTGAAGGCTCCGGTGTTGGTTCCCAGGTTGAGGAAGGGAGTAGTGTGAGCCTAGAGACAGGGGGTGCTGCAAAAGGACAAGAAATAAGCAGTCATGTTCCCCCAGCTGCAGCATACTGCCAAGTTTGCTCCAGTGACGAGGAGGGAGGGGATGATGAGGACACGGACTGTACTTGGGTGCCTGAGAGAAGATAGGAGGAAAGTGAGGAGGAGGAGGCCCAACTCCAACAAGGCAGGATGTCCTCCAGGGGCCAGCTTAAGGGCAGCCACTCAATTGCATCAGACCACAGAGCTCCACAGGTGCAGGGTGCTTCTGCCTCCCCGCCGACTTCCAAAATTTCTTTGGTGTGGGCATTTTTCAGCACATGTGCAGTAGATTGCACCATTGCCATTTGCAATCTATGTCTGAAGTGGTCAAGCGTGGCCACGACTCCAGCCGCTTGGACACTACTGTCTTGACAAGACATATGATGACCAGCCATGCAGTCCGTTGGCAAGAGTACCTGAAGAACCCACACCAGAAAACAAGGCAGACTTCTCCTTGCTCCTCATCTGGAATCTCAACCCCTACTATACCTGCAGTCCTCTCCAAAACCGGCACTGAGAGGAATGAAGGTGTAGCAATGCGTGCCACAAATAGTACTTGCAGCCAATATGCTAGCAGTACACCACCCAGTGAATTCAGCAGGCAAATATCTGTACCCCAGTTGCTGACCCATAAACAGAAATACTGTTCCAGCGATCCACATGCTCAGCGTCTTAATGCTAGCTTGGCCAAATTGCCAGCTGCCTTTTCAGCTGGTAGACTCTGTCCCCCTTTGTGAATTTGTGGAATGTGCTGTCCCACAGTGGCAGGTTCCCAAAAGACATTTATTTTCATGTAAGGCCATTCCAGCTCTCTACCGTCATGTGGAAGGCAATGTTTTGGCCTCGTTGGACAGTGCGGTTAGCAGCAAGGTACATTTTACCGCTGACTCATGGTCCAGCAGGCATGGTCAGGGACGTTACCTTTCCTTCACTGCGCACTGGGTAACTCTGCTGGCAGCTGGGAAGGATGCAGGACAGGGTTCAGTGTTTGAGCTAGTTCCGCCACCACACCTCCAAAAAGCTGGTGGTGATTTTGCAACATCCGCCTCCTCCACCGCCTCCTCATCTTCTACCTCTGTGGCCTCTTCTGCAGAATTTTCCTGTGTAACCTGCAGTGCTCCCTAAGCATTCAAGGGGCTGCGCAAGCAGTCAGGCTAAAAGATGCCATGCAGTGCTTGAGTTAGTCTGTCTTGGGGACAGGAGCCACACTGGGGCAGAGATTCTCTCAGCTCTACGGGGGCAGGATCAGAGGTGGTTGATGCCATGGCAGCTTGAGCCAGGAATGGTTGTATGCGACAATGGCACCAACCTTCTCTCTGCCCTCTGACAGGGACACTTGACACATGTTCCATGCTTGGCACATGTCTTGAATTTGGTGGTGCAGTGTTTCTTGACCAGGTACCCAGGCTTACCAGATATCCTGAAGCAGGCCAGAAATGTCTGCGGTCGTTCATACAATGCCAGTGCTCGGCTGGCTGACATTCAGCGGGAATTCAACCTGCCCACCTACCGCCTCATTTGCGACATGTCCAGGTGGAACTCAACATTGGCAATGCTGCAACGGCTGCACGCACAGTAGAGGGCCATCAATGAGTACCTCTGTGAGCATGGCACCAGGAAAGGCTCAGTGGAGCTTGGCTTCTTTTCGCCAAGTCAGCGGCTACTGATCAAGAATGCATGCACTGTCCTGTCAACATTTGAGGAGGCCACAAGGATGGTGAGCAGTGACAATGCATGCATCAGTGACACTGTCCCTCTAATATTCCTTCTGGAGCACACGCTTTGTGGAATCATGGACAGGGCACTTGAGGCAGAACTGTGGGAGGAGGAGGAGGACTTCCTTTCCTCTCAAGGCCCCCTTTATGCAGAGCCAGAGAGCATTCCTGCAGAGCCGCCAAACACACAGGAGTATTGTGTCAGCATGGATGTGGAGGATAACACGCAGCAGTCTTCAAGGGATCATGGTTTTCAGTCCCCAGAAACCCAAGGAGCTGTACGTGGCTGGGAGTAAATAGTTCCTGATAATGTCATCCTCAGTGACCCAGAGGACTTGCATGCCTCCTCAAACTTATGCTGTATGGGCTCTCTGTTTCTGAAAAGCCTGCAAAACATCTTGATTCATGTTACAAGGGTAAAGTTGCACAGCTCATCAAGCCTGCACAGAGGGAGCAGAGGATGAAACATCTTCAGGATAGCTTGAAGAAAAGTTTGTGCAATGCCTTTCCAGACCCTGGAAGGCTACCATGTCCTGGTGCTGGACAACGTGTTTCTGATGCTTCGGTCGTTCAGAGGCAGAGCGGTGGAGAAGGTGGCCGGCTGACCGATGCCTTTAAAAAAAATTTCAGTCCTCAGTGCCCAGGCCTAATAGGTTCAAGCAACTATCGTCAGCGTCTGCATTATATGGTGCATGAATATGTAGGGGGAAGAGCAGACTTGGAGACCTTTCCAACTGAGCATCCACTGAGTTACTGGGTCTTGAGGATGGACCACTGGCCGGAACTTGCTGAATATGCAATTGAGCTAATGGCCTGTCCTGCATCCAGCGTGCTTTCTGAATGGACATTTAGTGCAGCTGGAGGGTTCGTAACAGATCAAAGAGTGTGCCTGTCCACAGACTCGGTTAATAGGCTCACATTTATAAAAATTAATCAGTCCTGGATCAGCAGCTATCAAGCCCCTTATGCTGATGCAACTGATTACATTTGCTAGGGATCTGGGAACCCTTTAAGACTGCCACTGCTCCTATTCCTCCTGTCCATAATCTAGAACAATATTTTGTATTTAGGATACCACCAACACCCAAGGCCCAATTTTTCTGCATCTGGTTTACAGGGGCATGCCTTAAAAATCTTCAAACTAATTTACAACAGCAGGGTCCGTTCCTGCGCCCAACAAGAGTTACTGCAAGGGGTTACAGTGTTCTGGCACCGCCAACACCCAAGGCCCAATTTTGTGGCACCTGTTTGACTGGGGCATGTCATCGCAATTTTTATTATTACTTTTTCATTTTTAAGAGTCATCACAATTTTTAAACTAATTTACAACAGCAAGGCCTATTCCTGAACCCTACAAGAGTACTGCAAGGGGTTACAGTGTTCTGGCACCCCCCAACAACCAAGGCCCAAATTTCAGAACCTGTTTGACTGGGGCGTGATATCACAATTTTTAAACTAATTTACAACAGCAGGGCCCGTTCCTGCACTAAAAATGGGTTACTGTAAGGGGTTACAGTGTTCTGGCACCGCCAACACCCAAGGCCCAATTGTTTGGCACCTATTTGACTGGGGCACGTCATCACAATTTTTTAAATAATTTACAACAGCAGGGCCCATTCCTGTGCACAACAAGAGTGCACAGTTTTTTTTATTTTTTAAATGATTTACAGCAGGGCCCGCACCAAAATTAAAAAAAAAAAAGATGACGTTGGGGTCCCCCCCAAAATCCAAACCAGGTCCTTTGTGTCTGGTATGGATTTTAAGGGGAACCCGCACCAAAATGTTTTAAAAAATGGCGTGGGGTCCCTCCAAAATCCAAACCAGACCCTTATCCGAGCACGCAGCCCTGGCATGGCTGGAGGGGGTGAGGATGAGCGAGTGCCCTCCCTCCGAACCATACCAGGCCACAACATGGGGAGGGTGTTTTGAGGTCCCCCCAAAAGTACCTTGTCACCATGTTGATGGGAAGAAGGGCCTCATCCCCACAACCCTGGCTGGTGGTTATGGGGGTCTGTGAGCTGGGGGCAGAATCTGGAAGCCCCTTTAGATCCCGACCCCCCCTATGTGAATGGGTATGGGGCACATTGTACCCCTACCCATTCAACAAAAAAGGAGTATAGTGGTACAAAAAACAAGAGGCAGTTTTTGACAAGTCCTTTAGTTTGTAAAATAACTCTTCTTCTTTCTTCCTCCATCTTTTCCTGCATGTCAGGGTGTTGGCATAATAAATAAGGGGTACATTTGAGGGGTTGTGGCACATGCTGTATGTTCAATGTACAGCGTGTATATTCTCAGACACTGCATAACCACTCTCCTTTTCAGCGTGATGCAACCACATTCACCTTCTAGCTTAGTGCGCTGAGTTTCTTCTCTATACCAATCTTTGCCTCTGTTCCTTCTACAGCTGGGAAGTATGATAATCTTTACCTCTATGAAAAACCTCCCTCATCTGTACACTGATGTTCATGTCTGATATTACCAACTCAGCCCAGCCCCACCCTGTGTTGGAGATGATTGTATTCAAACCCCACTGCATTCATCCTTAGAGGCAGGGACTTTCATTTTACTTCTCTCTTCTGCTGTCAACAATGGCATCTGCTGATCTGAAAGCTGAGTTGGAATGTTCCCTTTGTTTGGACATTTATAAAGATCCTGTAATGCTGGGATGTGGACACAACTTCTGCTGGCTCTGTATTGATCGTGTGCTGGATACACAGGAGGGGTCTGAAGGATATTCCTGTCCTGAATGCAGAGAGAAGTTTCCAGATCGGTCTGCACTGCAGAGGAACATGAAACTATGCAACATAGTGGAGAATTTTCTGCCTGCTCAGCCAGATCAGGAGGAGTCCGGGGTCTTCTGTACTCACTGTGTGGACTCTCCTGTACCCGCTGTTAGATCCTGTTTGCTCTGTGAGGTTTCTCTGTGTGATAAACACCTGAGAGTCCACAAAAAGTCCTCAGAACACATCTTATGTGACCCCACGTTGTCCATGGAGAGCAAGACATGCTCTGTCCATAAGAAGATCCTGGAGTATTACTGCACTGAGGATGAGACCTGTATCTGTGTGTCTTGTATGATTGGAGGACATAAAGGTCATAAGATGGAGTCACTGGATGAGGCTTCTGAGAAAAAAAAGACGACACTGAGGAATGTTCTGCAGAAACATCTGACAAAGAGAGAGGAGATGGAGGAAAGAGTCCAGAGTCTGCAGGAACACCGGAGGAAAGTAGAAGAAAAAGCAACTGGTGACACCAAGAGAGTCACTGCCCTGTTTAGAGATCTCAGGAGACGTTTAGAAGACCTGGAGAGAAGAGTCCTGAGGGAAATCTCCTGGAGGGCAGAGCGGATCTCCATCTCCATCCGGGATCTGGAAATAAAGAAGGAGGAGCTGTCCAGAAAGATGCGTCACATTGAGGAGCTGTGTAACGTGACGGATCCACTGACTGCCTTACAGGAATCAGACACAGGTGACTTGTGTGAGACTGAGGATGGAGATAATGAGGACAGAGAGAGACATGAGAAGCTCCTCCATGATGGAGGGGGTCTGGATGTGGCTGGGATATCACACACGTTACACACAGGTATATCTGATATAATAACAGAGGTGAATATATACTTCTATATACAAGAAGCTGCAGACATTTTACTGGATGTAAACACAGCTCATAATAATCTCCATATATCAGATGACAGGAAAACTGCTTCCAGGTCACATATAGACCAGAATCGTCCAGAAACACCAGAGAGATTTCAGTATTGGTCTCAGGTGTTGAGCAGTCAGAGTTTCTCCTCAGGAAGACATTACTGGGAAGTGGATGTCGGGGGATCAGATGGATGGAGAGTCGGGATGTGTTACCCCAGTATAGACAAGAGACTAAGAGTGCAGTCATGGATTGGAAATAACAACAAGTCCTGGTGTTTGTATCGGAATGGCGATCTGTGTGGGGTGATACATGATCGTAAACTGATCTCCTTGCTCTCCAGTATCTCCAGCAACAGAGTCAGGATATATCTGGATTATGAGGCCGGGAGGATCTCCTTTTATGATCTGTGTGACCCAATCCAACACCTCCGCACCTTCACCACCACCTTCACTGAGCCCCTCCATGCTGGGTTACTGGTAGGGAGAGGTTGTATAAAGATCTGTGGGAGGAATCAGAAGATCTAAAATTGGTGACATCACAGAGAGGAGGGATAGGATTGGTGGAATATTCAGCCAATAGGAGGAGGTAGTGGGTGGGGCTTAAGTCAGCGTCCTGTAAGTTTTTCTACTATAAATAAATGTAAGTGAGATTTCTCCCTCTGTCACCCATTGATCACTGTGATTGGCTAGAATATCTGTCAGGAGCCTTGCTCCTCTAGGGTCAGGGTATGAGTCCTACTCCTTCGGGGGTGGACAAAAGCACACCCTTAAGTGCACTTTTTTGTGTGTTTACACACACTTTTTTTGTACACTTATGGGTTTTAGGGCGAACAAATCTGTCCAATTACTGCAGTATCAGTGATTAACATGTTATTATTGGTCAGTGCACTTGGGTTTGGTCGATCTATCTATCTATGAAATGTACATAATGTGATGCATTAATAAAGTCTATTTCCACCCAATACTTTTTTTTTCTTAGTATTGCACATAGTTGGGGAAGGTTAGAACCCTGGTCAGGTTTTTACAACTATCTGGTACTCATTTAGATACATTTACTCTCACTTTCTGTCCTGCTAATAATGTTTAACCAAAAAGGCAGTGAGAGGAACTTTCTAACAGATACACAGACAGAAAAAAAATATTTTGTAGAATAGGGGAAGGCTAGAACCCCTTTAGGATGTGTATTACTGTCTGTGTCCCCATTGGAGACTTCCTTTCCCTTCCTGTCTGGCAAAACATTGTCAGCAGAACAGGAAGTGAAGGGAAATCTCTCTAAGGGCTCGTTTACACTTGTTTCAAACCATGGCTTCAGACACGTTTGTTAAAGCTCTCTGAATGCCAGTCAACACTTCTGTCACTAAATAAAATGGTTAGCTTACAGTCCTGTTTACATCTGCTTTTGCTTGTTGCTTCTATGAGGCTTTGATGAGGCTTCGATGGGGCTTTGATGGGGCTTTGGTGGGGCTTTGATGAGGCTTCGGTGAGGCTTTGTGGGGCTTCAATGAGACTTCATTGAGGCTTTGTAGGGCTTCGATGAACCTTTGGTGGGGCTTTGATGATGCTTTGTGGGGCTTCAGTTAGGCTTCAGTGGGGCTTCAAGCAAGCTTTGACCATAGACTTCTATGGAGGCTTTGAAGACACTTTGAAGCACCACTAGAGCTACATGGGGTATAATTTCTGAAGAGAAGCCGAAGCAAAGCAAAAGCAAATGTAAACAGGACTGTAAGCTAACCATTTTATTTAGTGACAGGAGCTTTAACAAAGCGTGTATGAAGACTTGTTAAAGCAAGTGTAAATGAACTGTTAATGTGCGTTGAAGCCGAAGCAAGTGTAAATGAGCTCTAACAGAGCCCTAGATAGAAGTAAAAACCAAACAGTAGCTCTAATCCTTCCTCAGTCCATCAAATACTAGCAGTATTTGGGTCACTGGTAACAGAACGGTGCCTCATGTTCCCCAGTCTCAATCTTCTCAGCTTCCCCACCAGAGAGGATGGTAGCTACATAGACCCTTCATACAATAAGCTGGTAATATGTAGAGCACATGGGTAAACAAAGAATGTGAGACTGGGGAGCGTGATGAACGGCAATACACATCACAACAGTCATCAACACCATCTGGTTGTTCCAGGTCACAAACTCTGCACTACCATACTGAACAAAATGGGATGTATTAAGAGAACACAAGATAACCTACCACTTTGTGAAAGCCTCCAAGGCAGTGGTTCTCAACTCCGGTCCTCTGGACCCCCCAACAGGCCAGGTTTGCAGGATAACTGAAATGCATCACAGGTGATATAATTTGCTGCTCAGTGATTGCAGTGTTCTAGTCTGCATCTCCCCAAGGTAATACTTAAAATCAGGCCTGTTGGTGGGTCCTGAGGACCGGAGTTGAGAACCACTGCTCCAAGGGAAGTTGGGAACCCAAATACAAGCTGCATGCAATATGACCTTTTGAATGGCTGAGTAGTGCTATTGATACTGATATAGAGGTCTCCTAATTTGTCCCTTTGTGTTATAGGGGGACAATGCCCTCCCCCTGGTCTCCCACTGTGTCATGTCTTGGGGCCCCAAATATGTGACACACTGGGAGACCAGGGGAGAAACGTTGTCACCTCATAACACAAAGGGGTCGATTTACTAAAACTGGAGAGTGCAAAATCTGGTGCAGCTCTGCATGGTAGCCAATTCACTTTTAACTTCAGCTTCTTCAATTAACATTTGACAATAAAACCTGGAAGCTGATTGGTTTCTATGCAGAGCTGCACCAGATTTTGCACCCTCTAGTTTTAGTAAATCAACCCCAATGTGCCAAAACAAAACTTCTTTATCAGTATTGCGAGCGTTACTCAGTATTGTAATTTCATGATAGAGTATAAGGCTTGCTCTGATTGGACGAGGTAGGGACCATGATGTCATCTTCCCATCTCTCCACTTCAGCCTTTTACTCATTCATAAAATACAAGAGCTGAGCAGCACTTAGTCTGGCTCTATTTTGCTCCTGGAGAGGGATAGGAAATCCCCATCCTTCTGCAGTACACTGGTTGTAGACGATGCCACATAAAGTTTATAGAACGCACACAGCCACTGCATGTGTTAGTGAAGGAACTATGTTGTTTCGACCAGCTTGGTGCAAACAAATAATTTAAACCAGGAGTTAGGCTTTAACCACTTCAATACCAGGCACCTGGGATGCTGATAAGCAGTGTCGGCTTGTGCTAAATAATTTGGGGGGGCGCCAAACCAATGCCGCCCCTCGGTGGGGGACGCGGGGGGTGCCCCCCCCCACGGGAGACAGACATGAAGGCGAGGAACACCAGGAACACCAACACCTAAGCAGGAGATGGACGGATGGGAGGGCAGAAGGCCTCCTTACCTTAGGAGGTAGATGTCCTGCCCGGGATGACACTCCAATCTCCCCTCCTCCTCCCTCCCCTGTCAGAGCCAGGGAGTGCTGGATGTGGCTGAGGTGCAGTGGGTGAGCCATCCCTGCAGAGAGTGGTGGTCGGTTGTACTTCCCCTGTATCTCCTCCCTCCTCCTCCTAGGCCAATAGGATCGCTTCTCCTTTTTGCCCATCCAATTTTGGCCTCCTCTTGGCGGGTCTCAGGACCAGCTTCCTGATTGGCCAGAAGGAGAATAAATGTGACAATAGCAAATATTCATTCGCTATTGTCACACAACTGGGTGGGCTCAGGGCGCAGTGCTCTACACCCCGATCCCACCCTTTTTTGAAGCCTATTAGAGCATCAGGCTCTAATCATGTGTTTAAAAAAAAAAACAACCCTATTGGAATCCATGCGTCTGTGCCCTGCATGTAGATTAGGGAGCAGGACTCATGGATGGGGGGGGTGGCACCGGTGCGGCCCTAGTGGACGGGCCGCCACTGCTGATAAGGCAGCACAGCCAGCCCTCCTGTACTAGGCCCGGGCCTCATCAATTCAAAAGGGGGGGCCTGGGCACCTGCTGAGCAGGATTAGCCAGTGTTGTTGCTGACAGTTGTGACTTTTGTGTACTGCTGCTGGCTGGCTACTCTTCTTTTCTTCCTCTGGCTGCTCTACAGGGGGATCAATTCTACTATCTGTACCCCCTTCCCCCTGCTGCCTGGGATCCATGAGTGCCCCTTTCCCTAATAGCACTGCCGATTTCTCTCCTCTCCTCTCCCACCGGCAGCTGCTGAGGGCACACAGGTGGGTTATTTCAGGAGGGTGAGTGGCGGTGGGGGGGGGGAATCTCACCATCCTGAATGAACACAGTGAGTGATTGGTACTGATCACTCACTGTGGAGGGTGGAGGGGGCAGATATTGCCTCCCTGCTGCTATTCACTTGAATGGGTCCTTTTCGACGGGAGTATCATTTCTGCCATGGCTGCAAAGCATAGCATTGCAGGCGTTGCATTTTAGCAAAAATATAATTTGATATTTTCATAGGGGGGATGCCTTGTCGTGTAAGCTGTGATTTCTATCAGCAGCCCTGCCGGGCACTTTCACCCCTTTCCTACCCAGGCCAACTTTCAACTTTCAGTGCTGTCGCACTTTGCAGGACAATTGCGCGCTCATGTAACACTGTATCCATAATAATTTGTATCACTTTTTTCACACAAATGTATTTAATCACCACTGAGTTTTTTTTTTAATTTTTTTATAAACAAATGAAAAAATACCAAAAATTTGGACAATTTTTTTTTTCTTAGCTTCTGTTACAAAATGTTGTAAATACATAATTTTTCTCCTTTTCTGATGTGCACTGATGAGGCTGCACTGATGTGCGCTGATGAGGCTTCACTTATGAGGCTGCACTGATGAGGTTGCACTGATAAGGCTGCAGTGATGTGCACTGATGAGGCTGCACAAATGTGCGCTGATGAGGCTGCACTGAAGGGACTGATTGGTGGCTTTGATAGGTGGCACTGATAAGCGGCACTGATTGAGCACTGATTGACACCACTGGTGTGCACAGATGGGCATCACTGGTGGGCTTCCCTGACAATCAATGTACCTTTTATCAGCGCAGACCCCCTCTCAGGAGAGCCGCTTATCATCTTGCCTCTACTCTTTACCGTGATCGGAGATGTGGTGTGTCCGAGTGACACACCGAACCCCCCAATCGCCACGCTGAGTGCCCCCGGGGGCGTGCATGAGCTGCATATTCTGAAAGACGTCATATGACATCCAGTCAGAACAGTGGGACCCCCTGCCCGGCCTATAGCAAAATGGCGGGCAGGCGAAGGTTCCATTTTTGGTGCTAATGACCAATATCTGTCCACAACAACTGCCTGAGAGCTGAATTTTAACCCCTTCATGACGGAGGGTAAAACAAACTTTAACCATTTCCCGCCGGGATGCCATCAATTGACGTCATGGATTTTCAGTGGGGATATCTGGATGATGCCTGCAGCTACAGGCATCATCCCGATATATTTTTTCTCAACCACCAATTCCCTGCACAGTAATAACAATCATAGTGGCAGTTCAGCCCCCCCCCCCACCGCCCTCCGGAGCTTCTCCCAGTTCACCCATGCGATCGGTGAGCCGGAGAAGGAATCTGCCACCGCTGGAAGGAAGCCATAGAGAAAGCCGAATGGACCGATGGTTCTTGGAGGCCCGGGCACAACGTTATGACGTCACGTCAGGGCCGGCTGAAGTAAGCAAAGCCAGGGACCCGGCAGGAAAGCCCGAGATCCTTCTTTTTTTTTTTTTTTGATCTCAGGCTTTTCCAGCTTGGAGGAGAGATGTGGGGTCCTCTCCATAAAGAGGACCTGTCACGCTCTATTCCTATTACAAGCAATGTTTACATTTCTTGTAATAGGAATAAAAGTGATCAAAAAGACAAAAAAAATAAAAAAAATAAAGAGAAATTGTAAAAGTAAAAAAATAAGAGTAAAATAAAGAATTAAAAAAAAAAAAAGTGAAGCGCCCACGTCTCTGTGAGCTCGCGCACAGACGTGAACGCATATGTAAGTCACGCCCACATACGTAAACAGCATTCAAATCACACATGTGAGGTATCGCCGCGTGCGTTAGAGCGAGAGCCACAATTCTAGCCCAAGACCTCCTCTGTAACTCTAAACATGTAACTTGTAAAAAATTTTAAATACACATTTGAAAATTTGCTGCGCAAATACCACGTGACATAAAAAGTTGCAACGACCGCCATTTTATTCCCTAGGATCTCTGCTAAAAAAAACATATAATATTTGGGGGTTCTGAGTAATTTTCTAGCAAAAATAAAAAAATTATGTTTTTTACATGTAGGAGAGAAGGATCAGAATTGGTTAAGTGGTGAACGCCCCAAACCAAACAGGGGTTCTTCTCCAGTAAATACAAATACATGGAAAATGCTAGCCCACTTGAGCTCTCATTCAGCTTTATTCACAGTAGCTGTGCTCTTTACGCCGGTCACCCAGACCATAGGTTCTTCTGTGCTGACTGCTTTATTCCAGCGCCCACAGCTCTGCTCTGGTCTTAGTCCTCAGCCTGTTATCTGTCTCTTGCAGACACAAATGTTCTGGCTGCCACGTTCAGTCTGCCTGACTCCTGGAGACCTCCCGTCTCTCTTGGGCAGCAGAGGCGTAATTAGAACCTTCAGGGCCCTGGTGCAAGAAATTATGAAGGGCCCCCCCTGACCCCAGGGCCCTTCCCTCTGCCTGCTGATCCTGGGGCCTTTTACTCCCTTTATTACGGTACCGCAGCGGGGCCCTTTCACAAGTTCTGCAGCGGGCCCCCTTTCTGCCATCTCCAGGCCTCCCCATGGTGGTGAAATGCCAGGGCCCAGTCTCAATTGCCACCTTTGCAATCCTGATGGTTCAGGTGTCAGTCGCTTTTATTTTTATTTTATTTTTTTACCATTTCATTTTGTTTCTTTTACAATTTTGTTTTTATTATTTTTTTTACTAATTTTCTTTAGGCGTTCTGTTGGGGGGTTTTGATGAGATGGCAGGGGTCTAAACAAACCTCAGCCCTCAATCTCCCTCTGTGTGGCCTCAGCTGCACAGAATGAATGGACAGGAACAGCTGTGCACCAAGCCTCCCATTCAATCAGAAATGGAAGTATAGTAAAAACAGTTTACTATGCTTCAGGTATGAATTAACCAATTGGTACCAATCACTGACTCTGTCCATTGGAAGGAGCCGGTAAATGACAAATTTACTGACCCGTTCCCATCTCTCCGTCATGATGCATCTTCTACAGCAGCTGGCAGGAAAGAGGGGGGGGGAAGACAGCAGCTCTGTGGGGGGGACGCAGGGACCCTGAGAACAGAAGAAGACAAGTAAACTGAATAGGAAGGGCAGCGGGGGCAGCATATAGATCAGCCTTTCTCAACCTTTTCAACACTGAGGAACCCTTGAAATAATTCTCCGGTCTCGGGGAACCCCTGCTAAAAATTAAAAATCTACAACTCATGATACCTTAGTGTGATGGTCAATGGGAAGAATGCTCCTTACACCAGGGACGCA
>BLSH010081055.1:256924-268458 GCA_018402905.1 Glandirana rugosa
AAACTCAACGTCTAGTTTGAGACGTATTTTGTTACTAGCGATGCTAGCACGAGTTGCTAGTCTAACAACCCCCTTAAACTCTAAAGTTTATGGCGACGAATCTCAACCTCTAACGTCTTGTTCTATGCAGAGCTTGATCTGCAACTCAAAGCAGCGGTATGTGAAATCTCTAATTTCTGCTATCTGTCCTCAGAGCAACAGCACAGACAGCAGTAGTAAAGTAATCTATCTCAGGATGCAGAATCAGGTCTTAAAATGTCTCAAATCTGTCCCTCAAGCTTTCAGCTTCCTTTCCCTACACTAACCCAAGGAGCATGTGACTGCAGCACTGTGACTCCAGCTTATAAAGAGGCTGGGTCACATGATGCACTGGCCAATTACAGCCATGCCATTAGTAGGCATGGCTGTGATGGCTTCTAAGGGCAAACCAGTGAAACGCTTGTTGATTGGCTGCCCTGCAGCTTCTCAACACGTGGAGTAAAATAGCAGAACCCCGGACCGAACCCAAACGGTTTTTGAAATGTCCGGGTCCGGGTCCGTGCCACGGACACCCAAAAGTTCGGTACGGACCCGAAAAATACATTGATATTGGAAAAAAATAATCTGTAAAAATATACAGTAATACTTTGTGATGGTGGGTAGAAATATGTAAATGTGGGACTGCCAGGCCATGAATTAGAGGAAGCTGCCTGTATTCACCAGTTCTTCACCGTGCACAACACAGGGGCACTTTTCTCTTTGCTTAGCCCATTGTGTTATGCCATAAACTGACTACAGGAGTCCAATTCTTCTGCAAGCTCCCTCTAAGAGCACAGTCATATGTTTTTACATATTTTTAATTGCTGTTCCTACCCATGTGTGTTTGATCTGGTCATGGTTGGCCTTAGAACAAAATAAAAGTGTAAACATATAAAACGAATAAAAAAGGGATGAGTTGTCAGTGAGAGAGAGAAGCTGAATATCACAGAATTATATATAACACTTCCTGTCTCAGGGTTGCTGGCTTGGAAACCCCAGAGGGACGTAGTACCGTATATACTCGGGTATAAGCCGAGTTTTTCAGCACATTTTTTGTGCTGAAAAAGACCCCCCTCGACTTATACCCGAGTCAGTGTCTGTGGGTGATCAGTAGTTTCACATTAAACAGAGCCATGCTGCTTCTAAGAGCCGTTCTGTGCTGTGTAAGTGTGACTAAACACATTGGAATGTAGAGAATGCCTGCGTGGGTTTCCCCTGGGTACTCTGGTTTCCTCCCACACTCCAAAGGCATGCTGTAGGCAGGGCTGGATTAAGAGCATCATGGGCCTGGTGCTGAGGATTCTGGTGGGCCCGTGATTTACATATCAATCATATTTATACCACACATAGAGCAAGGCTGGGCAGCATCAATGACTCACTGGGCTGGGCCTATCTTAAGGTCGGGGCCTGGAGCTGCAGCTCCAATAGCCCCTATGTTAATCCAGCCCTGGCTGTAGGTAAATTAGATCCTGTCTAAATTGGCCCTAGTCAGGGCCGGATTAAGAGCACCATGTGCTTGGTGCTGAGGATTTCGGTGGACCTTTTACTGGGCACCTTCTGCATTTCCAAGAGCCTGTGCTGGCGTGCGCCCAAGATCGCAAGGGTGCTTGGCCGCAGCCACACAGACGTAACACTAGGGAATCCTGGCATTTGGTTTGCCAGGTTTCCATAAGGGCTGTGCATCAGCGTGAACTCTGAGCTGAAAGAGAGCAGCCGCGCAGGCCTAACACTATGGAAGCCCCAGATATCTGTTAGAGCCCTACATGGGCATGCCCCAGGGCTTCCATTAGGACTGCTCATGCGGCGCCCATTATCAATCCCACCACCCTGCCCAGGCGGTGGCCCATTGCTTACAATGAGCAGTCTGTTCCCTGTGCGTCCGGGGGTAGGGGCAAGGGGGGGCAATTGCCCCCCCTGGAATCAGGGATCAGATCAGGGGTTCCCCACTAGGTCCTTATCCTCTTGAGCCATGTATGCAGTTTCTGACAGTCTCTTGGGCCATGTATGCAGTCTCCGACCGTTTCCTGTACCATGTCCGCAGTCTCTGACTGTCTCCTGTGCTATGTATGCAGTCTCTGACTCTCTCCTGTTCCATGTCCGCAGTCTCTGACCGTATCCTGTACTATGTCCGCAGTCTCTGACCCTCTCTTGTACCATGTCTGCAGCCTCTGACTGTCTCCTGTATCATGTCTGCAGTCTCTGACCATCTCCTGTACTATGTCCGCAGTCTCTGACCCTCTCCTGTATCATGTCCGCAGTCTCTGACCGTCTCCTGTATCATGTCTGCAGTCTCTGACCATCTCCTGTACTACGTCTGCAGTCTCTGACCGTGATAATGTAATTATGACATTGTCAAAAAGGGGCAGAGCATGGATGACCTTGAAATTATGCCCCCCCCCCCTGGAAAAAGTTCTGCGGACGCCCATGGTCTGTTCTTTTTGGGTGGCTGGGCCTTTATTAAGGTAAGGGTCTGGAGCTGCAGCTCCAATAGCCCCTACGTTAATCCAGCCCTGGCCCTAGAATATGTATGAATGTGAGTTAGGGATCTTAGATTGTAAGCTCCTTGAGGGCAGGGACTGATGCGAATGTACAATGTATATGTAAAGCGCTACGTAAAATTGACGGCGCTATATAAGTACCTGAAATAAATAAAATAAAAGCCTTCATCAAGTTGTCAAATGTACCAAGAATTTCTGTACAAATTTGCATTCAAAATTCTATACCCAGTTTATATACAGTTTTATTCTTCTTGTCTTCTGTTCATGGAATGAAGTATGGAAGATGTGATCTACACCAGCGTTCCCCAACCCAGTCCTCAAGGCCCACTAACAGGTCATGTTTTCAGGATTTCCCTCAGATGAATCAGCCGTGGTAATTACTAAGGCAGTGAAACTGATCAAATCACCTGTGCAAAACAATGGAAATCCTGAAAATATGACCTGTTGGTGGGCCTTGAGGACAGGGTTGGGGAACACTGATCTACACTATATTATGGAGGATACGAGGTGGTAATAATAACACAATCCTAGGAATACAATTGAGGTTGTGGATGTCCTTCCTTCTCCTTCCCTTCTACCAGTGTGGACTGCTTGGATAAACCGAGACCAAAAACCACATAGAGGTCTCTCTGGCATGTGAAGATAAGGTAAGGCCAGCATATATGAAATATATCTGAGTTCCTTATCTCGCAGACTTGTCTGTGTGGGAGGGTGGGGGGTGACCTGATGGCTGGCAAACATTTTTTAACCCTTTGCAGTTTTCCCAGAAAGCTTGGCATGCCTGAGGGTATACCACCATAGCATTAGGTGAGTGATCATCGTATTTATATAATTAAATAGTAAATATGGATGATGCATCAGAAAATCTCTATATAATACCGAGTAAGGCCAGGCCTTTTCTGGAACGTTTTGTTTACAAGTTAAAATCAGTATTTTTTTTTGCTTGAAAATTACTTAAAACCGCCAAACCTTATATACATTTTTATTTTATTTTTTTAGCAGAGACCCCAGAGAATAAAATGGCGATCATTGCAATATTTTAGGTCACACGGTATTTGTGCAGCAGTCTTACAAACACAATTTTTTGGGAAAAAAATACACTTTTTTGAATTAAAAAAAAAAACACAAAACAGTAACGTTAGCCCAAATATTTTGTAAAATGTGAAAGATTTGATTCCATAGAGTAAATAGATACCTAACATGTCAAGCTTTAAAATTGCGCATGCTCGCGGAATGGCGACAAACTAAGGTACTTAACCACTTGCCGACCGGCGTCTGACGGCGACAAGGTGGCCCGATATCGCAAACCGCCGTTGTATGACAGCGGCTGCGTAATCCCCCACTGTGAGCGTGCTCGCTGTGTTCGGGGGGGGCAGGGAGCCGGCAGGGCAGACTCGATCGCCGCCAGCTACCCGCAATGGCCCCCCCGCGTGTAAGTAAAGTACGTTTGGGTACAAAGTCGCACGCCCGCGCAATTGTCAGTTAAAGCGACGCAGTGCCGAATCGCAAAAAGTGCTCTGGTCCTAAAGTGGGTAATTCTTCCGGGGCTGAACTGGTTAAAAATCTCCTTAGGCAGCACTTTAAAAATTTCTACAGGTTACCAGTTTAGAGTTAGGCCCCTTTCACACTGAGGCATTGGAAAAACACGTGCAAAACATCAAGCGTTATTACCGCGTCTTCCCCGCGTTTTGACCGTGTTGGCGCTATAATTAGCACTAACGCACAGGCGTTTTTAAAACGTTTTTCAATCGCTTTTGAAGCGCTAGCATTAACTGAATAGCATAACCCCCTACATCACATCCTGTTTACTGCCTGATATTTTGACCTTTCCACAACCTCTGGGCGTTTTGCTGGCGCTTTTAACCAGTTCCACACTGCCTACCGCATATTTACGGCGGCAGTGTGGACGCTGGCCGCGAATCGCTGTAAAAACACGGCGTTCTGCGAATGACCGCTGAGGAGTGTGCCTGCGGCTCGGGTGGACCCGACGTCCGCCGCGAGCCGTGATGAGCGGCCACAGGCACAGAACGGGGAACCGCCAATGTAAACACGGCTCTGTTAGTGGGGCCATGGGAGATCTACTGATCCCTGTCACTGGGATCAGTTAGATCTCTCATGCCCATGGTAGCCCAGCCCCCTCGCAGTAAGAACACACCCAGGGAACACAGTTAACCCCTAGCTCTCCCCCTGCAGGGTAACCCCTTCACTGCCAATGACATTTATACAGTAATCAGTGGACATTTCAATTTCTGATCGCTGAATAAATGCCAATGGTCCCAAAAAAGTGTCAAAAATGTTCCGACATGTCCGCCCCAATATCGCAGTACCGCTAAAAATCGCAGATCGCCGCCATTACTAGTAAAAAATAAAAAAATAAATAAAAACCCCAGAAATGAATTCTCACCATCCGTAAACGCGACCACTTTTGCGCAAACCAATCAATAAACGCCGATTTCAATTTTTTTTATCACAAATATGAGGAAGAATATAAATCGGTCAAAACCGGTGAAAAAAAATGTTTTTTTATATTTTTTTTTTGGATTTGAATTTTAGCAAAAAGTAAGAAATTTGGGGTTTTTTTGCAAAATTGTCGCTCTTCTTTTGTTTATAGCGGCGATCAGAAATGACGCAGAGGGGATCAAATACCACCAAAAGAAAGCTCTATTTGTGGGAAAAAAAGGACGCAAATTTCGTTTGGGTGCAACGTCGCACGACCGCGCAATTGTCAGTTAAAGCGACGCAGCGCCAAATCGCAAAAAGTGCTCTGGTCCTAAACTGGGAAATCCTTCCGGAGGTGAAGTGGTTAATGTGCTTTTAAAGCACTTTACATTCATTTCAGTGTAATTGGGCATTTTTAATGAGCTATTTTAAGCGCAAAAATGTGAAAGGGGTTACAGAGGAGGTCTGGTGCTATAGTTATTGCTCTCGCTCTAATGATCGCGACGATACCTCGCATGTGTGCTTTGAATATGTGGATGCGACTTACGTATGCGTTCGCTTCTGTGTGCGAGTTCGTAGGGACGGGGCGCTTTGATTTTTTTTTTTCTTATTTAACCACTTGAAGGCCAGGCCTTTTTCTGCCACTTGTTGTTTACAAGTTAAAATCCATATTTTTTTTTGCTAGAGAACTACTTAGGACCCCCAAACATTGTATATATATATTTTTTAGCAGAGACCTCAGAGAATAAACTGGCGATTGTTGCAATATTTTACGTCACATGGTGTTTGTGTAGCGGCCTTTCAAGCGCAATTTTTTTTGGAAAAAAATACACTTTTATGAATTAAGAAAAAACAAAATAGTAAAGTTAAGCCTCGTACACACGGGGCGATGATCGTATACAACAGGTCGTACTAACGACCGTTGTATGCGATATCGATCATTCGTACGCGCGATTAGAACAGTCCAACATACGACGGTCGTACAAGGGGAGTTGTATGAGCAGACTAGAAAACTTGGTCGTACCAACAAGCGGTCCTACGACCGTTGTATCGTGTGTACAGAGAAGTTGTATTGTGCAAAACACGCATGCTCAGAAGTCAGGAACGGCCGGATGCTAATTACATGCACCTGAACGCTCTTTCTGTGGTCGTACGATCGTGTAGTGCAGTCAGTATGCAAGTTACATTATCCAACATACGATTTGCGACGGTCGTACGTACGATCGTCGTCCCGTGTGTACGAGGCTTTAGTCTGTTTTTTGTATACTGTGAAAGATGATGTTATGCTGAGTAAATAAATACCTAACATGTCACGCTCTAAAATTTTGCACAGTCATGGAATGGCAACAAACTATGGTACCTAAAGATCTCCATAGGTGACGCTGTAAAAAAATTTAACGGTTACCAATTTGGAGTTACAGAGGAGGTCTTGTGCTGGAATTATTGCTCTCACTCTTACAATTGTGGCGATACCTCACATGTGTGGGTTGATCATTGTTTACATTATCTGCGTGCAAGCTCAGAGGTACGACCACTTTAACCACTTCAATACCAGGCACTTAGAACACTTCCCGCCCAGACCAATTTTCAGCTTTCAGTGCTGTTGCGATTTGAATGAGAATTGCGCGGTCGTGCGACGCTGCACCCAAACAAAGTTTTTATCATTTTCTTCCCACAAATAGAGCTTTCTTTTGGTGGTATTTGATCACCCCTGCAGTTTTTATTTTTTGCGCTATAAAAAAAAAAGACCGAGAATTTTGAAAAAAAAAAAACATTTTTCTTTGTTTCTGTCACAAAAGTTTGTAGTACATTTTCTCCTTCACTGATGGGCACTGATGTGGCTACACTGACGGGCACTGATGAGGCAGTACAGATTGGCACTGATGAGGTGGCACTGATAAGGTTTCACTGATGATGGGGCACATATGCAGCTCTGATGGGCGGCACTGACAAGAAACACTGACGGGCACTGATACGTGGCACTGATATGCGGCACTGATGGACACTCATAGGCGGCACTGATAAGTGGCACTGGGCACTGATGGGCACTGATAGGTGGCACTTTTAGGTGGCACAGGTGGGCACTTTTAGGTGGCACAGGTGGGCACTGAAAGGTAGCACAGATGAGCACTGATAGGTGGCACAGGTGGGCACTTATAGGTGGCAGTGGTGGGCACTGGTGCAACAAGCACTGTTAGGGATGGCACTGGCAGACATCATACATGGGCACAGTGCCATCCTCACAGTGCACAATATTGCCCTTACCTGGTGGTCTAGTGGGGGCTCCCTGGTGGTCCTGGGCGGCCTCTGCGATCCTTTCCTGGTGGTCCTGGGTGGCCTCTTTGTGATGTCCGGGGGGGGGCTCCCTGGTGGTCCTGAGCAGGCTCCCTGGTGGTCCAGTGGGGTGATCCTGAGGGTGGCTGTGCTGATAAATGTTCAGCGCAGCCCCCCCCCCTGTCAGGAGAGCAGCCGATCGGCTCTCCGCTGCTCAGGTCTGCAGACCTGAGCAGAGGAAAAGCCGATAAACGGCTCTTCCTATTTACACTGTGATCAGCCGTGATTGGTCACGGCTGATCACATGGTAAAAGGCTTCGGATCGAAGCCTTTTACCTCAATCGGTAATGCGGTGGGTCAGACTGACCCACTGCACCACCGATCACCGCGATGCGCGCCCCCAGGGGCGCGCGATCGCGGATTATCCTGAGGACGTCAATAGACGTCCAGTCAGGATAATGAACCCCCCGCCCGGACTTCATTTGTCTATGCGCCGGGCGGGAAGTGGTTAAATATTTGTTTTTTCTTATTTAATTTTTTTTTTTTTTTTTTACACTGTCCCTTTAAAGTGGTAGTAAACCCTCCTATCATTTTCAGCCAAGGAAGCTGCCATCTTGGCCTCTGTTTAATCTACAACTGCCATGATGCTGCACATGTGATCGGCTATGACACCAGCCATTGGATGGTTTGACAGTTTGGTTTAGAGCACAACCAATGAGAGTGTTACATTTCCGGCACGTGCAGGAAATGGAACTGGTTTTTAAACTGTTAAATGGATGGGTTTACTACCGCTTTAAGGCCTCATACACACGGACGTTTTTTGACGCCGGTGTTTTCTGGCGTTTTTTGCAGCTCTCCATGTTAGTCAATGGCCCCATAAAAACGCCAATGTTTTTGAGCTGTAGATGGCGTCGGCGTTAGTGAGCTGAAACTAGAACCCATGGCCAGCTCGTTCCGAGGCTGTAACGTTTTGCCGTTTTTTGACGCCGACGCCGCAAAACGGCAACTAACGCCAACTAATACTGTACCGGCATTAACGCGCGTTTTTTGACGCCGACGTTTTTAGGTTGAAAAATAGCAGAGGGATGATTTTTTTTTAAAAACGCCTATTGACACCGACGCTCACTAACGCCGATGCATAACGCCCAAAAACGCTGATTTTTTTTCCTTGACGTCGGGCCCGACGCTTTGTTTATTTTTTAAGAAACGTCCGTGTGTATGAGGCCTAAATGTTTTTTTTTTTTTATCACTTTTATTCCTGTTTTTTTTTGTTAATATGAAAACAAACAAAAAAAACAATAAAAAGGGGCAGACTCGATGGACTACTCAGTCTTTTTCTGTCGTCACTTTTCTAAGTTTCTATGTTTGTAATAGAAATAAGCAGAGACCTCAGATCTCACATTTCCATTTAACCACTTTAAGACCGAGCCTCTTTTTGGAGTTTGGAGGTTATCAGTTAAAACCAGGTTTTTTTTTACTATAAAATTACTTAGAACCCCCAAACATTATATATTTTTTTTCTAACAACCTAGAGAATAAAATGGCGGCCATTGCAAAACTTTATGTCACACCGTATTTGCGCAGCGGTCTTACAAGCGCGATTTTTTTACAAAAAAATTCAGTTTTTTTAGTTAAAAAATAAGCAGTAAAGTTAGGTCAATTCTTTTCCATATTGTGAAAGATAATGTTATGTCCAGTAAAATGATACCCAACATGTTATGCTTCAAAATTGCGTCCGCTCGCGGAATGGCGACAAACTTTGCAACATAAAAATCTCCATTGGCGACGTTTAAAAAATTCTACAGGTTAGCATTTTTGAGCAACAGAGGAGGTCTAGTGACAGAATTATTGCTCTAACGATCGCGGCGATACCACACATGTGTTGTTTGAACACCGTTTTCATATGTGGGCGGGGCTTACATATGCGTTCGCTTCTGCGCGCGAGCTCGCAAGGACGGTGCGCTTTAAATTTTTTTTTTTTTATTATTTATTTTACTTTTTAATTTTTATTTTTACACCTTTCTTTTTTTTTTTTTTTAATTTTGATCACTTTTTTCCTATTACAAGAAATGTAAACATTCCTTGTAATAGAAAAAAGCATTCCAGGACCTCCAAAATATGAGATCTCGGCTCAAAAAGACCTCACATCTCAGATTTACACTGAAATGCATAAAAAAAAAAATTTGAAAAAAATGGCATGGGAAAAAAAAAAATGTCCCCTTTAAGAACATTGGGCGGAAGCGACTTGTGACGTCGCTTCCGCCCAGCCATGTTATGGAGCCGGGTGAACGGCTTCAGCCGCTCACTCGGCTCACGGACACCTGGGGGGGGCGCGATCATCTCCGCCGCTGATAAAAGTGATCTCGCAGTGAATCCGCCACTAAGACCACTTTTATCTTGCAGGGAATCGCCTGCTGAAAAAAAAGATACCGGGGTTATGGTAGCTATCTGCTATCATAACAACGGTATTGCACTTCAAAACTGCCGCCATCAAACGGCCGGCGGTCCGGAAGTGTTTAAAAAAAAAAGTAATTTTGCCTTCAAGGGATGGAAAAGAATTATCCCTTTAACCATTTCAGCCCCAGAAGGATTTACCCCCTTCCTGACCAGAGTGCTTTTTGCGATTCGGAACTGCGTCGCTTTAACTGACAATTGCGCGGTCGTGCGACGTTGTAACCAAAACAATGTCCTTTTTTTCTTTTGATCACCTCTATGGTTTTTATTTTGTGCACTATAAACAAACAAACACTAACTGACACTTTTTTGGGGACCAGTGACACTAACACAGTGATCAGTGCTAAAAATACAAACTGTCACTGTACTAATGGCACTGGCTGGGAAGGGGTCACCATCAGGGGTGATCAAGGGGTTAAATATGTTCCCTGCAGGTGTTTTCTAAATGTATGGGGGATGGGCTGCCTGGGAAAACACACAGATCTGTCTTCCTGCATAGTTATCCCCTGTTGTTCCCCTTGTTCTTTCACTGCAGGGAACGACCGCGGGTGGCCGGTGGACATCGAGTCCGCCGGACCCGCTGATTGGGCAACGGGAGCACGCGCGTGCCCACAAAAGTGACATCCCAAGCTGACGTACAGTGACGGCAATTCACGGTATCGAGCCACCTTGCCGCAGTATAACTGTGGCGGCTGGTCGGGAAGCAGGTAATAATCATCATAGAAGGTGTGCTGGCTATGCTGTGATTGGCCCACAGCTATCACATGGTACCTGTGCCAACTAGAGCACCCTGTACCATACCTTAGCTGTAGCCAATCACACATCACTAGTGGTCACAGTTGAAAACTTTGCTGTTACAAATGATCTTTAATTGTAACAGCAAAGTGTTTAAAAAATCCCTGATCAACCCCCCCAGAGTGACACTGAGCTACTCTGATGCATTGGTGACAGTGTTAAAAAAAAAAGTGTTATTCAATTTCTTTATTTTCCAAAAAATTGTGACAAAAAAAAAAAACTTAACCACTTCAGCCCCGGAAGGATTTCCCACTTTAGGACCAGAGCACTTTTTGAAATTCGGCGCTGCACCGATTTAACTGGCAATTGCGCGGTCGTGCGACGTTGTACCCAAACAAAATTTGCGTCCTTTTTTCCCCACAAATAGAGCTTTCTTTTGGTGGTATTTGATCGTCTCTGCGGTTTTTATTTTTTGTGCAATTAAACAAACGGACAGCGACAATTTTCACAAAAGAAAAAAAACAATATTTCCTACTTTTTGCTAAAATACAAATCCAAAAAGAATATAAAAAAACAAATATATTCATCCGTTTTGGCCAAAATAAATATTATTGTTCATATTTTTGGTAAAAAAAAATTGCAATCTGCGTTTATTATAAAATAACAGAAAAAACTGCGCAACCAGAAACGTTAAAGTGCTGGTGCAGAGGAAAAATATACATGAATATATAATTCTATATAGTATACAAATATTATTCAATCATAGTGGCATCTGCCAAGGATTATCCACTTCCCGACCGCCTGCCGTGTTTTCACGGCGGCAGTCGGGTTGCTGTGTGCGAATCGCCATAAAAACACGGCGATCTGCGAACGGCCGCTAGGAGTGTGCCCGCGGCTCGGGCGGACCCGATGTCCGCCGGCGAGCCGCGATGAGCGGCCACAGGCAAAGTACGGGGAACCACCGATGTAAACACGGCGGTTCCCCATTCTGACAGTGCGGGCATGGGAGATCTACTGATCCCTGTCACTGGGATCAGTTAGATCTTTCATGCCCATGGTAGCCCAACCCCCCCCCGAAATTGCAAAGACCAACGCGTCAAAAAAGACAATAAAATA
>BLSH010081055.1:268468-282978 GCA_018402905.1 Glandirana rugosa
TTAACCCCTAGCCCCCCCCCCCCCTGCAGGTTAACCCCTTCCCTGCCAATGACATTTATACAGTAATCAATGGACATTTAAATTTCTGATCGCTGAATAAATGCCAATGGTCCCAAAAAAGTGTCAAAAATGTCCGACATGTCCGCTGCAATATCGCAGTGCCGCTAAAAATCGCAGATCGCTGCCATTACTAGTAAAAAAATCATCCGTAAACTCGGCCACTTTTGCGCAAACCAATCAATAAACGCCGATTGCGATTTTTTTTTTTATCACAAATATAAACCGTTGAAAAAAAAATTTTTTTTATATATTTTTTTTTGGACTTGAATTTTAGCAAAAAATAAGAAATTTGGGGTTTTTTTGCAAAACGGTTGCTCTTCTTTTGTTTATAGCGGCGATCAGAAATGACGCAGAGGCGATCAAATAGCACCAAAAGAAAGCTCTATTTGTGGGAAAAAAAGGACGCAAATGTTGTTTGGGTGCAACGTCGCACGACCGCGCAATTGTCAGTTAAAGCGACGCAGCGCCGAATTGCAAAAAGTGCTCCAGTCCTAAACCTGGAAAACCTTCCGGTTGGTAAGTGGTTATAAAGGTGATACAATTACTGAAAAGCAATATAAAAGTGCTAGGTGCAAACAACTGATTAAGGTGTTGAAGAGAATTTAATCAGTCCAAACATCATAAAAAGTCCACTTGGTTCAGATTTTCCCAAAGTATGATGAAGAAAGACTCCTCCACCTGGTGAAGGAAGACGAGATGTAACTTCTGTGTCACCCAACATCTATACCAGGGGTCTTCAAACCATGGCCCTCCAGTTGTTCGGGAACTACAATTCCCATCACGCCTAGTCATGTCTGTGAATGTCCGAGTTTTCCAATGCCTCATGGGATGTGTAGTTCCACAACAGCTGGAGGGCCGTAGTTTGAGGACCCCTGATCTAGAACATTTCAACTCTTACCAGAGCTAGTTGGCCTCCTATCTCTAGGAAGGCCCAACTCTGCGGGCAGATGGTGGAAGAATGGTAAAGCGGTATGGATCCTTAGCCCGTCCTATACGGATCACCAGGGCCTAAAACAGTCTTTGTCTGGCAGATAGGAATCTCAGGGCAGGACATGATTGGACACCACCCCACATGGCAAATCTTCCTCACATCCAGTCGGCGTATATTGATTTTTTTGCGCAAAAGTTGCCCGCATTTTCGAACGATTAAAATTTATGCATGGGGTTTTTATTTTTATTTGTTATTTTTTTACTAGTAATGGCGGCGATCTGCGATTTTTAGCAGTACTGCGACATTGCGGCGGGCATGTCGGACACTTTTGACACTTTTTTGGGACCATACAGCGATCAGAACTATGAAAATGCACTGATTACTGTGTAAATGTCACTGGCAGGGAAGGGGTTAACATTAGGGGGCGATCAAAGGGTTAACTGTGTTCCCCTGGGAGGTGTTGCTAACTGTGTGGGGGCTGGGTGGAGTGGGGGAGGGGAGTGATCGCTGCTCCCCTATACAGGGATCCTACAATCACATTCCTCTCCCCTATCAGAATGGAGATCCGTGTGTTTACATACATGGATCCCCATTCTGTCACTGCGGGGGAGCGATCGCGGGTAGCCAGCGGACATCAAGTCTGCTCTACCCGCTCCCCCCATACACAGTGAGCGCGCGCCCACAATGCTTGATCTCGCAGCCGCCGTCAGGTGACGTCGATTTCCGATATCGAGCCAAGCTGCTGCCGTCAGGTGACGGCGGGCGGTCATTAAGTGGTTAAAAAAAAAATGTCATGCCTCTTGCTAAATGCCCCAGACTGTCTACTTTCCGGGGGATATTTATAGCGTCCTGGCATTTTTGGGCCTCAAGAAATGGGATTGGCCCCCAGTACATCAGGATTAATACATTTTCATAGAAATATAACATAGTGTGTAGACGCTGGCATATGGGGAAGGAGAGGCTTTGATCTGGAGGGGTTGGCGTGATGAAGATTCATGCTAGGAAGCATAGGTGTGCGCAGCCTATTGCATTAGGGTGTGCACCACAAAAGCGCAAACTAACATGAGTGTGTGTTTATAAGTCAGAAGGGCAGAGATCCGTGTCAGTAGTTTATTTTTATTTTATTTATTTTTTTACAATTTTTTTTTACAATTTTTTTTTTTTTTACAATATTATATTTTATTCGTTTTTTTTACAACTTTATTTAGGGGCCTTTGATGAAATATCTGGGGTATACAGACCCCTGATTTCTCACTTTTGAAACAGAGAAAGGGACTGGGGACAGAGATCCCCCCGTCCCTTTCTCTGCCGCCAGGCGGCAGGGATAATCTGCACAGTACAGGGTGATAAGGGTGTGCCCAGGCACACCTGCCACCCTATGTGTGCACACCTATGCTAGGAAGGGGATTTCAGTAGGGGGCGGATTTGTATTGGGGGGGGGGGGATTTATATTTATGTCTGAAGGGTAAGCATGCAGACTAAGGCCTCATACACACGGACGTTTTTTGACGCCGGCGTTTTCTGGCGTTTTTTGCAGCTCTCCATGTTAGTCAATGGCCCCATAAAAATGTCGGCGTTTCTGAGCTGTAGGTGGCGTCGGCGTTAGTGAGCAGAAAGTAGAACCCATGGCCATCGCGTTCTGAGGCTGTAACATTTTGACGTTTTTTGACGCCGACGCCACAATATGCCAAGAAACGCCAACATATGCCACCATATGCCACCTATTATTATACCGGCGTTTTCCGGCGTTTTTTGACGCCGACGTTTTTAGGTTGAAAAATAGCAGAGGGATGATTTTGTTTTAAAAAACGCCTATTGACGCCTATTGACGCCGACGCTCACTAACGCCGAAAAACGTCGCCTTTTTTTCCTTGACGTCGGGCCCGACGTTTTGTTTATTTTTTTATATACGCCCGTGTGTATGAGGCCTAATGCTCAATTTTTTTTTTTTTGGGGGGTGGGGGATTTTTTCGGACACATATATCTTGTCCCAGCACTGATTGGAACACAGTCCCTGACAATCTGCTGCCAGCACTTAAAGCAGGGATATGCAATTAGCGGACCTCCAGCTGTGGCAAAACTACAAGTCCCATCATGCCTCTGCCTCTGGGTGTCATGTTTGTGGCTGTCAGAGTCTTGCTATGCCTCATGGGACTTGTAGTTCTGCAACAGCTGGAGGTCCACTAATTGCATATCTCTGACTTAAAGAATACATATTCTCTTATGACTATGTAGTCAGATACAGGCTTGAGTAGAAACAAATTCAGAGTGATTTTGTGTGTGTGCATTTAAAACACTGTATATGCCATTTTGTGCACCACAAAAGCTCAAGCAACCGTGTGTGTATATATGTCAGAAGGGCAGAGATCGGTGTCAGTAGTTTATTTTTACTTTATTTAATTTATTTTTTTACAATTTTTTTTTTTTTTTTACAATATTATTTTTTATTTATAATTTTTTAGGAGCCCTGCTGGGGGGCTTTGGTGAAATATCAGGGGTCTAAGCAGACCCCTGATGTCTCACTTTCGAGACAGAGAAAGAGACTGAAGACAGAGATTCCCCAGTCCCTTCTGCAGCCAGGCAGTAGGGGGAATCTACACAATACAGGATGATTAGGGTGTGCCCAGGCACACCTGTCACCCTATGTGCGCACGCCTATGGTATATACACTATGTAGTCAAAGGTAGACAACCTTCCAAATGTTTGAGTTCAGAAGTTTCCATTGAAGGGTGCATTCCTATTAGATTGTAAGCTCCTATGAACAGGGCCCTCTTAACCCTCTTTATTGAGGGTTAATTTTATTATTATTATCTATTATTTTATTGTATTGTAACTGTATTGTTGCCTTTTCATATTGTAAAGCGCTGCGCAAACTGTTTGCACTAAATAAATCCTGTATAATAATTATAATGATGATAGTAATAATAATGCTACAGCATTTTGACAGTTTTGTCCTTTCAATAGACAAGTGCAATTTGTTTCGTTCCAAATTCGTTTTTCGTTAATTCGGAAATGACAAATGTTTCCGAAAACAAATTTTCGAAAAGAACGAAAATGAGAAAGAATGAAAATACGAAAATACGAAAAAATGAAAAACATTTGGATAATTTCTATTATAATTAAGTTATTATTTTATTAACCATTATTACGAAAATTTCGAAAGAATGAAAATACGAAAAATTTGAAAATAAGAGCGGAAATTCGAAAGAACGAAAATCCAAAAATAAGAACGAAAATTCAAAAACCCGAAAGAACAAAAAACATTTGGATAATTTCTATTATAATTAAGTTATTACGTTTATTAACCATTATTATAGTTTTTTTTATTATTGTTATTTTCAATAATAATAATAAAAACTATAATAATAGTTATAAACTGTATTGTTGCCTTTTCATATTGTAAAACACTGCACAAACTGTTTGCACTATATAAACCCTGTATAATAATTATAATGATGATAATAATAATAATAATGCTACAGCATTTTGACAGTTTTGTCCTTTCAATAGACAAGTTCAATTTGTTTTGTTCCAAATTCGTTTTTCATTAATTCGGAAACGACAAATGTTTCCAAAAACAAATTTTCGAAAAGAACGAAAATTCAAAAGAATGAAAATACGAAATATGAAAATACGAAAATGAAAGTGAAAATTTGAAAGCACGAAAATCCAAAAATCCGAAAGAACAAAAAACATTCAGATAATTTCTATTATAATTAAGTTATTACGTTTATTAACCATTATTATAGTTTTTTTATTATTAACTAGTTCCCCACCGCGGGCAGTACATTTACTGCGGCGGTGTGGACGCTTCCCGTGTATCGCCGTAAATAAGCGGCGATCTGCGGGTGGCCGCTAGGGGGCGCGCACGCGCCGTGCTCCTGAGGATAATAATAATAATAATAAAAACTATAATAATGGTTATAAACTATTAAATTATAGGTATTGGCATTTCCTTTCAAATTTGGCCGTTCGTGAACATAACAAATTATTAACCATTATTATATTTTTTTTATTATTGTTCATGAATAATAATAATGATAAAACTATAATAATAGTTATAAACTATTAAATTATTGGTATTGGAATTTTCTTTCAAATTTGGCTGCCTGTGAACGCAACGAATACAAATTTATCCGAATTTACAAATTTTCTAAATAACGAATACCACATCAATACGAATGGAACGTACCGAACTAAAATTTTTACAAATCTACAAATTACCGAAATAACAAATACCGAATCTATATTATTATTATTATTATACAGGATTTATATAGCGCCAACAGTTTGTGCAGCGCTTTACAACATGGGGGCAGACAGTACAATTACAATACAAATCAATACAGGAGGGATCAGAGGTCCCTGGTCGCTAGAGCTTACAATCTAGGAGGGAGGGTCGAGTGGAACAAAAGGTAATAACTGTGGGGGATGATCAGATGGAGTGAAATGCAGTTGTTAGGTGTCATCATGGGGGTACTCCCTCAAGGGGTGGGACTTTTTAGGCACAAAATAGTAGGAGACATAGATAGTTAAAAAGTTAACAATTTTTATTTATACAAAAATGAGATAAAAACATGGTATGCAAAACAATAATCCTGAGTAGATGGACATTTAGGAATGGTGATATAAATGTAGACGTCAGCTACACCTGATGCATTTCGGATGAGTTCCTTCCTCCGAGGTGCTCCAGTGACAATAATTAATATCACTAAAAATCAAATTGAGATATTGTATATAGACAGTCAACATATGTATAGCCTTGATTAACCAGTTCCACGCTGCCTACCGCATATTTACGGCGGCAGTGTGGACGTGAATCGCGGTAAAAACACGGAGATCTGCGAATGGCCGCTAGGGGGGCGCGTACGTCCGCCGCACTCCTGAGGAGTGTGCCCGCGGCTCGGGCGGACCCGATGTCCGTCGGTGAGCCGCGATGAGCGGCCACAGGCAAAGAACGGGGAACCGCCGATGTAAACACGGCGGTACCCCGCTCTGTTAGTAGGGGCATGGGAGATCTACTGATCCCTGTCACTGGGATCAGTTAGATCTCTCATGCCCATGGTAGCCCAGCCCCCCCCCCACAGTAAGAACACCCAGGGAACACAGTTAACCCCTAGATCTCCCCCCCAGGTTAATCCCTTCACTGCCAATGACATTTATACAGTAATCAGTGGACATTTAAATTTCTGATCTCTGAATAAATGTCATTGGTCCCAAAAAAGTGTCAAAAATGTCCGACATGTCCGCCGCAATATCGCAGTACCACTAAAAATCGCAGATCGCCGCCATTACTAGTAAAAAATAGAAACCCCAGAAATGAATTCTCACCATCCGTAAACGCGGCCATTTTTGCCAATCAATAAACGCCGATTGCGATTTTTTTTTATCACAAATATGAGGAAGAGTGTAAATCGGCCAAAACTGGTGAAAAAAAATGTCTTTTTATAATTTTTTTTTTTTTGATTTGAATTTTAGCAAAAAGTAAGAAATTTGGGTTTTTTTGCAAAATGGTCGCTTTCTTTTGTTTATAGCGGCGATCAGAAATGACGCAGTGGTGATCAAATACCACCAAAAGAAAGCTCTATTTGTGGGGGGAAAAGGACGCAAATTTCGTTTGGGTACAACGTCGCACGACCGCGCAATTGTCAGTTAAATCGACGCAGTGCTGAATCGCAAAAAGGGCTCCGGTCCTAAAGTGGGAAATCCTTCCGGGGCTGAAGTGGTTAATATTATTTATCAATAATAATAATAAAAACTATAATAATAGTTATGAACTGTATTGTCACCTTTTCATATTGTAAAGCGCTGCGCAAACTGTTTGCACTAAATAAATCCTGTATAATAATTATAATGATAATAGTAATAATAATAATGCTACAGCATTTTGACAGTTTTGTCCTTTCAATAGACACGTTCAATTCGTTTTTTCGTTAATTTGGAAATGACAAATGTTTCCAAAAACAAATTTTCAAAAAGAACAAAAATGAGAAAGAATGAAAATACGAAATTTGAAAATACGAAAATGAAAGCGAAAATTCGAAAGAACGAAAATCCAAAAATCAGAAAGAACAAAAAACATTCGGATAATTTCTATTGCACGACCGCGCAATTGTCAGTTAAAGCGACGCAGTGCCGAATCGCAAAAAGGGCTCTGGTCCTAAACTGGGAAATTCTTCCGGAGGTGAAGTGGTTAATGAAAATGTGCATAAACAGTGCGTACCAACTCATCTTGCCCAACATTGAAAGATGGAAAAAATCTATTACAACAGAGTTGGTGTCAACCCAGTGGCTATAGACAGGGAAAATAAAATCACAATAGGGGTCCGGATGGAGAGACAAACCGTGGGACAGCCCTTTAGGCATGCATGAAGGCCAGCGTTCCCCACAAGGGGTCCAGAATACCGCCCAATGGAGGACAAGAACAGGATGGAGGAAGACAGCGGCTTCAGACAAAGCATACAGATGGTCCTATCAACGCAGAGCAGTCCCAAAGGTTCAACTGGCCAAAGAAGGCCTGAAGAGAGAAATAGATCCACATATACAGTATATATGTATAAATAAATGTATACAACCATATACAGGTGTCTTTACCTAGAAAGGTCTAGTGAGCCACATAAGCATAACAAATCCAGTAATCTATGGGGTAATATATATATCTCATACTGGATCCATATAATATATAAGGATCCCAGTTAGGGTGACGTCAATGGAATAGTTAGTATGCATACACGCATACCTGTTAGACTTGGCTGCAGTGTCTAGGGTGTGGAGGGTCGTGTCGCCCAATCACATGGGACAGGATACACTAGAGCAGCCTTTCTCAACCTTTTCAACACAGAGGAACCCTTGAAATAATTTTCCGGTCTCAGGGAACCCCTGCTAAAAGTGAGAAATCTACAACTCATGATACATTAGTGTGATGGTCAGTAGGAAGAATGCTCCTTACACTTGTGGTCATTGGAAAGAATTACCCCTTACAGGTCGGTAAAAAGATAAATGGAGTCAGCGTGAACTTATCTGAGAGGCAGAAATTGCTCATTGCTCAAGGAACCCCTGGCAACCTCTGGAGGAACCCTAGGGTTCCACGGAACCCTGGTTGAGAATCACTGCACTAGAGAATACAAAGACCCAATACCGATAGTTATGGGCAGTGGTTATACACCAAGACACAGCAGTAAACAAGGATGAAAATCAGCTTAGAAAGAAATAGATCCCTTATAGGGTGCTTACTAAAAATGTGAACACGAGGACCTGCCTCCATGCCAAATACCATCCTGGAATGAGAGCCAGGAGGCAGCGTTTTTGAGCCTGACGCTGACAGGCAATGGCTGTCTAGAACATCATTCTGCTGTATCTCCGCTGTCCTGTCCAATGCCATGGGTGGATCACCCCGCCCGGAGAGGGGAATGACGTCACATGTCCGCTGACGCTGTGACCACTCTGGAATGCAGCACACCGAGAGGGAGAACCTCCCTCCCGAGCCACGCTGGTGTGGGGCAGGCTGCGCGGTGTGACCAGGTGGGGTGCCACTGTCAGGATAGGGCATACAAGGACAGCCAAGGCTGGATGCAGGGCCAATGGAAGTTGGAATGGGGCAGCGTAATCCGGAGGGGCAAGTCCAAACCATGGTCCACCTATGGAAGGGCTGGTCGGGACCGGCCACCTAAGCTAAAGAAGCAGGTGGCCTGGGTGCGCCGGAGGGAGAAAAAGCTGACCGGACACAACGCAGACCAAAGGGGCGGGCCAAGTCCTGCCCGGACCACTTCAATGAAATAAAAATAAATATAAATATAAAAATAAAAAAAGCAAAGACATACTATAAAGGTGAAATTGTTGACAGGCACTTTGAGCGCAAAGTCAAAAAACAATCAATCAATATAGCATCATGGAAAAGACAAAAATAATAATAATAGCAACAAACTACAAACTATTCAGCAACAAATAAAACTGGACTGTGCTAAAGGGGAAACCCAAAAAAAAAAAGGGGAAAAGGGAAAATGAAAGAGCATTCTTAAGCATTACCTTCCCACCATCCCGAGATAGTTGTTAGGTGTGGATAGGATAGACCTCTCTGAAGAGAAAAGTTTTCGGGGATCGTCTAAAAGCTAACAGAATAGGAGATAATCAGACAGATTGGGGTAAGGAGTTCCATAGGATTGGAGAGGCTTTGGAAAAGTTCTGAATGCATGCTTGGGAGGAGGTGATGAGGGAGCTGGAGAGCAGGAGGTCTTGAGAAGAACGAAGAGGACTATTAGGTTGGTATTTTGAGACTAGGTTAGTGATGTAACTGAGGGCAGAGTTGTGTATGGCTTTGTAAGTGGTTGTTAGTATTTTAAATTTAATTTGCTGTGTGAGTGGAAGCCAGTGGAGGGATTAACAGAGAGGAGTAGCAGACACAGACCGACTGGTAATGAGGATGAGTCTGGCAGCAGCATTCATGATGGACTGAAGGGGGGATAGACTATGTAGAGGTAAGCCAATGAGGAGGGAGTTGCAGTACTCAAGGCAAGAGATGACCAGGGAGTGAATTAAGAGCTTTGTTGTGTCATTGGTGAGAAAGGGGCATATTTTGGAGATATTGTGGAGGGTGAGGCGGCAAGATTTGGACAGTTATTGGACGTGGGGCTTAAAGGAGAGTTCAGAGTTCAGGACTATGCCTAGGACCTTGGCACGCTGGGATGGGCTTATAGTTGTGCCATCAATTTTAACAAAGAGATCGGGGAAGGGGCACATGGGGGAGGAAAAATTAGAGGTTCTGTTTTGGATATATTAAGTCTGAGGAAGTGGTGTGACATCCAGACTGAAATATCTCTTAATAAATTAGTGCTACGTGAAGATACTGAAGGAGTGAACTGAGGGGTAGAGAAATACAATAGATTTGGGTGTCGTCAGGGTAGAGGTGGCATTGGAAGCCATGGGAGGCTATCAGCTGAACCAGGGAGGAGGTGTGGATTGAAAATAGGAGAGGTCCAAGAACAGAACCTTGGGGGACCCCAACAGAGAAAGGAAGAGGAGAGGAGGAAGTAGAATTGTAAGTAACACTAAAGGTGTGGTTGGATAAGTAGGAAGAGAACCAGCGAAGGGTACAGTCACGGAGACCAAATTTGTGAAGTTTTTTGAGAAGGAGGGGGTGGTCAACTATATAAAAGGCAGCAGAGAGGTCCAGGAATAGGAGTACTGAAAAGTGTCCATTGGTTTGGGCCATTATTAAATCGTTTGTTAGTTTTAGGAGAGCAGTTTCTGTGGAGTGCTGAGGACGAAATCCAGACTGAAGGGGATCAAGAAGGCTATTATCAGCAAGGTGTTCACTGAGTCGGTTGTAGATCAGGCGTTCAAGGAGTTTGGATAAAAAGGGGAGCAAGGAGATGGGGCATAGGCTGATAAGACTGGATGGGTCCAGTGAGGGCTTTTTAAGTATGGGGCTGACAAGTGCATGTTTTAGGGAGTTGAGGAAGGTGCTGGTAGAGAGGGAGAGATTGGAGATGTGGGTCAGAGAGTGTAGAATGGAGCCAGAGGGTGAACGTAGCATTTGCAAGGGAACAGGATCCAGAGGGCAGGTGGTAAGATGGACGTTAGCAAGTAGTTCAGTAATCTCATCTATAGTAGTGAGGTTGAAAGAAGGAAGTAATGATAGTACTGGTGGGCATGTAGTGTAAAGCATGGGGGTATCTGAACAGCAGTGATAAACTTCTGTTTGAAGTGATCGGCAATCTCCTGGGCAGTGAGTGAGTTGGTGGGTGGAGGCAGCGGAGGACGACATAGAGAGTTGAAGGTAGAGAAGAGTTGAAGGGGGCGGGGTGATAGGTTGTTAATGAGAGTGATAAAATAGGTCTGCTTGGCAGTGAGGAGGTTGGAATTGTATTTTTGGAGAGCAGATTTATACTGGTTGAAGTCTTTCTGAGATTTAGTCTTACGCCACAAGCGCTCATGAGCGCGGCTATGTTTTTCAGACTTCTAGTGTCATCTATTTGCCAAGGTTGAAGGGGTCGGGCCTGATTCTGTGTGTAGTGAGGGGGGCCAGTGAGTCCATTGAGGCTAGAAGTGAAGTGTTATAGACAGATGTGGTTAGGTCAGTGCAGGATAGGGGTAAGATTTTGTCATAGAGGTCGTCGGTAGCAGAGTAGAGAAGAGAGGGGTTGAGAAGAGGTAGGTTTTTGTGGGTAAGTTTTAGGAAGTTGGAGGGAGAGGAGGTGGAGGAGAGGGAGAGAGTGAAACTAATAAGGTGAAGATCAGAGAGAGGGAATGGGTAGTTGGAGAGGTTGCATGGAGTACATAGGTGGGAGGAAAAAAGGTCAAGGGTATTGCCTTGAGAGTGAGTAGGAGCCTGTATCCATTGCTTCAAGTCAAAGGAAGAGGTTAGATTGATAAGTTTGGAAGTGGCAGGAGTGTTAGTATTAGTAGTGATGTTGAAGTCTGCCACAATGACTGTGGGGATTTTTCCGAAGAAAGATAGTAGGGTAGCCAGGCAGAGAAGTCATCAAGGAAGGTTGATACCGGTCCAGGGGGCCTGAAGATCACAGCAATATTTAGAGAAACTGGAGAGAATAGATGAATGCAGTGTGCTTCATAAGAGAACAGTGATAGAGAGGGAGGTGGGTGAAGTACCTGAAAGGCGCTATGTGGGACTAGAAGGATCCCAACACCTCTTCCCTTACGCCCACTGGATCTGGGGGAGCAAGTCCAGAGAAGACCACCATGGGATAGGACAGCAGAGGACATAGTGTCAGAATCATGAAGCCAAGTTTCGGTAATGGCGAGTAGATTAAATGAGTTAGAGATAAAGAGGTCATGGAGAGAAGTGAGTTTGTTACAGACAGAGCAGGAATTGCAAAGGGCGCAGGAGAAAGGGAGTCTGGTCTTGGGGAGAAGAGAAATGGGAACTAGATTGTGTGGATTTCAGGGTAATGGGTGAGTTGTGTACAGTTCAATGATGGAGGCCCAGGGTTTGGGGATATATGTCCAGAGGTTAGGAGAAGCAGAAGGGTGAGGGAGGTAATATGGGATTGGGATTTATATGAAGGGACATGACCCAGTATCCTATAGATTTTGTGTGTGTGTGTGGATTTAGAATTAGCAGGAAACTAGCAAAAGAGAAAGGTGGAACAGCTCCAGGTGTACTATTAGAGGTAATCCCAGTTGACAGGTGCAGGTCTGAAGTCAGTCATCCAGATCCGTAGGCCAATAGAGAGTAGGACCGCACACAGTCTCAGTGGGAAAAAACAATGGATTTATTGTGTAACGACAGTACATACATCATGGCAGACAGAGACACAACCATGGACACTGGGTTAAGATATCCGCTTAGCCATAGCTAAGGGTTATGACTAAGCGGATATCTTTTCCGTGAAACGCGTTAACCCAGTGTCCATGGTCATGTCTCTGTCTGCCATGATGTATGTACTGTTGTTGCACAATAAATCCATTGTTTTTTTCAACTGAGACGTTGTGCGGTCCTACGCTCTATTGGCCTATAGAATTAGCAGGAGTTTGTGGGTGCAGTAATAAGGAGAGGACAGGCTTGAGGGTGATATATGTATGCTGTGGGGTGGAGAAGAGGGGTGGAGGAGAGAGAGTTTAAGGATCTTGCACACAGCTGTCAGAGGGAGTGGTAGAGAGTGCATGTTAGAGCAGAAAGAGCTGAAGGGGAAAACAAGGGCACCTGGTGTCTCTATGGTGTTATTCAAAGTATTACCTAGTGTTCATTTTCTGAAGTGCAAAGAAGAAGTGCTTCCACTTATAGAATTCGCCGCACTTTGAGAAAGCGCCCCAACTGCAAATGCAACCCCCATGCAAATGCATTCCCCAAAAGATGCTTAGCTTTATACTGATAGGGATGGGGGAGGGTGCAATCCAAATTAGCAATCAGGAGGTAATAAAAAATGGCTGGGTAGGCAGAGCAAAATTCTCACTTAAAAAAAAAACAGAACAACAAGGGCACTAGAGATAAACAGGCCATAATTTGGGATAAGACAAGGGACAATTAAAAGCATTGCCGTATGGACAGCTCTACAGATGGTAAAGCAGAAATAAAGAATTACATAACAGTATTATTAAACAGACATTAGCATTAACAGACAGAAGGGTTTCGTTTTTTTACCAAATTCGATTCTTTATGAATTTACAAATTTATTTGAAATAACAAATTTCAATCATAATGAATCATCCAAAAAACAACAAAAATAAATAAAAATAAAACTAAAACGAAAAAAAATCACATTTTTTGGCAGTGCACATGTTTACCTTTCAATCTTGGTTTTCCAGTTTGGGGAAGACCCCTTTGTGTTCCAGCATGACTGTTCCCCTGTGCACAGAGCCAGCTCCATAAACACATGGGTTGGTCGGTTTGACTAAATGTGCACAAAAGTCTCAGGTGCTATCTCTGTCAAAATACCACCATGATCTCTATATGATTACCTAGGATAACAATAATGCAAAATGGTACACAAGTAATGAATTGCTGAAATGAAATGGTATAATGGAAGGAAAGGAAAATAGTCCAATAATGCTACGACTAAGGCTCTTGCCAAAACCCGTTCTATTGTCACTCATTTGTAACCAGTCACCAATAAATTGCTATATGGACCACAGAGTTGCCGGCTCAACCCATTCATTTGCCTAGGACAGTGATGGCGAACCTTGGCACTCCAGATGTTTTGGAACTACATTTCCCATGATGCTCATGCACTCTGCTGAGTAGGTGAGCATTATGGGAAATGTAGTTCCAAAACATCTGGGGTGCCAAGGTTCGCCATCACTGGCCTAGGATAACAACAATGCAAAATGGCACACGAGTAATGGAATGCTAAAATGAAATGGTATAATGGAAGTGGAGGAAAATAGTCCAATAATGTCCTTAGAAGTTTAACAGATTCCTTGCACCTCTTTGAAGACTGACAGAATGTCTGTGATTATTTGCATGAACACCAGAGGGTGCTAATCTGAGCACAGTAATGCACAAAACTTTTAAAAACAAAGTGGCAGCTCACATATGGCTATAACTTGAGATCTCATATCATTATAAATATTATACAGGATTTATATAGCGCCAACAGCTTATGCAGTGATTAACAACATAAGAGCAGCCAGTACAATTACAATACAGTTTAATACAGTAGGAATCAAAGAGCCCTGCTCGTTAGAACTTACAATCTAGAAGGGAAGGTCAAGATACAAAAGGTAATAATTGTGGTAGATGAGCTGATGGAGAAAATAAATGTACAGTTGTTAGGTGGAGGCCAAATAGGTCACTCAAAAGAGACTAGAACTGGAAGGGAAGATCTAACATTCAAGATTGCTCGTCCCGAGAAACTAAGGATGACATAATTTGACATAACATTAACATGACCGACGAGAATACAACAATTAGTGACGTATTCGACAACCGCGATATATTTAGGACATATTATAAATATTACTATACTCTAGAGTTCAATATCGGTATACACTCGACGGTGAAACAAAAATTTTCAAAACACGTAATGACACGAGTCTAATCGTGGGAGACCACAAGTACGTT
>BLSH010081055.1:286721-304576 GCA_018402905.1 Glandirana rugosa
TCGGTATACACTCGACGGTGAAACAAAAATAGAAAATTTTCAAAACACGTAATGACACGAGTCTAATCGTGGGAGACCACAAGTACGTTTATTACTGCCTGTAAGACAGTCAGAAGTTTCTCCACGTTCCTTAGACAATTAGAAGATTCCTGTAATAACCTGATAAAAGGAGGTGAAGGTAATATGGTAAAGTAAAATCGTAAAGTAATGAGCACACGGTAAAACGTAACAACAATAGGATCCGGTCACTACCGCTTGGATGGCGAACCTTGGCACTCCAGATGTTTTGGAACTACATTTCCCATGATGCTCATGCACTCTGCTGAGTAGGTGAGCATTATGGGAAATGTAGTTCCAAAACATCCTGGGTGCCAAGGTTCGCCATCACTGGCCTAGGATAACAACAATGCAAAATGGCACACGAGTAATGAAATGCTAAAATGAAATGGTATAATGGAAGTGGAGGAAAATAGTCCAATAATGTCCTTAGAAGATTAACAGATTCCTTGCACCTCTTTGAAGACTGACAGAATGTCCGTCATTATTTGCATGAACACCAGAGGGTGCTAATCTGAGCACAGTAATGCACAAAACTTTTAAAAGATAAAAACAAAGTGGCAGCTCACATATGGCTATAACTTGAGATCTCATATCATTATAAATATTATACATGATTTATATAGCGCCAACAGCTTATGCAGTGATTAGCAACATAAGAGCAGCCAGTACAATTACAATACAGTTTAATACAGTAGGAATCAAAGAGCCCTGCTCGTTAGAACTTACAATCTAGAAGGGAAGGTCAAGATACAAAAGGTAATAATTGTGGTAGATGAGCTGATGGAGAAAATAAATGTACAGTTGTTAGGTGGAGGCCAAATAGGTCACTCAAAAGAGACAAGCTTTCAGGGATCGCCTGAAAGTGGACAAAGTAGTTGGACTAATTGGAGTAGGGAATTCCAGAGGTTGGGAGAGGCTCTGGAGAAGTCCTGGAGGGAAGCATGGGAGAAGGTGACAAGGGAGCTAGAGAGCAGGAGACCTTGGGAGGAATGAAGAGAACAATGTGGTTGGTATTTTGAGACTAGGCTAGTGATGTAGCTGGGGGACAGAACTGTAGATGGCTTTGTAAGTTGTTGTTAGTATCTTTAATCTAATTTGTTGGGTGAGCGGAAGCCAGTGGAGGGATTGGCAGAGAGGGATTAGCAGATACTGAGCAGTTGATAAGGTGGACAAGTCTGGTGGCAGCATTCATGATGGACTGAAGGGGAGGGAGTTGCAGTAGTCAAGGCTGGAGATGAGCAGAGAGTGAATTGGAAGCTTTGTGGTGTCATTGGTTAGGAAGGGATGTATCTTGGAGATGTTGCAGAGGTTGAGGTGGCAAACTTTGGACAGTGATTGAATGTGGGACCAAAGGAGAGTTATGAGTCCAGGATTACACCTAGAACCTTGACGTGCAGGGATAGGTTGAAAGTTGAGCTATTGATTTTGATAGAGAAGTCAGGGAAAGGGGAATATTACTAAAAGTCTATCCATGATTGAGAACTCTGCGCACAGGGATGGTGGATCTGGTCCAGGAGTTGTAAGGGCACCACTGCTGCCCGGAGTGGTCAAAGGACATAAAAAAAAAAACAGGAACCAGGAAGTGGACTGGACAGTGGAATGCAGAGTAGAGTTGACCGGAAATTACATCAGCATCAGGAACTGGAAGGAGCTTGGCTACACATTTCAGAGACACCCAGTTTTGTCAAGTTTACCTGGGTTCCAACGTGCAGTCCAGGACATTAGCCCTCACCCTATGGTTATTGTTCTATAAGTCCTGATGAAGGTAGAGTTTTGAGCCCCAAAAATGCATTCCATTTTGTTGCAGAATAAAATGTATTATGGACCGTGTGAACTAGTGTGGCACTCCCATCTTTTCAAACTCCTCTGAGGGTCCAGCAGGACACTACCATTTTTGGTGACCAACCTCTAGGGCCACAAACCACATATTACATTACAGCAAATTGCCTACAGTATACAACAAAAAAGACTGGTTTTAGGCATGGAAGCTTTGGTGTGCTTAGAGAGCAACAGTACAAGTATGACCAGAAGCACTGAAAGCGTAAGAAGTAGCATAAGTCACTTTTCCAATTGTACCAGGAGTTAGCAAGATATTGCTCAGTGTTTGGGTCTGGCAGGTAGCAGGAGCCTTAGAATAACTAAAGCAGTGGACATATGGGCACAAGTAGTCTGCTCCAGGGTTGCCAACCTCCTGCAGTGTTTTTTACTGGCAAAACATGGAAAATTTACTGGCAGGGCACATTTTTTACTGGCAACCTGAAAAATAACAGAACTCTTATTAAAAACTAAGACAATTGATATTTAAACATAACATGAAAAAACAGACAATACCCATATCAAGTAGTTTGCCTGGTTTACACTTAAAAAGTCAGCACAGCGTAACAAATTATCAGACCCTGAGATTTATAGACAGTTGTAAAAAAACACTGATTTGTAAAAACTGTCAGTAAATTTAATGGCGGTTGGCAACCCTCGTCTGCTCTAATTCCAAAAATGGCACCAGTAACAGCAACCTGGACTGCTGCTTACTGTAATTGATTGGCTTCCAGTATATCTCACCGCACTTTTCCTACCATCGCCAACAACCTTTACCTACTGTACATCTATAAACAACAAAATGCCACCCTAAATAAATAGTGAAAAAAAAAATAGGTCATACAAACTATCAAGAAAAAAAGGAATGTTCCCTATAAAAGTCCCATAGGTGATAACGTCCAATATTTAAACTTGTGAATCACTCTAAGGAAGATACAAGGAATTCAGTATTCAGCATAAATATAATGTAAACCTTGATAGCGAATATCATACAAAGAAGTGAATCACCCAGGTGCGCCTCCACCGTATGGTAAGAAATGGCCGCTCAACAGAGGAAGTGGACTCTAAAATCAACCCTTTTCTGCCAACGTATTGTTTGCCACAAGAGCAGGTAATCAAATAGACTGCATGTTTGGTTGTGCAAGTATTGGATTGTCTTGGGCAATCTCACCTCACTATCAAGGTGTATATTGTATTTATTCTGAATACTGAATTCTTTGCATCTTCCGTGGAGTAATTCACAAGTTTAAGGCCTCATACACACGGACGTTTTTTGACGCCGGCGTTTTCTGGCGTTTTTTGCAGCTCTCCATGTTAGTCAATGGCCCCATAAAAACGTTGGCGTTTTTGAGCTGTAGATGGCGTCGGCGTTAGTGAGCTGAAACTAGAACCCACAGCCATCGCGTTCTGAGGCTGTAACGTTTTGCCATTTTTTGACGCCGACGCCACAATATGCCAACAAACGCCACCTAATATTATACCGGCGTTTTCCAGCGTTTTTTGACACCAACATTTTCAGGTTGAAAAAATAGCAGAGGGATGATTTTTTTTTAAAAACGCCTATTGACGCCGACGCTCACTAACGCTCAAAAACGCCGATGCATAACGCCGAAAAACGCCAACTTTTTTTCCTTGACGTCGGGCCCGACGTTTTGTTTATTTTTTTAGAAACGCCATGTGTATGAGGCCTAAATATTGGACTTTATCGCCTATGGAACTTTTTCTCTTAGAAGACATTACATTTTTTATTTATTGTTTGTATGACCTCTTTTTTTTATTAATACTATTTAGGCCTCATACACACGGATGTTTTTTGACGCCGGCGTTTTCTGGCGTTTTTTGCAGCTCTCCATGTTAGTCAATGGCCCCATAAAAACGTTGGCGTTTTTGAGCTGTAGATGGCGTCTGCGTTAGTGAGCTGAAACTAGAACCCACAGCCATCTCGTTCTGAGGCTGTAACGTTTTGCCATTTTTTGACGCCGACGCCACAATATGCCAACAAACGCCACCTAATATTATACAGGCGTTTTCCGGCGTTTTTTGACACCAACGTTTTCAGGTTCAAAAATAGCAGAGGGATGATTTTTTAAAAAAAAACGCCTATTGACGCCGACGCTCACTAACGCTCAAAAACGCCGATGCATAACGCCGAAAAACGCCGACTTTTTTTCCTTGACGTCGGGCCCGACGTTTTGTTTATTTTTTTAGAAACGCCCGTGTGTATGAGGCCTAAATATTGGACTTTATCGCCTATGGAACTTTTTCTCTTAGAAGACATTACATTTTTTATTTATTGTTTGTATGACCTATTTTTTTTATTAATACTATTTAGGCCTCATACACACGGCCGTTTTTTGACGCCGGCGTTTTCTGGCGTTTTTTGCAGCTCTCCATGTTAGTCAATGGCCCCATAAAAACGTTGGCGTTTTTGAGCTGTAGATGGCGTCGGCGTTAGTGAGCTGAAACTAGAACCCACAGCCATCGCGTTGTGAGGCTGTAACGTTTTGCCATTTTTTGACGCCGACGCCACAATATGCCAACAAACGCCACCTAATATTATACAGGCGTTTTCCGGCGTTTTTTGACACCAACGTTTTCAGGTTCAAAAATAGCAGAGGGATGATTATTTTAAAAAAAACGCCTATTGACGCCGACGCTCACTAACGCTCAAAAACGCCGATGCATAACGCCGAAAAACGCCGACTTTTTTTCCTTGACGTCGGGCCCGACGTTTTGTTTATTTTTTTAGAAACGCCCGTGTGTATGAGGCCTAAATATTGGACTTTATCGCCTATGGAACTTTTTCTCTTAGAAGACAGTACATTTTTTATTTATTGTTTGTATGACCTATTTTTTTTATTAATACTATTTATTTAGCGAAGCAATTTGTTATTTATATATGCTGTTAACAATCCCATCCGGCTTATTGTTTTTGTTTACCTGCGCAATAACGTAAAACTTTGTTACCTACTGTACATTGGCCTTCTACTCCAAGTAGGCCACTTTTTATATCAGGTGGGATAGGACATTTTCCAATGTCTCTTCTTGGTCCTTTGAAGGTCATATGGCTCCCATATGACCAAACCACCAAAAAAAACCCACTGATATAAGATCCGGCTTAGGAATTCAGAATCCATGAATTCTGATCCAAATATAATGACATTTACATTTTGGGATCAACTCTACTTACTGAGATAACAGTCAAAGTCTATAGTTTAACATTCAAATTGTTTTACAATGTGCAAATAACAGTCCCGTTTTCCATGTTTCTCTTGTTTCATAAATGGGCACACCTTTGCTAGTTTTTGTGTGCTGAACATTTTAACATTGTCCCAGGTTCAGTCGTAGAGACCCTTGAATGTGCATTTGTAGGTATTGATAAAATTCCTCGGGCATGGAGTGAACTTTAGGAGTTGGTAGAGCATTGTCATAATAGTGGTGAAGAATTGGAACTCCATCCAAGTCTTGGGAAAAGGGCCAGAAGCCATAGAGAGCCACCTTATCACAAATTTCAATGGCCGCACTCACCAACATAAGGCCAGAAGACAGCCGACGAGACTTGATTCCCATATGTTTCCAGTAAGTTTCCAGGTTCCTGAGGTAGTCCGGGTTGAAGAAGACAGCTCTGATGTTCAAGTCAAAGTCATCGATGGTGTACAATACCCGAAAGGAGAGCTCTGTGTCTGACAAGTAAGAGAAGGCTGGTAGGATGATTAAAGTAGAGCCATACTGCTTCATCCTAGTGATGAACGGTTTCCTCCTTTCCATGAGACTCCTGAACCTAATGGAAGAGATATCATTATGTGTATCCAAAGTGAGACTACTTGTTTACATCCCTATAGCTGATTCCTAAAGTACATGATCATACAAATATTTAATCTGAAAAGCTGATAAGGTGAGCTTAAAGTTTGCTTAGTCACAATAAAAAAAGTACCCAAGTGGCCCCCAATAGTGGAGGTAATGGTAGCCAGTGGTCAAAAATCAGTGGTTTGCATCTCTGGGTTTCTAAGGTTAGACTCCGGCAGGGCTAGATCTGTTTCATATCTGTATGTTATCTTTGTTTTTTTCTGGACTCCTATCGATAGTTTAGGTCTCTCCCACCATCCACAGGATAAATCAGACCTAGCATCAGGGCTGGATTAACATAGGGGCTATTGGAGCTCCAGGCCCCTTCCTTAAGGTAGGCCCAGCCCAGCGGTGTGAGTGAGTCACTAATGCTGCAGTGTGTAGTGTACACATGATTTTATTTTATTTTTTATTTATTTTTGGTACTTATATAGCGCCGTCAATTTACGCAGCGCTTTACATATATATATTTTACATTCACATTAGTCCCTACCCTCAAGGAGCTTACAATCTAAAGTCCCTAACTCACATTCATACATTATACTAGGGACAATTTAGACAGGATCTAATTTACCTACCAGCATGTCTTTGGAGTGTGGGAGGAAACCGGAGTACCCGGAGGAAACCCACGCAAGCACAGGGAGAACATGCAAACTCCAGGCAGGTAGTGTCGTGGTTGGGATTCGAACCAGCGACCCTTTTGTTACCTGATTGATTTGTAAATTGCTGCTGCATTGATACGTACATTTTTTCTCTCACCCCCGTCCTCCTCTATTTAATTTAATTTGTTTCAATATTTAATTTGTTTTAACAAAAATTGTTTGCATTTTCATTGTATTTATTTCCATTAAAAGGGCCAACAAAATCCACAGCACCGGGCCCACGATGCCCTTAATCCAGCCCTGCCTAGCATCAGTTATAGTTTTCACGTTAGCTGTCTATATGTCCAGTAATATTTAAGCATATCACTTACAGACAGGGTCTGACCCACAGGCATCTTTAGCCTATGGAAGCTAGGGCAATGCCTAGACCTATTAGGCCTCATACACACAGGCGTTTTTTACAGCCACATTTTTGAGCGTTTTTTACAGCTTTCCATGTTATTCAATGGCCCCTTAAAAACGCTGACGTTTTTGAGCTGTAGAGGGCGTCGGCGTTAGTGAGCTGTAACCAGAATGGAGCGTTTTTGACGCTGAGCCGGCAAAACGCTCCATAACGTGGCTTAACGTTGTATACACAGCATTAAGCCTCGTCAGGTGTTCTATTCAAAATAAATGGTTCCCTATGGGAGCCCATTGATTTGAATAGAGGTCGCACCAGAAGTCGGATCATCTGGGCAAGATCACCAGATGTGGAGAAGCGAGCCAGGATCTGAGTTGCATCTCCAGCACAGGTTGGACACCGTTGGCGCAAATTTGTGAATGAGGGTAGGGACTCTGTACCACCGGCTTAGGACCTTGTAACCGTTTTCCTGGGTGGATACGTTTATTGATCCTTTAAGGACATTGGCGAATATCTGTTCCCACTCGTCATCCGAAAGGTCCAGCAATAATTATTTTTCCCATGTGAGGCACGTTTTATATTTCAGGGGGCGGTGGTTAAAGAGTAGCGCGTAGATGGAGGATATTAGATGCTTTTGTGGGGTGGGTCCCGAGCACAGCATTTCCAAGGGGGGTGAGTTGTTTAGTCCATGAAGATCTATGTCGTGGGTCTAAAAGGAAGTGTTGTATTTGCAGGTAATGACAGTTTTTTAGTTTATACCAAAGTGGACTTTAGCCACTAGGTGGCACCGTATTATATTATATATATTACTTTTTTTGCAATATTTATTCTATGAAATGTATGTTTTAAAGTTATTAGTCATTAGGGGGCACTGTGCTATATATTTGTGCTACATTTATGTAAGTTTTACGTTTATAGTAGATTGCGCCTCACTGCCTATTCATAGGGCAGAGGACATGGTCAATAGGGCAGGAGACAATGGCAGTAGGGCAGTGGACTTTTTAATTTTTTTTTTATTTTTAACATATTTTTTATTATTGTTTACCATTTTGTTTTTTATTCTTTTTTTTTTGTTTTAGTAGTCCTGTTGGGGGGCTTTGGAGAAATATTGGGGGTCTAAAGAGATCCCTGATGTCTCACGTTTGAGACAGAGAAAGTGACTGTGGGCAAATATTCCCCAATCCCTTTCTCTGCAGCCTCAGCTGCACTGCACAGTGAATTAAAAGCAAAAAACCTTACAGTAGTAATTGTGCTGATGTAATGGAGGCTCCGAGGATTCTGATGTTAAGGAGTCCAGAGTTCTCCTTCACATCAGAGTCTGCATGGTTCCCCCTTACAGTGTACTGACAGTAAAGAGTCTGATGTAAAGGGGAACTCTGAGGACACAGATTTAAAGAGGAACACTGGGAACTTTGATATGGGGGGGACTCTGGTGACCATAGACCACCTTCTGCAAAGTGAATACACTAAGGTGGGGGGGGGGGGTTACTGATATAAGGAGGGACTTTTATATCAGTGCCACCCCTTACCTTAGTGTATTCACCCCCCCTTACATTAGTGCCCCCCCCACAGACTATGTGACCTGGTTGGCTGGGAGCTGTCACTGGCTGCCTCACCGCCCCACCTTTTGCTAGTTACTGAACAGAGAGTTCTCAAGCTTTGGCTGTGCACACCCTGACCAGAATCACACTACACCACCTGCATGGGGGCTCTCTGCATATAGATGGGGGTAAAGAGAAAGTTAGTGATGACCCTCCTAGGCTGGAAGTGAATTGAGGAAGGTTAGTTCTGCCACTGATCAACCTTCCAGGGATGGGCTGAAAAATTCCTATGTATAAACAGGCACCCCCAATGAATCAATAGCTGAGCTGTGCTGGAGCCAATCGAAGATCAGAGATAGGTGGAAGTAAGTTGTTCGTCCATGGAGCGCCCTGATTGGAGTGTAGTACATTCAGCTTTGTCAGCTCTATACAGGTGACAGTTAACTGTCAGTGGGGCTCTGCACACACATCAGAGGCTCCATCTGGTCTGGGCTCTTCCCATTGTATAGCGCTGCTACTCACTCACCCGGACAGGAATCAGGATCCGGTCTCCTCCACTTCTGCCCCATTGACCGCGGCACTGAGGATCTGCGCACAGCTCTTCAGAGGAGAGCAAGCGAGAGAGAGAGACACCTGAAGCTCTAGCACAGTGGTTCTCAACTCCGGTCCTCGGGACCCACCAACAGGCCAGATTTTCAGTATTACCTTGGGGAGATGCAGACTAGAATACTGCAATCACTGAGCAGCAAATGATATCACCTGGGATGTATTTCAGTTATCCTGCAAACCTGACCTGTTGGGGGGTCCCGAGGACCGGAGTTGAGAACCACTGCTCTAGCAGATGACCGGGCCCCCCTGGAGCATGAGTGGGGTCACCACTGTGACCCATGCAACCCCTATTGCTATGCCCATGCTCCTGACTGCTGGACACCATAGCCTATGTTGTACATGAGATCGTTTAAAAAAGATTCTTGGGGCTGAGCTTTATGTCTTCAGTGAATCCGGAAAGTATTCACAGCACTTCACTTTTTCCACATTTTGTTATGTTACATCCTTATTATTCCAAAATGGATTAAATTCATTATTTTCCTCAAAATTCTACAAACAATACCTCATAATGACAACTTGAAGGACGTTTGTTAGAAATCTCAAATTTATTAAAAATAAAAAAACAAAAAAAAAATCCCATGTATATAAGTATTTACAGCAGTGGTTCCCAACTCCGGTCCTCGGCACCCACCAACAGGCCAGGTTTGCAGGATAACTGAAATACATCACAGGTGATATCATTTGCTGCTCAGTGATTGCAGTATTCTAGTCTGCATCTCCCCAAGGTAATACTTAACCACTTCAGTCAGGGGGCTGTTTTTTGGGTTCGTTGTTTACAAGTTATCATCACTTTTTCTTGCTATAAAATTACTTAGAACCCACAAACATTATATATTTTGTTTTTCTAACACCCTAGAGAATAAAATGGCAGTCATTGCAAAACTTTATGTCACACCGTATTTGTGCAGTGGTCTTCCAAGCGTGCTTTTTTTTTAATAAATTCAGTTTTTTTTAGTTAAAAAATAAGAAAACAGTAAAGTTAGGCTAATTTTTTCCATATTGTGAAAGGTAATGTTACGCCGAGTAAAATGATACCCAACATGTCACGCTTCAAAATTGCGTCCGCTCGCGGAATGGCGACAAACTTTGCAGCTTAAAAATCTCCATTGGCGACGTCTAAAAAAATTCTACAGGTTCGCAGTTTTGAGCTACAGAGGAGGTGTAGTGATAGAATTGTTGCTCTCGCTCTAACGATCGCGGCGATACCTCACATGTGTGGTTTGAACACCACTTTCACATATGGGCGGGACTTACGTATGCGTTCGCTTCTGCGCACGAGCTCGCGGGGACGGAGCGCTTTACATTTTTTTTTTTTTAATTATTTATTTTGCTTTTTACTTTTTATTTTTACACTGTTCTGTTTTTTTAAAAAAAAATGATCACTTTTATTCCTATTACAAGAAATGTAAACATTCCTTGTGATAGAAAAAAGTATGACAGGTCCTCTTAAATATGAGATCCGGGGACAAAAAGACCTCACATCTCAGATTTACACTCAAATGCAAAAAAAAAAAAAAAAAAATCTGAAAAAAATGACAGAACAAAAAAAAAAAAACGGGCCCTTTAAGACCGTTGGGTGGACGTGACTTCTGACCTAATTTCTGCCCCGCCATGTTATGGAGCCGAGTGAGTGGCGTCAGCCACTCAGTCGGATCCCGGACACTGGGGGGAGAGGATCGGATCATCTCCGCTGTTGCCGGCGGGTCTGGTAAGCGGCGGAGATGACCAGAAAGCGGCGGGAGGGGGGCACCTCTCCCGCCGCTGATAAAAGTGATCTTGCGGCGAATCCGCCGCTAAGACCACTTTTATCATTTTCAGAATCGCCCGGCTCTAAAAAACGGTATCTGCAGGCACCATTCAGATATCACTTCTCAAAGGTAGCGACGTCATAGGACGTCCGCCCAATGAGAAGTGGTTAAAATCTGGCCTGTTAGTGGGTCCTGAGGACCGGAGGTGAGAACCCCTGATTTACAGCCTTTGACACCCAAAATTGAGCTCAGGTGCATCCTTGCTTCCATTGATCATCCTTGAGATGTTTCTACACCTTGATTGGAGACCACCTGTGGTAAACTCAGCTGATTGGACATGATTTGGAAAGGCACACAGCTGTCTATATAAGGTGCCACAGTTAACAGTGCATGTCAGAGCACAAACCAAGCCGTGAGGTTGTCTGTGAACCTCCGAGACAGGATTGTATCAAGACACCGAAGGGTACAGAAATATTTTTGCAGCATTGAAGGTCCCAATGAGCACAGTGCCCTCCATCATCCGTAAATGGAAGAAGTTTGAAACCACCTAGAGCGGGCCGCTCGGCCAAACTGAACAATCGGGGGAGAAGGGCCTTAGTCTGGGCCTTGGATCAAAATTTAATTAATTTATATTGTATATTTTTTGGAGAATTTTATTGTAGTGTTAAACTTTGTGAAGGTGGTCCAATAGAATTCAATCCAAATACGATTAAATTTCTTATTTATTTTTTTACAAGTGATTTCAATATAATAAAACCGTAGGGAAGGGGTTAGTTTGGCCCATTTTAATGGCTGCATGTATCCATTAACACCACTAGGTGGGGTTAGAGTTGTGATTCACCCTACTAATAATATGTATATATCATTGTTGCCACTAGGAGGCTTTAGTAATAAAAAAGGTTTAAAGACATGTAGTTCTCAATTTTCATCAACAGATAAATGCAATTCAAATGTAATCTTGACACTGTTATACAATTTTATCATTTTTAAAACTTTTCCTTGAAATATTGTTAAATAGTAAAATAGTTATATTAACCGGTTCCCGACCGGCTCGCGTGCATTTACTGCTGCAGAGTGGCGCTGTTCTGCGAATCGCCGTCTATAAATGGCGGCTCGCACGTGCCCGGCTAGCGGGAGGGAGGTGCGCTCTCCTGCCCGCCTCACTCTGCAGGAGTGTGGCCGCGGCTCGGGCGGACTCGATCTTCGCCGGCGAGCCGCGATTGCCTAGCAGAGACTAAAAATGGGGAACCGCCGATGTAAACACGCCGGTTCCCCGCTCTGTCAGGTGGCATGTAAGAGATCTACTGATCCCTGTCACTGGGATCAGTTAGATCTCTTATGCCCCTGGCAGCCCAGCCCCCTCACAGTTAGAACACCCAGGGAACCCAGTTAACCCCTAGATCTCCCCCTGCAGGTTAACCCCTTCACTGCCAATGACATTTATACAGTAATCAGTGGACATTTTTAGCTCTGATCGCTGTATAAATCATTGGTCCCAAAAAAAGTGTAAAAAATGTCCGACATGTCTGCAGCAATATCGCAGTCCTGATAAAAATCGCAGATCGCCGCTGTTACTAGTAAAAAAAAAAAATTCTAAAAACGCCCGAAATGAATTCTCATGGTTTGTAAAAGTGGCAACTTTTGCACAAACCAATCAATAAACGCAGATTGCGATTTTTTTTTTTACCAAAAATATGAGGAAGAATATAAATCGGCCAAAACCGATGGATACATTTCTTTTTTTGATATATATATATATATTTTTTGTATTTGTATTTTAGCAAAAAATTTGAAATATTGTTTTAGTTTTGCAAAATTGTCGCTTTTTATTCTTTATAGCGGTGATCAGAAGTGACGCAGAGGTGATGAAATGCCACCAAAAGAAAGCTGTATTTGTGCGGGAAAAAAAGCAGCAAATTTTTGTTTGGGTACAACGTCGCACGACCGCGCAATTGTCAGTTAAAGCGACGCAATGCTAAATCCCAAAAAGTGCTCTGGTCCTAACATGGGAAATCCATCCTGTCCTTAACCACTTCCAGACCGCCCGCCATCATAATACGGCGCCAGTTTGAAGTGGAATACCATTGTTATGGTAGCAGATAGCTACCATAACCCCCGGTATCTTTTTTTTTATGCAGGCGATTCCACGTCTGATAAAAGTGGTCTTAGCGGCGGATTCGCCGCGAGATCACTTTTATCAGCGGCGGGAGAGGTGCCCCCCCCTCCCGCCGCTTTCTGGTCATCTCCGCCGCTTACCGAACCCGCCGGCAGCGGTTGAGATGAATGCGCCCCCCCAGTGTCCGTGAGCCGAGTGAGCGGCTGAAGCATGGCTGGTAAATATGAGATGTGAGGTCTTTTTGACCCCAGATCTCATATTTGGGAGGACCTGTCATGCTTTTTTTTATTACAAAGAATGTTTACATTTCTTCTAATAGGAATAAAAGTGATCAAAAATGTTTTTAAAAAAAATTACGGTGTAAAAATAAAAATGTAAAATAAATAATAAAAAAAAAAAAAATGAAAGCGCACCGTCCTTGCGAGCTCGTGCGCATACGTAAGTCCCGCCCACATAAGAAAACGGTGTGCAAACTAGACATGTGAGGTATCGCCGCGATCGTTACAGCGAGAGCAATAATTTTTGCACTAAACCTCCTCTGTAACTCAAAACTGCTAACCTGTAGGATTTTTTAAACGTCGCCAATGGAGACTTTTATGTTGCAAAGTTTGTCGCCATTCCACGAACGGACGCAATTTTGAAGCATGACATGTTGGGTATCATTTTACTCGGCGTAACATTATCTTTCACGATATGGAAAAACATTGGCCTAACCTAACTGTTTTCTTATTTTTTAACTCAAAAAAACTGAATTTAAAAAAAAATCACGCTTGTAAGCCCGCTGCGCAAATATGGTGTGACGTAAAGTTTTGCAATGGCCGCCATTTTATTCTCTAGGGTGTTAGAAAAAAAATATAATGTTTGGGGTTCTAAGTAATTTTATAACAAAAAAACCTGATATTAACTCGTAACCACCGAACTCCAAAAAGAGGCCCGGTTTTAAAGTGGTTAAGTGGTTAAAGATTTTGATGATTCAACGACTATTTGGAAGAAGGATGTAGATGGATTGAATCAGATTGGATAGCTGTAAATGGCGGTAATTTATATAAAGGAGGCGACGTGTCCGGACATGTGACTCCTGATGACGTCAGATGCGTGCTGATGAAACGTGTAGGTAGGACTATCGTGGCCACGTCACTTCCATCATTTTGGCATGCAGGTGGAGCAAAAACCAGCATTTCTAAGTTGTTTGATTGCTGTGAAACATCTTTAACACTGCAAGAGCCACTTAAGGACCGGCCCCGCGTACATTTACTGCGGCAGGGCGGCCCTTAAGTGCAAAATCACTTGATTTCTTTCAAGGGCTCAGGGGCACTCATGAACGCCACCGGAATCCCGCTGTGATTGGACACAGCATGAGCCAATCTGCCTTCTGAGAGAGGTAGAACAAGGCAGATTGCCTATGTAAACAAGGCAGATTGCCTATGTAAACAAGGCAGATTGCCGTTCTGCTAGTAAGAAAGACAGAGCTCTTGTGTTTCTGCTAAGCAGGAACATGGATCTCTGTCTTTCTTCAGTTAAAGCTCTATTTGTGGGAAAAAAAGGAGATAAATTTGTGCTACATCCCAAAAAAATGGCCTGGGGATGAAGGGGTAAATCCTTCTGGAGCTGAAGTGGCTTTATTTTTAACAAAATTAGAATATACTACACCATGAGAGGTTTTTCCTTTTACCTCTTTCTCTGAGTGAGTTCTAATATAAGAAATTTCAAGGAGCAAGAGCGCCGAGATTGAGGATCCCCCCAACATTTTAGAGCAGGGATAATGCAAGTGGGCCAATGCTGTTTTTGACTGCCTGTAATGGGAGTCAAAAAGTTCCGGTGAGTGGGCTATGTGCGTATATGTGGCTGAAGAGGAGTCACTGTCAGTGTAGAGTTACTGTAGTGTGTATTGGATTCAGGGCTGGTCCAAGACATTGTGCTGCCTGGGTCAAAGAATGAAATGTTGCCCCCCTCCACCGCCCCAAAAAAAAATCACGCCCACCAAAAGGCCTCCACATCCATTATTTTATATAATGATAATAAAAACTAAAATTAAATTTATCAGGAAGTCAGATTTACATGCAGCAGAACCTTGTCTATATGCAAAATTATATGACATACCATTATGTATATGGACAGGCTAGGGTAGTATATGGACAGGCTAGGGTAGTATATGGGCAGGCTAGGGTAGTATAGGGGCAGGCTAGGGTAGTATATGGACAGGCTAGGGTAGTATATGGACAGGCTAGGGTAGTATATGGACAGGCTAGGGTAGTATATGGACAGGCTAGGGAAGTCTATGGACAGGCTAGGGTAGTATATGGACAGGCTAGGGTAGTATATGGACAGGCTAGGGTAGTCTATGGACAGGCTAGGGTAGTATATGGACAGGCTAGGGAAGTCTATGGACAGACTAGGGTAGTATATGGACAGGCTAGGGTAGTATATGGACAGGCTGGAGTAGTATATGGACAGGCTAGGGTAGTATATGGACATGCTGGAGTATTATATGGACAGGCTAGGGTAGTATATGGACAGGCTGGAGTAGTATATGGACAGGCTAGGGCAGTATATGGACAGGCTAGGGTAGTATATGGACAGGCTAGGGTAGTATATGGACAGGCTAGGGTAGTATATGGACAGGCTGGAGTAGTATATGGACAGGCTAGGGCAGTATATGGACAGGCTAGGGTAGTGTATGGATAGGCTAGGGTAGTATATGGACAGGCTGGAGTAGTATATGGACAGGCTAGGGCAGTATATGGACAAGCTAGGGCAGTATAGGGAAAGGCTAGGGTAATATAGGGACAGGCTAGGGTAGTATATAGACAAGCTAGGGCAGTATAGGGACAGGCTAGGGTAGTATAGGGAGAGGCTAGGGTAGTATATAGACAAGCTAGGGTAGTATAGGGACAGGCTAGGGTAGTATATAGACAGGCTAGGGCAGTATATGGACAGGCTAGGGTAGTATATGGACAGGCTGGAGTAGTATATGGACAGGCTGGAGTAGTATATGGACAGGCTAGGGCAGTATAGGGGCAGGCTAGGGGGGCAGTTGTCGTCATGACACACAAAACTGCTGGGAAAAAAAATCTTGGTGTTCAATTTGCTGAGTAAATAGAAGAGAAGGAGAAGCGGCCGTGGTTCAATTTGCTGCCCCTTGCAAAGTGCTGCCTGGGTCCAATGGACCCACTGGGACCCATGGTAGGGCCGGCCCTGATTGGATTCACATTGAACGTCTAATGAAAACCTTATAATTATATTGATTGTTTTTTCACTCATCTCACTGAAGCATGTGCACTTTTTAGTGGCTATTTATTAGCTTTATAACAAGCTGCTCTCTTGCTATAGGTTTGTAGCAATTTTCACAATTTTGAATATTTATATTTTTTTGGTTTTCATTTGGGTTTTTGGAATACCACGAGTTTTCACTGATATATAGATTTGCGCAGGTACAGGATGGTAGGATCCTAAAAATGACACCAAAATAGGTGTGCCAAGCGTGTAGCATCATAACTCAAAAAGACTTGAGGCTGCAATTGGTGCCAAAGGTGCTTCAACAAAGTACTGAGCAAAAACTGTGAATTATTTTTAAAGATTTCAAACAAACTTCTTTCACGTTGTGTCATGTTTCACGTGTTTGCGATATGCCTGCAAGGCTACTTTCACACTGAAGCGTTTTACAGACGCTATTTAGCTAAAAATAGCATCTGTAAAGCGCCTCAAAAGTCCTCCCCCCAATCCCCCCCAATGTGAAAGCCCTGAGTGCTCTCACACTGGGGCGGTGCGCTAGCAGGAGGTTACAAAAAGTCCTGCAAGCAGCATCTTTGGGGCGGTGAGGGGAGTGGTAATATACCTCTCCTCTACCGCCCCTGCCATTGAAATGAATGGCAAGCGCTTCCGAAGCGGCTGCACACCACCTCGGTAGCGCTGAGCGCCGGCACTTTTAACCCCTTGTGGGGGGGGGTTAAAAGTGTCGCGCTCCCGCCCACATAGCGGAGCCCTATCGCTGGTAAAACTCTGCTAAAATTAGCGGGCTTTTACCACGACCGCGGCTACCGCTTCAATGTGAAAGTAGTCTTAACCTCTTCCTTACTGGGCACTTAAACCCCCTCCTGCCCGGACCAATTTTCAGTTTTCAGCGCTGTCGCTGTTTGAATGACAATTGCGCGGTTGTGCGACGTTGTACCCAAACAAACTTGGCGTCTTTTTTTTCCCCACAAATAGAGCTTTCTTTTGGTGGTATTTGATCGCCTCTGCGTTTTTTATTTTTTGCGCTATAAACAAAAAAGAAGCGACAATTTTGAAAAAAGAACAATATTTTTTACTTTTTGCTATAATAAATATCCAAAAATAAAAAATAAAAAAACGAATTTATTCATCAGTTTAGACCGATATGAATTCTTCTACATATTTTTGGTAAAAAAAAAATCGAAATCGGCGTATATTGATTGGGTTGCGCAAAAGTTATAGCGTTTACAAACTATGGACATTGGTTCATGGCATTTTTATTTATTTTTATTTTTTTACTAGTAATGGTGGCGATCTGTGATTTTTAGCGGTACTGCGATATTGCAGCGGACATGTCGGACGTTTTTGACACTTTTTTGGGACCAATGACATTTATACAGCGATCAGTCCCTTGTGCAAATTGGGGAAGTGATGGGGGACGTCCAATTGGGGAAGTGACGGTTACTGTAAATGTGTCATTAGTCACCTGTAAATTTAAAGACTAGCGACATATTTACAGTAACCAGGGTTTTTTCACAGTTTTTGCAGGCTGTACAGGCGACGTTATAGCGTCATGGCGATTTTTAGTGTCTAGCGGTGGTAATGATCATTTTTTTATTTTTATTTATTTTTACGGTACTTGGTTACAGGTATCAAACATTTGCGATATTGAAAACGCGTTGGGTTAGTTATATGCGGCTAAAGCTAAAAAAAAAATGGTTTTTATACATCTTCTTAAGTATAGCCAGATTTGACTACTTATTTAAGCAAAAAAATAAAAAATAAAAACCTATAAATAATATCGTTTTTCATTTTTTATAACAAGAAAAAAGTTTTAACAGCGAAGAAAAAACAAATATCGCGTTTTTTATTTTTTGCGTCTCCGCTAGTTTATGGTGGTTTTCTTTC
>BLSH010081055.1:308855-335903 GCA_018402905.1 Glandirana rugosa
TGTCCACCCCGTCAAACGTCCGTCACTGTGTCCTCCCCGTCAAACGTCGGTCACTGTGTCCACCCCCGTCAAACGTCGGTCACTGTGTCCTCCCCGTCAATACTGCAAACTGCCCCTCCTGTGTCACTGGCTGCAAACTGCCCCTCCTGTGTCACTGCCTGCATAACTGCCCCCACCTGTGTCACTGGCTGCAGAACTGCCCCCACCCGTGTCACTGTATACTGTGCCCTGTGATGCTGAGCTGTATACTGTGCCCTGTGATGCTGAGCTGTATACTGTATCCTGTGATGCTGAGCTGTATACTGTGTCCTGTGATGCTGAGCTGTATACTGTGTCCTGTGATGCTGAGCTGTATACTGTGCCCTGTGATGCTGAGCTGTATACTGTGTCCTGTTCTGCTGAGCTGTATACTGTGTCCTGTTCTGCTGAGCTGTATACTGTGTCCTGTGATGCTGAGCTGTATACTGTGCCCTGTGATGCTGAGCTGTATACTGTGCCCTGTGATGCTGAGCTGTATACTGTGTCCTGTTCTGCTGAGCTGTATACTGTGTCCTGTTCTGCTGAGCTGTATACTCCTGACACAATATGTGGAATACAGGGGATGGTGTGGGTGGATTCTGTAAGGGGAGGGGCGTATTAGAAGTAGGAGGAGTCAAAAGGAAGGGCAGGGCCTGGCACCCCCACCCCCCCCCATCCAAAAACTTCACCAGCCGCCACTGCATTTGGGGGGTGGTTGCTATCTGGGCATTTCATGGCCTCCACAACTGAGATAGGTAGTGTGGGTTGAAGGCATATATTTTCTCCCTTAGAAATCCTGAAGGCGGTGATTGGTTTTTGGGGTCCTGTACACGGGGGGTTTTGAACTGTCCTTGTATGCCCAAAATTAGAAGCTTATGCCACACATCACCCATCAAGTCTTTTCTGACACTTTGTTTACATGAAAAAATACTTTTTTTTTTGCTAGAAAATTACTTTGAACTCCCAACATTATATATATTTTTATAAAGCAGAGGCCCTACAGATTAAAATGGTGGGCGTTGCAATTTTTTTTTTCACAAAGTATGTGCGCAGCAATTTTTCAAACGCAAAAAAAAAAAACACTTTTTTGCATTTTAATACACAAAAACACACTACACTGCCCAAATATTTGGTGAAATATAAAAGATGTTCTCATGCTGAGTACATAGACACCAAACATGACATGCTTTAAAAATAACGCATACCCACGCAGGGTCGACAAACTATATACATCTTTAAAAGCCTTTACAGGTTACCACGTTAGCTCTGCAGAAGAGGTCTACAGCTAGAATTACTGCCCTCGATCTGAACGTTCACGGTGATACCTCACCTTAAGTGGTTAAATTCCCTACGCTCATCTCTAGGCTTTAGATTCCCTTTGAAGACGTCACGTGACATGTGACGCTATGCGTCAGGGTGGAGCTTGGTGACATCACTCCCTGTACTGTGAACACAGGCTGTGAGCGGCGAGGAGGAGAGGAGTGATATCTGTGCTGTTTGGAAAGTTTTATATGAAATGCTACTGAACAAGATGTGGAAAGTGTGAGTTTACAACGGTCAGATTTTGTTAAATAAATGGTGGATTGTGAAATGTTATTGCGCAATGATCTGTCTTTATGCTACTGTGGAGGAGATCTAGGAGATTTGGAACAGCGAGTTTACCATTGCTGGGAGCTGTGTTGGCTGGATGATCCCTCCCCAAAACAAGTCTTCCATTTCGAGTATTCACTGTGACCTAAAGAGGTCCTTACCAGCTGGATGATCATCATTAGGATCTGAGCTTGGCTGGCTGGATGATCCATCCTCATAACAAGTGTTCCATTGCGAGTATTCACTGTGACCAAAGGAGGTCCTTACCAGCTGGATGATCATCATTAGGATCTGAGCTTGGCTGGCTGGATGATCCTATCCAAAGACCCATACACACAAGGCTTCTAGTGACCCCGGCGGGTCTTTACTGGAGGTCAGAGGCCATTTCACATAGAGGTGAACGTTGGAGGATATACCCAGAAATCCCCATATACACAGTATCTCACAAAAGTAAGTACGTCCCTCACATTTTTGTAAATATTTTATTCTATCTTTTCATGTGACAACACTGAAGAAATGACACTTTGCTACAATGTAAAGTAGTGAGTGTACAGCTTGTATAACAATGTAAAATTTCTGTCCCCTCAAAATAACTCAACACACAGCCATTAATGTCTAAACCGCTGGCAACAAAAGTGAGTACACCCCTAAGTGAAAATGTCCAAATTGGGCCCGATTAGACATTTTCCCTCCCCGGTGTCATGTGACTCGTTAGTGTTACAAGGTCTCAGGTGTGAATGGGGAGCAGGTTTGTGAAGTTTGGTGTTATCGCTCTCACTCTCTCATACTGGTCACTTATGTTTGCATTTCTATTTATCATATACAAATTTTTTGGACTATTGTTTCATTCACTTCAATCAAGAAGAAACACACAGATTGCAGAGGAACGTGTTTATTGAACACAATATGCACTTTATTTTAAATGATTACACATTTTTATTTTTTTTGCACAGTTTTACAAGATGATTAAGGAGATTTTCTTAGATTGTTGAGGAATCAGTTGTTTTGAACACAAACACACTTTATATTAATGCTCACACATTTCATGCAATAATATTGATGCACATGTTGCACATATGCTGAAGGTATTGTCAATAATTGCAATGTGCGAAGGGAGCGAGCCGGGTGAAAACAGAAGTGTTTTTATTGAAACCGTTTCTGCAATGACAAAGGCATGACCTTCAATCTGTGATACATGGCAGCAACTGCTATTCTGTTCTTACATAACAATACACATCTATATCTACAGGGTGGGCCATTTATATGGATTCACCTTAATAAAATGGGAATGGTTGGTGATATTAACTTTCTGTTTGTGGAACATTAGTATATGTGAGGGGGGGGAAACTGAAATCAATTTCGCCCTGTTTATGGCCCTAAATTTGCTCCTTCTTACCTGCAATGACAAAGCATGACCTTCAGTCTGAAATACAGGACAGCAACTGCTATTTTGTTCCCACCAGAAACAAAGGTCTGTCTTTTGGTTCCCCCTGCTATTTTAGCAGTGTTAATGTAAAATGTTCTCTCTGTCATTCAGGCTTTTAACTCTATGCTGCCATCTAATGGTGAATTAATAGAAATACCATTAGTTTTACTTTATAAACAGAACTATAAGAAATGTGATACTTATTAATTTTTTTTTTTATGGGGTACCTGATTTTGACATACCTCACACTCTCCCCCAAATGTTATGTCGTCCCTGACATACATAGATTTTAGTATAAGAAACATTCCTTTCCCTATCTTACAATAAACATAGGGAGCCAAGGTTAAGTAGTAATCCAATTACTGGAGGAACCATCCTCCCTGCGACAACTACTCCCAGTTATGCCACAGCTTCCCACAGAGTCCAGAGCGCTCCTGTACCTGGTGAGATATTGTTGCATATAGCCAACTAATTAGTAAACCTCTACAACACACGTTTGTGTAGGTTATTGAGAAGATAAGTGTAGCAGGAAGCATATGCATATCTATGTCTGCTTTTCCGAGACAGAGTGCAGTGTTGTTATATGGAGCTGACTCCCTCTAGTGGCCAAAGAAAGAAGATCATATTGTCACATTTTATAACACAGCATTTTAGTTAAGCAGAGCAGTGCATTCTGGGGGTTGTAGTTCACTTCCAGGAATTTTCCCTCTAGCTGCCTTCAGGAAGAACTACATTTCCCACAAGACTGTGCAGCAGAAAAGGATGGATGGGAAAAGAACAGTGCCTCATGGGAGACTATTTAAGCACATGGTGAGGCCTGTTCCGGTTTCTTTGGACGGCGTGATCGACCAGTGGGGACCTGTGTGTGTACCAGTGGGATTCCAGCGGGCTGAAGTTACACAGTGCCCAGAGAGCTGCAGCGTTACCCTGTTCCAGTGAGTGACCAACGGAACCAGCATGACAGCATCTGAGTTTGTTCCAGAGCGGCGGCATCCACAGAGTGAGCATCGGTCGATCCGCAGAGAACTGCAGTTAAGCAATGGAGGCCGTTTTTCTCCAAAGTAAAGAGCCGGTGGATTCCATTGGTTCCGGCACCTTCAGCTCAGCCTGAACAGCCGGACTGCTTCCCTGAGAAATGGTTGGTGTGGTGAGCAAAATAAGACACCTATTTTTGAGTATATTCAGTGGCTTTTCATACATGTTTCATAGAGACAGATTCAGCTTAATCAGAGGAATATAATAACCTGTGCACAGGCCTATCTTTACTACTTGGAATTTCCTGGAGTCAGAAGGGTTTTCTTTTGGAATTCAATCAGGCTTGCCTATTGTTCTCTATCTCAGGGGTTAGGGAACACAGTGATTCTAGTATCCGACAATTGAATTATTACAAGCCAGCTGAAGTTTTAGGCCTCATGCACACAGGACATTTTTTGACTGTTTTACAGCAGCTGTTTTTAGCTGCAGACATTTTTTTCTACAGTCAATAAACCCTCCATCATGTTGTCCTATGTGTTCACACACAGGCTGTTATCAACTGGTTTTAGCAGTGACGTTTTTGAGCTTTAAAAAAAAACCCAAGACCAGAGGGTTCTGAGAGACGATTTTCAGCTGTAAAAACGTTCAAACGCTCAAAAACCTCAAAGATGCGTAAAAACGCGGCTAAACGTCGATCCCCAACGTTCTTGGATTGAGAGAAAAAAAAAAAACTCTGGCCCTTTAAAAACGCAAAAAAAGTGCTATAACGCCGGTAAAAGCTGAAAAAAATCACTAAGATACTGACGTTTTTATGACTTTTTTTAACGTCACCAGGATTTCTTTTACTGCAGCACTATTTCTCACTGACCAAATCTAAAGATATTTCTCCAAAAGAGATCTCGAAATTAGAGCAGGGGAATTTCAGTTGGATCATTGCTATGATTAATGACGTTTGTGTTAACCACTTCAGCCCCGGAAGGATTTCCAGCTTTAGGACCGGAGCCCTCTTTGCGATTCGGCACTGCGTCGCTTTAACTGAAAATTGCGCGGTCGTGCGACGTTGTACCCAAAGAAAATTTGCGTCCTTTTTTTCCCCACAAACAGAGCTTTCTTTTGGTGGTATTTGATCACCGCTGCGTCATTTCTGATCGCCGCTATAAACAAAAGAAGAGCGTCAATTTTGCAAACAAAACCCAAATTTCTTACTTTTTGCTAAAATACAAATAAAAAAAAAAATATATAAAAAAACATTTTTTTTCATCAGTTTTGGCCGATTTATATTCTTCCTCATATTTGTGATTAAAAAAATTGCAATCGGCGTTTATTGATTGGTTTGCGCAAAAGTGGTCGCGTTTACGGATGATGAGAATTCATTTTTGGGGTTTTTAATTTTTTTTTATTTTTTTACTAGTAATGGCGGCGATCTGCGATTTTTAGCGGTACTGCGATATTTCAGCGGACATGTCGGACCATTTTGACACTTTTTTGGGACCATTGGCATTTATACAGCGATCAGTGCTATAAAAATGCACTGATGACTGTGTAAATGCCATTGGCAGTGAAGGGGTTAACCTGCAGGGGGTGCTCTAAGGGTTAACTGTGTTCCCTGGGCGTGTTCTTACTGTGGGGGGACTGCCCTAGCTGGGGAAGGGAAGTGATCACAGCCTCCGTGTAGAGGAAGGCTGTGATCACAGCCCTTCCCCCTTCACAGAGCGGAGGTCCGTGTTTACATACACGGACCTCTGTTCCTTCACTCCGGGGGGGCCATCGCGGGTAGCCGGCGGCAATCGAAGCCGCCGCACCCGCTCCCCGGCCCTCCCCAAACACAGTGAGCGTGCGGGCGCGCCCGCGCTCACAGTGCGCGTTATCGCAGCCGCCGTCGTATGACAGCGATTTGCGATAACGAACCACCTTGTCGCCGTCAACATGCGGTTGGCGGTCGGCAAGTGGTTAATGTATAACACTATCCTTTTAAAGCTACAATAACTTTGATTAATCTCCCTTGAGCTCTGTCAATATATCTGAATGTCAGTCATTTTAAAAGATATAATAACAGTGCGTTCTTCTGATTATTTTCACTCATTATACTGACATCCCCATTATTCTTCTAAATTTCTCAGTGACCATAATATATTGATTAAGCTCTGTTGGAGGATCTTCTACAGAAACTGTAAAAATTGATGCGGCGCTGCTTACAAACCTACATATGTGTGTGTGCTATATGGTCCTAGTACACAAAATGACTTTCCCTGTGCAAATTGCAATAAAAGGCGCTTATAGAGTCATCCAAATCAATTAAGGTGCAAATAAAGCCAAATAACGTGAAATAAATAAATACAAAAATAGATACAAATTACATAAAGTAAATTAATACAAAGGCCTATATCATCAAATGTGAGTAACAAAAGTGATTTGCGTGCAAAAAAAGAAAGTCCACCCAAATGACAGTACTATACAGGACTGTGACTAGACTGCTGCCATGTGGTCTCTATATGGTACTACATTCAGGATTAACTTTTTTTTTTTTTGTTCCCCATCAACTGAACAGCGCCTTTGGACTATAATTTGGTTGGACTTTCTTTTTTTGCATGCAAAGCACTTTTGTTACTCAAATGTATTGGCCTGATGATATAGGCCTTTGTATTAATTTACTTTATGTAATTTGTATCTATTTATGTATTTATTTATTTCACTTTATTTGGCTATATTTGCACCTTAATTGATTTGGATGACTCTATAAGCGCCTTTTATTGCAATTTTCACATGGAAAGTCCTTTTGTGTACTAGGACCATATAGCACATACACATATGTAGGTTTGTAAGCAGCGCCACATCACTTTTTAAAGTTTCACTCTGACCCACAGACTCGTCCCCTGTAGTTTCCTCTGTATCTTCCTCTGTAGTTTCCTCTGTAACTTCTGCTGTAGCTTTCTCTGTACTTTCCTCTGTAATGTCTTCACTCATTTCAAGCTGACAAGGGTAGAACTCTGCTGCTTCTGGATTCGACTCTGTGTCTTCCCTTGTGTGGTCTCTCTGAGTTTCAGGAATGAAAGATCTCCATTGCTCCTTTACATGGTCAGATTCATCGTCAGATACTCCCTCAGATATCTGTGTAGACGGTTGAGTAGTCTTTGGAACTTTGCCTTGTTTTCTGGCACTGGATCTGTCAGGTATCTTATGACCTCGGATGACGGGTAGGTAATTGCATGGCAATAACAAATTGCGGTGTAGAATCCTTGTTCGGTCTTTTCCAATTTCTGGCTTGACCTCGTACACTGGACTATCTTCACACTTTTTCCTAAGGACAAAATGTATGGCATCTTCCTAGAACAATCTCAGTTTTCCTGGTCCTCCTCTGGTGCCAGATGAAAGTTCAACCCCATGAGTCTTCTTGACATAGTGTTCTTTTCCTCTTTGTGCAGCTTGAGTAGCTACCTTGGAAGCAACCTGATAGGCCTCAGTTATCATCTCTGTCCAAGTTTTCACATACTCGGAATGAGTCTTGTATTTTTCTGTTACTGGAGTGTCAAACATACTATCTACGGGTAATCTTGGAGATCTTTCGAACAGTAGAAAGAATGGAGAATACTCCGTAGCTTCTCTTTTGGTGCAATTGTATGCATGTACTTCCTGTGCAAGTGAACTTTTCCAGTCTTTCTTGGAATCTGACGACAGGGTCCGAAGCATAGACAACAGGGTACGATTAACCACTTCAGCCCCGGAAGGATTTCCAGCTTTAGGACCGGAGCCCTTTTTGCGATTCGGCACTGCGTCGCTTTAACTGACAATTGCGCGGTCGTGCGACGTTGTACCCAAACTAAATTTGCGTCCTTTTTTTCCCACAAATAGAGCTTTCTTTTGGTGGTATTTGATCCCCTCTGCGTCATTTCTGATCGCCACTATAAACAAAAGAAGAGCGACAATTTTGCAAAAAAACCCAAATTTCTTACTTTTTGCTAAAATACAAATCCAAAAAAAAAATATAAAAAAACTATTTATATTCTTCCTCATATTTGTGATAAAAAAAAATCGCAATCGGCCTTTATTGATTGGTTTGCGCAAAAGTGGTCGCGTTTACGGATGATGAGAATTCATTTTTGGGGTTTTTATTTATTTATTTTTTTTTTACTAGTAATGGCGGCGATCTGCGATTTTTAGCGGTACTGAGATATTTCAGCGGACATGTCGGAACGTTTTGACACTTTTTTGGGACCATTGGCATTTATACAGCGATCAGTGCTATAAAAATGCACTGATTACTGTGTAAATGCCATTGGCAGTGAAGGGGTTAACCTGCAGGGGGCGCGCTAAGGGTTAACTATGTTCCCTGGGCGTGTTCTAACTGTATGGGGGCTTGCCTAGCTGGGGAAGGGAAGTGGTCACAGCCTTCACGTACAGGAAGGCTGTGATCACAGCCCTTCCCCCTTCACAGAACGGAGGTCCGTGTTTACATACACGGACCTCCGTTCATTCACTCCAGGGGGGGGGGCATTGCGGGTAGCCGGCGGCAATCGAAGCCGCCTTACCCGCTCCCTGGCCCCCCCCCCGAACACAGTGAGCACGCGCGCGCGCTCACTAGGCTCTGTATCGCGGCCGCCGTCGTATGACGGCGATTCGCGTTACAGAGCCACTTTGTCGCCGTCATTTGCCGATCAGCCGTCGGCAAGCGGTTAAATCTTTTACATTGTACACTGCCTTCTGGATGATATGGAGTGGTGTGAGAGTTCTGGATGTGGCAGTGTTTCCCTAGTGCCAAGAACAGTTGATTTTCAAATTCTTTACCCATGTCATGGTGAATTCTGGTAGCAAATTCAAACGTCAAGACAAAGTTATTAAATATCTTGTTGGCAACAGTGTTTGCTGACTTGGCCTGAGCAAACCTGGTTAAATGGTCGATGACCACTAATATGTACTCAACCTTTACAAGTCTTGAGATGGAGAAAGTCGATGGAGACCAGCTTGAAATAAGTGGTGGCAATATTGTTCAATGGAGCTCTAGTGGGCTTGTGTGGGTGTTTGTCTTTCAGACAAGTGCACTGGTGGTTGATGTATTGCTCAGCATCTCTCTGCATGTGTGGCCAAAATAATCTTTCTATGATCAGGTTGACAGTCCTTTTGACTCCTAAGTGTCCCATTTCTTTGTGTAATTCTTTCAACACCAACTGATACAACTTGGGCAACACTAGTTGAGAACCTGATGATGTTTTCCGTCTCAAGATTCCATCTTCGTCGAGGTATAGTTTGGTCCATTATTTCATTAGTATGAAGAGATCCAGCGGTCCACCTTGTCGTTCCTGTTTTGATGGGATCCTGTTTTGGCTTTTATACTTCCACACTGGGCCAATCACATAGTCTTCTTTTTGGGCTGTCCTTATGGTCCCTTTTGGTATTTGAGCTACCTTCTTTTGGGTACCATCTATTGTTGACGTTTTATGGGCGATGGTTACTGGACATAGTCGAGGCATTTCTTCCTTCTGACATACCTGAAGTGCTTGGGTTATGCACCCAATGATTTTGGGGTCCACTTCTTGCGAATACTGTTGCATGTATTGTTCAGGACTTAATGGCATATGTGAAAGTACATCCACATCCGCATTTCTCTTTCCTGGCCGATACTCGATAGTGAAATTAAAGTCAGCTAATTCTGCAACCCATCGATGACCTGTTGCGTTTAGTTTAGCTGTAGTGAGGACATAAGTTGGGGGTTATTGTCAGTATATACTACAAATGATGGACAGTAGTATAGTTAGTCTCGGAACCTATCACTAGGGATGGGCCCCCGGTTGCGTTCGACTTGAACATCGGGGGTTCGTCTGTTCGGCACATCCCGAACATTATGGGGTATTTGCGGGAACTTCGATTGCTCCATAATGCATTTCAATTGCGAGGAAAATTCCGCCCGCTGATTGGCCAAAGCATGCGCATGACCTGCATGCTTTGGCCAATCACGGAGCACTCTACTGTGAGAGCTATGATTGGCCAAAGGCAGGGCGCCTTTAGCCGATCAATGCTCAGCAGCCTGAATCCATGCCCCACACTATATAAAGCCGCTTGTACAGTGTGTATAACGGTGCATAGAGAGACAGTGAGCTTAGCTAGCAGCGGCAGGAAGTTTAGTGTAGCTAGCTGATTATTGGTAAAAATATATTACATAGATAGATAGATAGATAGATAGATAGACAGATAGGGCGATCTGTATACAGTCAGTTAGTGCAGGCAGTGCAAGAATATATATACCTTCCTAATATACACTTTCAATCAGAAATATTCAATCCCCTCACCTCAATAGACAATACAGCGATGTTGATGAAAGATAATGAAAATAAATGAAAAAACAATATTTATTGATTCATATTTGAGTTATTTTGTCAACAGAAGGCATCACGTTCTTCTTCAAAATGACTTTTGTTATTTATGGGAATCCATGATGCCAGGTACACAATCAAGATTGCCAGTTCCTGCCGCAGAAAAACAGCCCCACATCATTATTGACCCACCTCTGTGCTTGACTGTGGGGATGGTATTCTTCTGGGCATAAGCCTGACCTTTTGCACGCCAGACATACCGCTGGTCCATACAGTATGTCCAAAAAGTTCCAGTTTGGTTTCATCAATCCATAGAACTGTCTCCCAGAACTCTGCAGTTTTGTACAAATTCCTCCTGGAATATTCTAGTTGACTCCTGTTGTTCCTTGAGGTCAGTGGTTCTCAACTCCAGTCCTCAGGACCCACCAACAGGCCAGATTTTCAGTATTACTTTGGGGAGATGCAGACTAGAATACTGCAATCACTGAGCAGCAAATGATATCACCTGTTATGTATTTCAGTTATCCTACAAACCTGGCCTGTTAGTGGGTCCCGAGGACCGGAGTTGAGAACCACTGCTTGAGGTCAAGAGTGGAGTGCGTCTTGGGGTCCGGCCATGAAGTCCTTGATTATTCAGTGCACGTCTTATAGTTGCCACTGAGAGAGGAAAAGGGACTTTGAATGAGACGCAGATGAAACTGCGTCTCCACCCCTAATTCAATGAGAAAGGAAAAGGAGGTTGGGACTTTAAATGAGGATATAGAAGGACACTGACCAATGTGCGTTGTACAAAAATAATTGGTTAATTACATCACAACAAGCATTGATTGTCAAACATATATGCGTTTATAGCAATTGGAATACAGCAATTATAGGTTGTACAGAAATAATTGTTTACTGACCCTCTAAGGTCGTGGAAGGCAAGGTAAGTACCATACAGGGTAAACAATAATAATTCCATCACAATATAAATTAGTAAAAAATGTATAGCAACCATATATGCGTTTATGTATTTAAAAACTGCAGAGCACTATGCCTGGTGATTGGAGTGGAGCATCTGCCATGGCGTGAAATAAAACACTTAGGAATGAATAAAAGACCACATGGTAATACAAAAATTGGCTTCAGTAGAAAGATGGCATCATTGTAAACCCGATGTGTTTCGTGGGATAGTACCCACTCATCAGGGGTAGATGCACATATATCTGTAGAAAAATAAAAGTAACAAAGTAAAAATATCCAAAGGTCTAATGGCATATCTGTGTAATGGAGTACATGATATAGGTACAAAGGGGGGTGAGAATATCAACCTACCCTTGAAGAACGCCATGTGCGGTGTAGCAATATGGGCCAGACCAACTGGAAGTCTGTCACGGGAGCTGAGGACACGGTGACATGAGCCGGGGATGGAACCACCATGCAGACCACTCAGACAGCAGACATCTGTGGATGAATATGTGGGTGTAAATGGGTTGAATGAAATGTGAATGTGTATGAAGGGTGCTGAGTGTGAAAACAAAATGGCAAAGCCATACACCAAAATAGGGAATGGGGGGAGGGCAAAAAGTAAGTGCCTGTGATAAGGTACAAAAGGGCTGGAGTCAGAAAAAACCTAGACCAAGCTCCACCATCAAGGGTGGCTATGGGAGAGGTGCAAAAAGTGTGAGAAAAACTAAATGTCAAATAATTACCACAGATACGAAGTCAGGGAATGAGTCTGCAACCAGCCGTGTCCATGTGCATGTATAGTGCTATCACCAAGATGTCTGCTAGCAAGTGGACTCCGCATAAATACTCCCAGCCAGCCCAGTAACCCATAATAATAATAGTAATGGAAACCCATCAATGCAGCCTCACCACTGCCCAGCCATCAGTGCCCATAAACGCAGCCTCATCAGTGCCCAGCCATCAGTGTCTATTAGTACAGCCTCATCAGTGCCCAGCCATCAGTGTCTATTGGTACAGCCTCATCAGTGCCCAGGCATCAGTGCCCATCAATGCAGCCTCATCAGTGCCCACCCATCATTTCCCATTAATGCAGCCTCATCAGTGTCCAGCCATCAGTGCCCATCAATGCAGCCTCATCAGTGCCCCCCTATCGGTGCCCATTAATGCAGCCTCATCAGTACAGCCTCATCAGTGCCCAGACATCAGTGCTCATCAGTACAGCCTCATCAGTGCCCACCCATCAGTGCCCATTAATGTAGCCTCATCAGTGCCCAACCATGAGGGCCCATTAATGCAGCCACATCAGTGCCCATTAATGCAGCCCGATAAGTGCCCAGTAATGCAGCCTGATCAGTGCCCAGCCATCAGTGCCCAGTAATGTAGCCTGATCAGTGCCCAGTAATGCAGCCTCACCATCAGTGACCAGCCTCATCCCATCAGCCCCCCCCCCCCCCCACTATCTTTTCACCACCCAGACCTCAGACAGCCACTCTGCCGGGAGGATGGGACTCAGCACCTGTCTGAATGATCCTTTTCATCAGAAACTGCAGAGTTCCCCTTTATACTGTAATGGGGAACTTTGATGAAAAGGGGCTCTGGGCACCCTGATTTAAGGGGGGAACACTGGCAACGCTAATGTAAGGGGGCTCTGGTGACAATGCTTCCCTTATATCAGAGTTCCTCTTTACACCAGAGTTTGCAGAACCACAAACAAGTGCAATGTGATAGATATCAAGAATAATTAATACATGTACATTGCAAATTGCTAGTGCAATAAAACATACATTTCATATAAAAAGTCCAATAAAATTGTGCTGTGATAAACTTGTGCAGATCCACTGCAAGCTGTTTGCACCGACTTCAGTGTAACATACCATCTGCTTACCAAAAAATTTGAATTCATAAACTTATGAGGTCATGTGTGCTTGTCATCTGCTGGATATTTGCAGCCACTGCACTCAAAAAGCAACAATGCAGGTATGATGGCTTTCTCCCAAAAGCGGCCTTTCACCACCCCGTCCAGTCCGGTTCCAACCACAGGAAACTCCCTATATACAAAGAATAAAGCACGCTATAGTGCATTACCAGGACATACTGTGCTGTTTTATTAAAGTAATGTACTTAAAGCAAACTTTATTTGGATAAAGAGACAAACTGTTTACTTGGCTTGGTAAGGCACTATAGCGTGCTTTATTCTTTGCATATACAGGGATTCCTGTGGTTGGAACCAGACTGGGCGGGGTGGTGAAAGGCCGCTTTTGAGAGAAAGCCATTATACCTGCATTGTCGTTTTTTTTAATGGAAGTGGCTGCAAATATAAGGCTGATGACAAGCACACATGACCTCATAATTTTAAGAGGACACGTTTTTTGGTAAGCCGATGGTATGTGATGTGTCTTGGTGATGTTACACTGAAGTCGGTGCAAACAGCTTGCAGTGGATGCACAAGTTTATCATGACAGTTTTATTGGACTTTTTGTATGAAATGTATTTACTGCACTAGTGCTTTGGAATGTACAGATAGTAATTATTCTCTATATCTATCCCATTGCACTTTTACGTGAGAAGTCCACTTGGATTCGCCTGTCTGTTCTTCAGGCGGACCCAATTGGACCCTCTATTCTCTTGGAGCAGCGGGTGCAATCTCCAATCCAATCCACTAAAAACAAACAGAAGGAGATCTGTTCCCCTCCGTCTGGGCAGATTGGATCGGATCGCAGTCAGGTATAAACGGACAGCAAAGTCTGTTTACATCTGAGCACCCATAGAGCAGAGCGGGATCCATGCCACCCTGGGATCAGCTCACAGATACCCCACTGAGCAAAGCAGAGCCCCCCCACACCCCCGTCTTCTGTCCCCATCTCCTTTGCTCTGTCTCTGTGTAGCCTCTCTGACTGCCCCCCATCTCTCTTCTCCCCTTGCTCTATCTCTCATTCTCTGTCCTCTTTTCCCCATGTGCTGTGCTCACCCTACAGAGGCTCCCCTGTACATGCAGGGGGCTGTATAATAACAGACATTCTGACATAGGCAGGCATCTCCTACCTTCTGTCACATACCTGGTGGATGAGTCTGACTTATGCAGTGGGTAACCTCCCTTACGACCCTGACTCGGGAACCCCTGGTAGAGTAGACAGGTGGCTCGGGAGTGCAGGATGGCACGAGGGTCGGACTGGGTCACTGGTGTTGATAGGAAGTCCGTAGGTGCACTCGTGCACAAGAAGCGTGGTCGTACAGGCCGGGTCGTGAAGCTGGCTGGCAGTGCAGTACAGAAGGAGCAGGCAGATGGATGGTCGGGTTCAGGCAGGGTCATCAACAGGCGGGCAGCAGAAGTACAGGAGGGCTAGGCAGGAGGGTGGTCGTAGGCGGTCCAGGGGTCGGTGCAGGCGAAAATCGGCGAAGTCAGGCAGGACGGGTCGTAGGAACAGGTAATCAAAGTACAGGCAGATCAGGAACTCACACCACAGACAGCAGAGTGTGTGTACTGCTGAGGTGTTTAAATAAGGCAGCTGGGCTCCAATCAATTAAATCACCCTGCACAACTGTTAACCCTTAGTGACCCCTGCGCTGGTTAGCAGATCCAAGACATGCCTTCATAGGTGCAGAAAGTCCGCTTTAGCCACAGATTCTCTTCCTAACACCTTCCCCCGAGGATCTTCATTTCTACCATTCCACTTCCTGTGCCTGCTGACCCCGCCCCATGCTCTTACTTGGCTCCTCCCCCTGGTCTCCCGGGCTCCTTGTCATCTGAATCACCTCCAGTTCAGTGGCGATTGTGTCAGTGCTGTACTGGAGGTGGAAGTCTGTGACAGTGACAGGGGATTGGTTCTAGCGAGCGCTGAAGGGGGAGAAACTATCAGCCATCATCTGCTGCTCACTGAGAGAGAGGAGGAGGAGGAGGGAGAGCAGATGGAAATGTGGGTGGAGGCAGCACTGAAGCTCACAGTGCTCGGGGCTGTGCTGTCTGTCTCTCTGTACTCTGATGTGCAGAGCGATGGAAACGTGCAAGCGGGGGCGGCTGCCTGGGCTGCCTTATTATGCTGGCACCAGCCCTGTGTACAGTGAATATGGCCAGCCAGGGCCTATTTTATGGCAGGGGCCTGGAGCTGCAGCTCCCATAGCCCCTATGGTAATCCGGCCCTGACTATGACTTGTAGTCAGGAAAGAATTTCCTTTTGTTAGGTCACCTGGGGTCAGGTGACAGATGCGCACAGCTGGGGTACAAATCGCACCGCTGAAGTGCGAAGTGCACCGCTAAGGTTGCCAAGCACACCACTAAGGTTGTGGACCTATAGCTGACTGCTGCTAATGAGCTCCGGCTGGTACGGGAAGACGGGCCCCTGGAGCACTGACACAGAAACACAGGGAGCTAGTGCATCAGTTTCCGCAGGGTCTAAGAGCCAGTAGGTGTTCGCCAGAGCCTCTGGTGGGGAGGATGGATTTGGCTGCAACTGGATCCAGGTTGCGGCCCCTAGTGTCCCCTACCCCATGCTCGGCTGGCTACAGGTGGAAAAGAGGAAGCAGCAGCACAGGAACAACAAGGGATAGTCAATGGGATAGCCAAGGTTCAGGGCCACAAGCAGACAGGGACAGACTGGAGAGAACGCCAAGGTCGGGGTATCAGGCAGACAGGGAAGGTCAAAGAACAAGCCAAGATCGGGGTCACTAGCAGACAAGGAAGGTCAAGAACAAGCCAAGATCTGTACACTGAAACAAACAAAGAGCACACGGCAGAATCAAACACACAAGGCCTAACACACAATATTGGTCCGCAACGAGTCTTGCAGCACATGGTCTTAAATAGTGTTTCCGTAATTGGAGACTGGGTGGAGTTCTACTGAGAGGAGATTACTTATCACACAGGTGATGATGTGCATGGCACAGTTTCTGTGGACAGGCAAATCCTCCGAAAAGATGAGAATGTCATCTAGGTAAATGACAACAAATTGATACAGCAGATCCCTGAAGATTTCGTTGAGCACCTCTGAGGTCCAACTTGGTAAAAATGGAGGCACCTTTCAACCCGTCGAATAGTTCAGATATTAAGGGTAAGGGGTAAAGATTTTTGATTGTCACCACGTTTAAACCTCGATAGTCAATGCAGGGTCTTAACGTACCATCTTTTTTGGCAACAAAGAAAGAACCCTGCTCATGCAGGCGATGAGGACTTCCCAATGAGCCCCTTTTATAGATTTTCAGCGACATACTCTGACATGGCCTTAGTCTCTGGGATGGACAGGGGGTAGGTACGGCCCCTGGGCAGAGTCACTTCGAGAACAAGGTCAATGGCACAGTCAAAGGACCTGTGTGGAGGAAGCACTTCAGCTGATTTCTTGCAGAAGGCATCCTGGAAATCACTATATGCAACGGGAAGAGCAGAAGAAAGGTGGTGGCAACAGGAAGTCTCTGTTTAGGAGCAACCTTGAGTAGACAGGATGAGAAATAGGAGCAACCCCGTATCTGCCCAGAAGTCCACTCAATGTGTGGGGAATGGAGCTGTAACCAGGGAAGGCCCAATACGATGGGTTGAGGCCTTAGGCAAGACAATGAAGGATATCTCCTCCTAGTGGAGTACTCCAACCAACATCTTAACCGGAAGGGTCTGGAAACGGATAGGTCGTCCTGGAAGAACAGTGCCATTGATCGCTGAGACCACCAATGGAGTTGTGAGGGGAGAAAGGGTAAGCTTCAAGGAGGATGCAGAATTCCAGTCCATAAAGTTGTCGGCAGCTCCAGAATCCAAATATGCCAAGACTGAATGAGAAGAAGCGCTGACATGCAGGAACACCGACAGAAGTAGACACGAAGGTGATGTTTCTGGGTCCAATGCTCCACCTTCCAGATGTATTAGACCCTAGCTTTTCCCAAACGCAGCAAACAAGTGTCACGAAAATTACCTTTGCCCCCACAGTAGAGACACAGGCCCAGAGTTCTGCTGTTAGCACGCTCCTCGGGAGATAGCCTGGTCTGACCCAGCTGCATAGGTTCCTCCGCTGGCAGGGAATGCTCCATGGGTCACAGAGAGAGAAGCTCAGGCTGACTAGGGGCCAAGAGGTGCTGGCGTCTCTTTTCTAGGGTCCTCTCCTGGAAGCGAATGTCAATCTGGTTACACAAGGAGATGACGTCGTCCAGATCAGTGGGAATGTTTCTACCCGCTAATTACTCATTCACTCTGTCAGAGAGGCCCTGTAAGAAGGCTGCAACTAACGCCTCATTGTTCCAGTTCAGCTCAGCAGACAGAATATGAAAATGGAGAGCATACTGGCCCACAGAAAAAGACTCCTGGCAGAGTAAACGGACGCTGGCCACTGAAGAGACAAGACCTGGCTCCTCGAAGATGTTCCAAAAGAGTTGCAAGAAACTACACAAACTAGAAACCATGGGGTCACTCTTCTCCCACAGAGGGCAGCCCAGGCTAGAGCTTCGCTGGGCAGGAGAGAAATAATGTAGGCCACCTTCGCCTGATCAGAGGGGAAGTTTTTGAAGCTCAAAATTAATGGTGCACTGGCTAAGGAACCCCCTGCAGGATTCCCCAGAGTAACGGGGCAGAGCCAGTAAATACAAAGGGTTCCCGGCTGCGAGCATGACTGGAACAGATATGGCAGCATGTTGAGGTTGTTGAACCGGAGGTCCTAAGGAGGACTGAAGCTTCTCAAAGTGAGAAGCCAGATCCTGAAGGAACCGCATCACCAGGGTCTGATTAGACTCCTGGGTCTCAAGTCTGCGGGCTAAGCCCTGCAGCGCATCATCGGCGGGTAGCGGCACATCAGCCGGGTCCATGGCCGACCAAACTGCCAGGTCACCTAGGGTCAGGTGACAGATGCGCACCGCTGAAGTGTAAAGCGCACCTACAAGGTTGCAAAGCGTACCGCTAAGCTTGTGGACCTATAGCTGACTGCTGCTAATGAGCTCCAGCTGGTACGGGAAGACAGGCCCCTGGAGCACTGACACAGAAACACAGGGAGCTAGTGTATCAGTTTCCTCAGGGCGCGGAGTTTAAGAGCCAGTAGGTGTTCACCAGAGCCTCTGGTGGGGAGGATAGATTTGGCTGCAACTGGATCCAGGTCACGGCCCCCGAGGTCCCCTAGCCCACACTCGGCTGTCTACAAGTGGAAAAGAGGAAGCAGCAGCACAGGAACAACAAGGGATAGTCAGCGGGATAGCCAAGGGTTAGGGCCACAAGCAGACAGGGACAGACAGGAGAGCACGCCAAGGTCGGGGTATCAGGCAGACAGGGAAGGTCAAAGAACAAGCCAAGATCGGGGTCACTAGCAGACAAGGAAGGTCAAGAACAAGCTCGGTGCACTGAAACAAACGAAGAGCACATGGCAGAAGCAAACACACAAAGCCTAACACACAATATTGGTTAGCAACGAGGCAGGTAAAAGTTCATATAGTGACAGTATTTTTAGACAATAAAGTCTCTGAAAAAAAATTCATATAGTGACTGTATTTTTAGACAATAAAGTTTCTGAAAAAGTTCATGAAAGTATCCGGTGCTGAGAAATTAATCTCAAGTAATCAAGGAAAATTCAGTGTTTAAACCGTCTTCCACCACATCAAACGTGTATCCACCACCAAAAATACTTAAATTAGAAACAGAAGGGAGATTGCGCTTGACCTTCACTCTCCAGATCACCTACCACAGCTGCAACTAAATAGTGTGAACTCTAAACCCAAACAATATATAAATAATAAGAAAAGCTGCGCTTGTGTGTGTGACAAAAATAAGCAATAATAAAAAAATGCTGAACTTCCAAAACATCCAAGTGATTGGATTATATGGTGAAAGAATATTTGTAATCAACGTGAAAAAAACCTTTCCATAAAATCTACTGACATATAAAATAACTGATGAGTCCAAAAGAGAATGTTAATAAGTCCAAAATAAATCCAATCCGTGCAAACAGTGATGATTAGTGTTCTTCTCTTAATCCTTCATAAGTAAATATGCATCACACCACCATATAGTGAAATATAATCCTCCACCAGAGCAGATGTATCCTTACAGAATCTCCTGGACCCCTTATTATAGGTGGTCAGGAGGTGCCTGTGTGGACATAGACCTCCACGGGGCCACACCGATCTGCTTCCTGGATCTTACCCTCCAACGGACATCCCAGTCACTCAAGAAAGCGAAAAAAACGCAGATAGTGTATTATCGTTTAAAAGACAATATTTATTAAAAGTATTACACTCACATGTATCCAAAGGAATCACGCTTAAATGCAGAGTAGTAACCGTAGTTTCATTCAGCAGTGGTCACGAGACAGCACTTACGCCCGATCAATTTCGTCACCAAGAGGACGTCTTCCGGGGCATGGAGGCTGTCCCGTCTCACCGCTTTACATATGCACCTACACATCTCAGAGGACCAATCCCAGCGTTCGTTCGGGGAAACAAATCCCTCCCATATCTCCCATGACAGACGAACGTTTGGGCACGTCCGAACGTGCCCCGTGACCTCATGAGTGTGCGCCACGCGTACCACGGTCCGGAATTCACTTGGTTTGCGTTCCAAAAAGAACCACGGCGGGCGGGGAGTAATGATGATTCCTATTGATCCATTCAAAAAAAAGGAAAAACCTTATTTTCCTTGAAGACTATTTGAAGAGGCAGACCGGTACATTTAAAAAGTTATAAAATGATAAGGACACCGAATTTAAAGGGGATGAATCAATGGTAAACAATAAAGGGGGAAATAACCTCAAAAAATATATATAATTAATAAAAATTACAAAAAACAAAAGTAGCAAAAAATTTAAAACAGCCAGTGTGATCACATTTTGGCTCTGTTACAAAATAAAAAATTGTTTAAAATTATTTTTTATTTCCAAAAACATTTTTTAAATCAAAAAACAGTATAAGAAATAATAATAGTATAAAACGAAACAAAGGGAGAGGGGCTCCCTATGGCACGCCCGGAGAATGGACCATAATATTGTGTCAAGAAAAGGGAGGACCATCAAGGCATAGGAGGGGGGTTCCCCGAATTCCGGCTTAGGAAATACCCGACATATCCTATATCCAAGCACAGTACCATGTATAGTCTATATATTACGGGTACATTTTCAATAAGAAATGTGTGATATATGGGCCCACTAGAGGAAAGGTAGCCCCATAGGTGTAACTGTAGGAAGGTCCTATTTTTTGGTGAACCCATTAGACTTCATGGTAAGGGTTCTGTATAATACGAAGGTTTCTGTATAGTTCAAAAAATGGGAGAGAGGCTAATATGTCCTAAATGTGTGTGTGGAATCAGGAGTTGTCAATGAAGCAGTTCACATCAAGATCTATGTTCAAACCGGAGGGGGAGTGGCTTTTAAGGAGAAAAATCCACCTGGTCTCCATACTGGATAGTTCCATCACTCTGAGACTGCCCCTCCAATGTGAAATATGCCCATAAACAGGGTCCCTGTGGGATCCCGTGCATGGACCCGATCGTAATGACTGGAAACACTATGATGTTTATATCCTTTGCGTATGTTGGTCAAATGTTCGCCAAGTCTGACACTCAGGGACCTTGTGGTCCTACCCACGTATTGAAGGCCACATGGGCATTGGAGTAAATATACCACGTGGGTGGTTCGGCAACTAATAAAGGATTCTATAGTGTAGTTTTTCTTGGTAACTGTAGATGAAAAATCAAGAGCTTTCCTTCCCTGAAGTTTGTTCGCCTGGCAGACTTGGCATTGGCCACAAATTCTTAAATACTCTTACCAAAGGTAAGCTGTAAACCGCATAGAGGTTTATTTCAGGCATGTATCAAATGGATCTAGGGAATGGGTCAGCTTGCTTCTCTTCTAAACAGGCAACCACTGAAGCGATCATCCAGTGTAAGGAACTCAATCCATCAAAACACTCCTCACGATCCAAGAATCGGCCGGAAAATTCATCCATAAAATATAAAAAATCCGCACATACTGTAATACCAAACAGGAAAGGATTTATTAAAAAGAGGAGATACACTCACATGATCCAAGTAGATAAAATCACTGTATGGAATTCCAAACATAGAGCTGCGCAATGAAAAGGTGTGGGGCTCACAATCGACTGACGCGTTTCGTCTTATGAGACTTCATACAGTGATTTTATCTACTCATGTGAGTGTATCTCCTCTTTTTAATAAATCCTTTGCTGTTTGGTATTACACTATGTGCGGATTGTTTTGATGGATTGAGTTCCTTACACTGGATGATCGCTTCAGTGGTTGCCTGTTTAGAAGAGAAGCAAGCTGACCCATTCCCTAGATCCATTTGATACATACCTGAAATGAACCTCTATGCGGTTTTACAGCTTACCTTTGGTAAGGGTATTTAAGTATTTTTGGTGGTGGATACACGTTTGATGTGGTGGAAGACGGTTTAAACACTGAATTTTCCTTGATTACTTGAGATTAATTTCTCAGCATCGGATAATTTCATGAACTTTTTCCGAGACTTTATTGTCTAAAAATACAGTCACTCTATGAATTTTTTTCAGAGACTTTATTGTCTAAAAGTACTGTCACTACAGGGTGGGCCATTTATATGGATACACCTTAATAAAATGGGAATGGTTGGTGATATTAACTTCCTGTTTGTGGCACATTAGTATATGTGAGGGGGGAAACTTTTCAAGATGGGTGGTGACCATGGCGGCCATTTTGAAGTCGGCCATTTTGAATCCAACTTTTGTTTTTTCAATAGGAAGAGGGTCATGTGACACATCACAGGCAGGAAAGAGAATAGGGGTTGGGGGAGGGGGGGAGACTTCAGTCACAGACAGGGATGAATGGGGAGCTCACTCACTCCTTGGCAGTCAGCACCACTCATCCAGATGCATCTAAAGCTGCTGGACTTCACATTTCTGGCCCCCACTTTCCATTTCTGAGGCATAGCACTGGGGATTGGAGTGTGGGCAGACACAGAGGGGTAGGATTGGGAGGAAGAGGTGCAGATCGAGCCCTCTCCCATCTGTGTGTGTTTGGGGGGGGGCTATTAGTGCTGGCTTTGGGCAGTGTGAAAGAGAGTGTAACAGACACTCTCAGCTTAGACAACTTCAGCCAGCAACCCTGCTGGGAAGCCATGGTCCAGGCTGAATAACGTGTCTGGGTTTCAGGCAGGCTGAAACCCGGATGTATGATTCCAAACCTGAACTGTCCGGGTGAATCCCGGACAGGTGGCAACCCCAGCTGTAGGCCTTTTTTTTGGGAGGGGGCGGAATGTTTTTACTCCACTCACTGGTCGAGCTAAAAACTTTAGGAACTGTGATTGCCGGCATGCAAGCAACAGGTGGGACGCTTCTTGGTTCTGGGATGAGGTCACATGGTGCACTTGCTGACTGCCTATTGTTCATTGGTGGGAGGCTGGAGGATTCTACCTATGTTCCTTTACCTCTCCTCTAACACACAGCTGGTGCTGGTGTGTCTCATTGCCTCAAATCCCGCCCCCAGCCCTATATAGGCCCCCCTCTGGTGTTTAGTATGCAGGAGTCTCCTCTCTGTGTTGCAGTCAGTGTGGTCATAGTGCTGCTTAAACAACTATAGGTCCTGTACTTCTGCTGCTACTTACCTGTGTCCACTTTTACAGCCGCTCTGCTCTAGGTGAGTGTCACATGCATTTTGCATTGTGTATCCTGGCTTTCCTTTTGGGAGATTTTATGGGTAGTATCACATGGGTTTATTATGGTGTATGGGTGCTCCCCCTACTGCTGGAATATTGTAATTGTCGGTAGACTCAACCGAATAGAGACACATAAATCTATAATGGGGAGTAGGGGCGAAGTTTGTAACATGGAGGGGAGCCCCTTTACAATGATACCCCTTTTTCCTGTTTTTGCCTATATGAGAATGGATACAATCCAGGCTTCAATTTCAGGATTTGCAGGTAGCCCTAATTTGTGTTGTATGGTAACATATCCGCTCCCAAGAGTGTGGCATGGACTACTTCATCTTGTCGGAAGGTGGCAGCTGTTAAGTTGTTCTAAGACCACAGACTGTGATCTCTTGTATACATTCTGTATTAACGCTGAGGTATGTGTCCAACATTACTGTGTCATATGCCCAGTGACAGATGATGACATGTAGTGATATGTATGTTATCATTTATCCTAGTTTTTAAGAGTGACGAAAAAATTCCTGAAGAAGCGGGCTATATTCCCCGCGAAACGCAACCCGCGCCAAAGAAAAGTCACAACAATTCTCTTATCTCCCACTGCTATGGGGTTGGTGAGATAACACTGGGGAAGTGTTACACTGTGTCTTTTAATACCCCTGTCTTTCTGTAACATGTGTTTATATTTTATGATGTACAAATAAACTTTTTTGATAATTTTATATAACATATTGGTGCCGTTATAATCCTTTACTTCTAATGGTTAGGGGTTTTTGTGCTACAATACAGTCTACCAATGCCCGCCAATGCAGTCTACTAGTGCCCATCAATACAGCTTACCAGTGCCCATCAATGCAGCCTACCACTTCCCACCGATGCAGCCTACCAGTGCCAATTAATGCAGGCTACCAATGCCCACCAATGCAGCCTACCAGTGTCCACCAATGCAGCATACCATTGCTCACCAATGCAGCATACCATTGCTCACCAATGCAGCCTACCAGTGCCCACCAATGCAGCCTGCCAGTGCCCATCAATGCAGCCTACCAGTGCACATCAATGCAGCCTACCAGTACCTGGATGGTTCAAACACAAAGCTGCGATCTCCCGTGTCATGGTCGGAGATTGGATATGAATATCCCGGTGGCCACCGTAACAAAGTCCCGCCTCCTAGACTGGCTCCTATGATACACATCACACTGATTCAATTGGATCAGTGTTCTGCGGGGCTTTGTTCCAATAGCCGCCAAACATTTCAGACCTAAGAGATTCCTGCAGTGTGTGGGATATGTCCCAGTGGCTCCTATAGTGGCTCTAAGGACTCCCGGTCTCTCTGTGTGGTGTCTGATTAGTTTACTACAATACAGCCTACCAATGCCCATCAATGCAGCTTACCAGTGCCTATCAATGCAGCCTACTATTTCCCACCAATGCAGCCAACTAGTGCCCACCGATACAGCCTACCAGTGCCAATTAATGCAGCCTACCAGTGTCCGCCAATGCAGCATACCAGTGCCCACTAATGCAGCCTACCAGTGCCCACCAATGCAGCCTACCAGTGCCCATCAATGCAGCCTACCAGTGCACATCAATGCAGCCTACCAGTACCTGGATGGTTCAAACACAAAGCTGCGATCTCCCGTGTCATGGTCAGAGATTGGATATGAATATCCCGGTGGCCATCGTAACAAAGTCCCGCCTCCTAGACTGGCTCCTATGATACACATCACACTGATTCAATTGGATCAGTGTTCCGTCTATCACAGGATACGGTCTAGGAGGCGGGGCTTTGTTCAAATGGCTGCCGAACATTTCAGACCTAAGAGATTCCCGCAGTGTGTGACATAAAACAAGGAGAGGAGGAGGGAAGGGAAGACTCTGGCACTTGAGCTTCGGCGCCTAGGCCGCCCAGGTATGCTATAGCCCTGAGTTCCTGGCCAACCCCAGGTCTTGGGACTTGGGACTAATAATTATCAATGTGCAATATGAGCCCCGGGGCTTTTTGGGGGGCCCACTTGAGGCCATAGCCCAGGTTAGCCCCCCCCTTCCGACGCCACTGGAGACCAGGACTACACCTAGCACTCCAGCATGCAGGGACGAGTTGACGGTTGTGCCATTGATCTTGACAGAGAAGTCTGGGGAAGGGTCATCTGGGGGAGGAAACATTATGAGCTTGGTTTTGGACAGGTTGAGTTTGAGGAAGTGGTGTGACATCCAGACTAATACTGTATGTCTGTAAGTAAATTAGTGATGCATTAGTATTTAAGAACAAGGAATTTCAGCAAACTGAGTGATTCTGGCAAATTTGATTTTGCATTGAAATTACATTTGCCAAAATTTTCTTTAAAATGGTCATCCATGTCCATATGCAGCGAAGCTGGTAAAGTTCCCCTTTAAAGCTAAGGGTGCATAACGCATTGCTACATAATATGGTTTGTTGGCAAACCAAAGTGTTGTGATTACAAAGCCAATGAGGATGACCAGGACATGTTGATCACATGGCTTTGTTTATAAACATAACCCTTGGGATCATGCACCCACATTAAATAATGAAAATATTCATACAAAAGTTTTAAAAAATATGATGTTATTTGAGCTTTAAAAAGTAAAAAGATTTTGAAATGATCCTGGAACTCGTTAAGCGTATGAGCGGAAGCCGCATACCGCTTCGATCAAAACATCAATAAATCTTTATCGTTCTTGCCAGCTTCAATCTCGTGCCAGACTCCACTACTTCCCTGACGTGTTTCACCCTCAAACAGAGCCTAATCATAGACCCCTGGAACAATAGCTTCATTGAACCTCGGATGGAAGTGGTTGTGCAACCTGAATTCTTACATATCAAAAATTTTAGAGAGCAAAGTACAGCAAAATAAGAATTCCACCACCCAACCCCTACCCTGCCCCATCCCTAATCCCACCCCTAAACACGCCCTCGTTATGTATCTCATGAAATGACACTGTTAAATGTTTCATGCAGAGTTAAGTTACAAAAGATAAATATTAACAACAAAAACTTTAACAATATTAACATAAAGCATACTTAGATGATCTGACTATTAAGTCAACATTTCACTGCTATTTTAACCACTTCAGCCCCGTAAGGATTTCACACTTTAGGACCAGAGCACTTTTTGCAATTCGGCACTGCGTCGCTTTAACTGAGAATTGCGCGGTCGTGCGACGTTGTACCCAAACGAAATTGGCGTCCTTTTTTTCCCCAGAAATAGAGCTTTCTTTTGGTGGTATTTGATCCCCTCTGCGTCACTTCTGATCACCGCTATAATCAAACAAATAGCGACAATTTTGAAAAAAAAAAACAATATTTCTTACTTTTTGCTAAAATACAAATCCAAAAAAAAATATATAAAAAAAAATGTATTCATCAGTTTTGGCCGATTTATATTCTTCCTCATATTTTTGGTAAAAAAAAATTGCAATCAGCATTTATTGATTGGTTTGTGCAAAAGTTGCCACGTTTACAGATGAAATTCATTTATGGTGTTTTTATATATTTTTTACTAGTAATGGCAGTGATCTGCGATTTTTAGTGGGACTGCGACATTGCAGCGGACATGTCGGATACTTTTGACACCTTTTTTGGGACCATTGGCATTTATACAGCGATCAGTGCTAGGAAAATGCACTGATTACTGTGTAAATGTCACTGGCAGGGATGGGGTTAACACTAGGAGGTGATCAAAGGGTTAACTGTGTTCCCTGGGAGGTGTTTCTAACTGTATGGGGGCTGGGCTGAGTGGGGAAGGAGAGTGATCGCTGCTCCCATATACAGGAAACAATACAAAACAGTTGCGCTCATTAAAGTGAAAAGTGGAAATTAAACAGTAAATATTATAAATAAAGAATGGTGATATCCAAAAAGTGTCAATAAGTCATATATGTAGGTGAGAGGAAGGGGTGAGTCGGGTCGGGGGTATGTCAATCTTTGTGGAGGGTCCCTTGTGTCAATTGGGAAACTAGTGGAGGATCACAATTGGGGTAGGGACGGTCACTGTAAATGTGTCATTAGTCACGTAAAAGGATCGTGACTAGCGACATATTTACGGTTACCAGGGTTTTTTCCACAGTTTTCATAGGCTGTACAGGCGACGTTACAGCGTCAGGGTGATTTTTAGCGTCTAGTGACGGTAATGATCATTTTTTATATATTTTTGTGGTATTTACTTAAAGTAGA
>BLSH010081055.1:346109-358672 GCA_018402905.1 Glandirana rugosa
TTACTAGTAATGGCGGCGATCTGCGATTTTTAGCGGTAATGCGATATTGGGGCGGACATGTCGGAACATTTTGACACTTTTTTGGCACCAATGACATTTATTCAGCGATCAGAAATTTAAATGTCCACTGATTACTGTATAAATGTCATTGGCAGTGAAGGGGTTAACCTGCAGGGGGAGAGCTAGGGGTTAACTGTGTTCCCTGGGTGTGTTCTTACTGTGGGGGGGTTGGGCTAACATGGGCATGAGAGATCTAACTGATCCCAGTGACAGGGATCAGTAGATCTCTCATACCCCACTGACAGAGTGGGGAACCGCCGTGTTTACATCGGCGGTTCCCCGTTCTTTGCCCTGTAGCCGCTCATCGCGGCTCGCCGGCGGACATCGGGTCCGCCTGAGCCGCGGGCACACTCCCCAGGAGTGCGTCGGGTGCGCGCGCGCCACCGGCGCGCGCCCCCTGGTGGCCAAATGCGAATCGCCGCTTATTTACGGCGATTCGCGCAGGGCTCCCCGACTGCCGCCGTGAAAACACGGCGCGCGGTCGGGAACCGGTTAAAGACTCAAAGGGTGTGGTATTTATTATGGGAGGGAAGACTGCGCAATCTTTAAGCGAGAGCAATAATTCTAGGGACACTACAATATCTTCTGAACGTATGAGCTTTAAAGGCGATTAAAATGTAGCCTATTGATAATTTTGGGTACCATAGTGTTTTGCCATTTCAAGGCCTCGCGCACATAATAATACAAATCAATAAATATTCATTGTCTATATGTACTTCTACAGTTGTATGCAAAAGTTTAGGGACCCCTGACATTTTCCATGATTGTCATTTATAAATATTTGGGTGTTTGGATCAGCAATTTCATTTTGATCTATCAAATAACTGTAGGACACAGTAATATTTCAGTAGTGAAATGAGGTTTATTGGATTAACAGAAAATGTGCAATATGCATCAAAACGAAATTAGACAGGTGCATAAATGTGGGCACCTTTGTAATGTTGTTGTTTTGAATACCTGTAACTACTTAGCAGCGATTAATTGGAACACACAATTGGTTTGGTGAGCTCATTAAGCCTTGAACTTCATAGACAGGTGCATCCAATCATGAGAAAAGGTATTTAAGGTGGCCAATTGCAAGTTGTTGTTCTCCGTGACTCTCCTCTGAAGAGTGGCAACATGGGCGCCTCAAAACAACTCTCAGATGACCTGAAAACAAAGATTGTTCTACATTATGGTTTAGGGGAAAGCTACAAAAAGTTATGGCAGAGATATAAGCTGTCAGTGTCCACTGTGAGGAACATAGTGAGGAAATGGAAGACCACAGGCACAGTTCTTGTTAAGGCCAGAAGTGGCAGCCACATAAAATATTGGAGAGGCAAAGGCGAAGGATGGTGAGAACGGTCAAAAACAGCCCACAGACCACCTCCAAAGACCTCCAACATCAACTTGCTGCAGATGGTGTCACTGTGCATCGTTCAACAATTCAGTGCACTTTGCACAGGGAGTTGTATGGGAGATGGGAAAGAAGCCTTTTCTGCACACACGCCACAAACGGAGTCGCTTGAGGTATGCAAATGCACATTTGGACAAAGATTGAGTTATTTGGTCATAACAAGGGGCGTTATGCATGGCAGCAAAATAACACAGCGTTCCAAGAAAAACCCTTGCTACCCACAGTAAAATTTGGTGGAGGTTCCATCATGCTGTGGGGCTGTGTGGCCGGTGCCGGTACTGGGAATCTGGTTAAAGTTGAGGGTCACATGGATTCCACTCAATATCAGCAGATTCTTGAGAATAATGTTGAGGAATCAGTCACGAAGTTGAAGTTACACCGGGGCTGGATATTTCATCAACACAACGCCCCAAAACACTGCTCAAAATCTACTCGGGCATTTATGCAGAGGAACAAGTACAATGTTCTGGAATGGCCATCCCAGTCCCCAGACCTGAACATCATGGAACATCTGTGGGGTGATTTGAAGCGGGCTGTCCATGCTCGGCAACCATCAAACCCAACTGAACTGGAGATGTTTTGTAAGAAGGAATGATCCAAAATACATTCATCCAGAATCCAGACACTCATTACAGGCAATAGGAAGCGTCTAGAGGCTGTTATTTCTGCTAAAGGAGGCTCTACTAAATATTGATGTGATTTTTCTGTTGGGGTGCCCAAATTTATGCACCTGTCTAATTTCGTTTTGATGCATATTGTGCATTTTCTGTTAATCCAATAAACCTCATTTCACTACTGAAATATTACTGTGTCCTTCAGTTATTTGATTGATCAAAATGAAATTGCTGATCCGAAGACCCAAATATTTATAAATGACAATCATGGAAATTGTCAGGGGTTCCTAAACTTTGCATACACCTGTATATCATATAAAGAAAATCCCAGTACATACTTATTCATTAAGATGCTTGGGTTTGAGGTGACAAGATCAGTCTTTGTCCCAACGTCATCCGTCCAGTTCAGTGGAGGAAAATTCAGCCTAGGGAAAAGGGATGGAATATGTAAAGGCTGAAAATGGCAAACATGGCAGAGAAATGGACCAATTACCCAATTTCATAGGCTGTTCTTCCACTATTACCTTTACTCTCACCTGAACACAAAGTCAGCCCCGTCAATTTTGGCACCACAAGAGCTGTTGTTTAAGATTCCACCATTACCGACCACTGCACAGGTTCTGATTGGCTTTTGGAAGGGAGATTTCTGGGAAAAGGATGGATAAACATGGAAAAGCTGCTTATATTAGATCAGGGTTCTGCAGACTTTTCAGTAGAAGTTCACATCCATCTTACATCAGGGTCTCCATCAGAGTTCCCTTTGCATCAGAGCCCTTTCAGAATCCCCTTTACATCAGTGTCCCCCCTTATATCAAGGTTCCCATCAGATCCCCCCTTGCATAAGGGTCCCCACTAGAGTCCCACCTTACATTGAATTCCCCATAAGAGACCCCCTTAGAAAAGCGTCCCCATCAGAGTTCACCCTTACACTTACAGAACTTCTGGGAGTCTGGAGAGCCTGGTGGAAGTATGACTGAATTAACATAAGGAGGCAGAACAGGTCTGGAAAGAGGAAGTTCCATTCTCCTTTGATTGCTAGGGCAAGCATATGACTGGTTGTTAGGATGCTGGCAGTCCTAGCAACCAACGAGGGTACAATGACAGCACGAGTATGGGTACCATATTTGGAGACTGTTGGGGAGAAATGGAGACCATAGGCTGACCAGAAGACCTGTGTAAGACCATTGGGAGGCCACTAGCCCCAGCAGTGGGCCAGTTAAAATCTTGCAGTGGGCCTGAAGGTCATAGTTTGGAGAACTTTGTTTTGGACCCTGGATTCATGCCAGTTCATTTAGGTTGCAGTGATATTACTCAGTCTCCCTGCAGGTGTGAACCAGTGGCGGCTGGCGGCATATTTCTGGGAGGGGCAAACAGTGCATCCACAGTCAACCCCCCCAGTCAGTTCGGATGGTTCCCAGCCTGGCAGTTACCCCATCTATGACGCAGGCGACATGCGGCAGCTTCCTCTTGCTTCTCCTCCTCGGCATCACAGCATCTCCTCCCTCCTCCTCCTAGGCCATCTGGAATGCTCCTCCTCTTAGCCAATCAGGAAACGGGTCTCACGTCCTGCTTCCTGCTTTGCCAGGAGGAGAATCAATGTGACATATATTGAATATTCATTCGCAATTGTCACACATCTGGGTGGTCTTGGGGTGCAGTGCTCTTCGCTACGAGCCCACCCTTTTTTGAAGCCTGTTAGAGCCTCTGGCTCTAATCACGCGCTTAAAAAAAAAACCTGATTGGAATGCATGCGTCTGGCGCCCCACATGTAGATTAGGGGACGCATGGATGGGGTGGCAGCGTCCGTGCACTTCGTATGGATGGGACACCACTAGTGTGAATGCTAATTGGAGGCTATCTTTGTGCCACAAGTTTTTGAATACAAAAAGACATTAGGGAGATCTCTTTATTGCCTGTCCCAGGGCTGCAACAGGAAGTTAAAGGAAATCTGTACAATGTGGGAGTGTCACCCCTTTAAGACAGTTGTCGCTAGAACAGTTTCATTGGTAGGTTTCCTCTCATCCCTAGTTCTATAATTTTGGATTTCCTAAAACATCAAGGCCTAGCCAAAGCACATGAACTGGCACCTTTTTATATTTTCATTTGTTTATTTTTATTTTTGTGTATGTCGGTTTGCACTTACATGTGTGTTTTTGTCACTTGGATTTTAGGATGTGGCTCTTTGGGCATACCCTGAAGCCTAGGGTGAAAATGTGTGGCCCTTAGGTTCCTTTGTCCCCTGCCTTCGGGAGAGCCCCTCACCTAGTACTTGTTGGTTGACTTTGGCTGGCCAAGAGTAATGAGGTCTGCTAGGCCTTTTGGCTAGGTGGGCCTAATTGTGCTTTGCCCAGTCACTAGTCTATTGCCCCGGGGGGTCAGGGAAGGGTCTATCCTCTTCTAGATGAGACCATATGACATACCCTAAGTGCATTTTTTGATTCACTTTGGTGTTTTGTTTTTTACTTTCTGTCTCAAGGACAATGGTCAGCAGAACAAATAGAATGGGTGAATGCCACCAGCAGGGACACAGGACAGCAATAAACATGACAAAAGGTTTAACCCTTCACCTCTCTAACTAAAGGTTTGCCATTGCATACACTTTAAAAAAAAAGTCTTTGCTGTGCTCGGGGGTTCAGCTTAGAGAAAAGATGACTTAAATAACATAGATATCTTTTTCTGGAGTGGAAAGGTGAACATTTCCTTCACATGTTATTATTATTATTATTATTGTTATTATTATACAGGAGTTATATAGCACCAACAGTTTACGCAGCGCTTTACAACTTGAGGGTAGACAGTACAAATACAATACACTTAAATACAGTAGGAATCAGAGGGCACTGCTCATTAGAGCTTACAATCTAAGAAGGAAGGTCAAGGGATACAAGAGATAATAACTGTGGGGGATGTGCTGATGGAGAAGATAAATGTACAGTTGTTAGGTGGGAGCCAGATAAGCTTCTCTGCAGAGATGAGTTTTCAGGGATCAAAAGTAGGAGAAAGTCTGACAGATTGGGGTAGAGCATTCCAGAGGATGGGAGAGGCTCTGGAGAAGTCCTGGAGGCGAGCATGGGATGAGGTGACAAGGGAGCTAGAGAACAAGAGGTCTTGGGAGGAGCGAAGAGATTGATTTGGTTGGTATTTTGAGGCCAGGTTAGTGATGTAGCTGGTAGCCAAGTTGTGGATGGTTTTATTAGTTATTGTTAGTATCTTGAATTTAAAACGTTGATTGAGTGACAGCCAATGGAGGAATTGACATAGTGGCGTAGCAGACGCCGAGCGGTTTTTAAGGTGGATGAGCCTGGCGGCACCATTCATAATAGACTGAAGTGGGGATAGGCTATTTAGAGGTAAGCCAGTGAGGAGAGAGTTGCAGTAGTCAATGCGAGAGATGACCAGGGAGTGGATTAGAAGCTTTGTGGTGCCATTGGTTAGGAAGGGGAGTATCTTGAATATGTTGTGGAGGTTGAGGCGGCAAATTTTGGATAGCGATTGGATGTGGTAGGATTGCATGTTGGAAAGGTTAGTTCGGAGTCCAGGATTACACCTAGGACCTTAGCGTGGGGGGACGGGTTGATAGTTGAGCCGTTGATTTTGACAGAGAAATCTGGGGAAGTGGCACGTGGGGGAGGAAATATCATAAGCTTGGTTTTGGATAGGTTGAGTTTGAGGAAGTGATGTGACATCCAGGGTGATATGTCTGTTAGTAAATTGGTGATGCGTGAGGAGACAGATGGAGAGATCTGGGGGGTAGAGAGATAGATTTGTGTGTCATCAGCGTAGAGATGATACTAAAAACCATGGGAGGCTGACCCAGGGAGGCGGTGTGGATTGCGAAAACGAGAGGTCCAAGAACAGAATCTTGGGGGACACAAACAGAGAAAGGGAGGGGAGAGGAGAGGAGAGGAGGAGTACAGCCACAGAGACCAAAGGAGTGGAGTTTTTTTTTTTTTTAAAGAGAGGGTGGTCCACTGTGTCAAAGGCAGAAGAGAGGCCCAGGAGTAGTAGCGCAGAGTAGTGTCCATTGGTTTTAGGAGTTAGTAGGTCATTAGTGAGTTTATGGAGAGCAGTTTCCATGGGGTGTTGAGGACGAAATCCAGACTGAAGGGGATCAAGAAGTTTGTTCATGGTCAGATGGTCACTCAGTCGGTTGTAGACCAGTCTTTAGAGGAGTTTGGAGGAGAAGGGGAGTAAGGAGATGGGGTGTAGGTTGTTAATATTGGTGGAGTCCAGCGAGGGCTTTTTAAGGATAAGGGTGACTAGGGCATGTTTTAGAGAGTTTGGGAAGATACCAGAAGACAGGGAAAGGTTAAAAATGTGAGTTAGAGAATGTAGAATTGAGTCAGAGGGTGAGCGTAGCATTTGCGAGGGAGCAGGATCCAGGGGGCAGGTGGTTAGATGGGTGTTCAATAAAAGTTTAGCAACCTCGCTAATACTAGCAGGGTTGAATGTGGAAAGTGATTGTATCTCTGGAGATGGGGTGCTGAGTGGGGGTAGTTTACACGCATCTGAGATTTCTTAGTTTTAAGGTGATTGGCAACCCCCCGGGCAGTGAGTGAATTAGAGGGTGGAGGCAGTGGAGGACAGGGTAGAGTGTTAAAGGTCGAGAAGAGTTGACGGGGACTGGATGATAATGTATTAATGAGTGTGATAAAGTAGGTCTGTTTGGCAGTTATATATATATGTTATATTTCTCTGCATTGTATGTGGCTGACCCCGATATTCTGAAATGGGATAAAACCCAGTTCCTTGGTCAGCACTCACCTTCGGGAACAGGCTGTAGAGGCTCTTGGTGATGTTTTGTTTTATTTTCTCTTGTGCATCGTATTCAATTGTTTGTCCGATCACAGTGTTCTCCTGCGTCATGATCATTGAGTACGAAGCATTGCAACATTTTCCCAAGTTGGCCCTGAGCGATGAACAAAAATTGAAATTATGTATCAAAATGTAGGTTTATAACTGTTGGAGATAAATTCTTGCACACGTCTTACATGACTGTTCTGCCTCCAGCATGATATCTATTAGTTGTTTGCCTGCAATATTGGATTTGATACACAGGCGTGCGCAGGGGTGTATCATGAAAATAGTGGGCCCGTGTGCAAGCTCACACCGCACCGATAATCCCAATGTCAACCAGGGACAGATCATCCTTACGTGCAATGTTGGTCAGAGCACTATGGGCCCCCCCACCCCTCAGGGCCCATGTTCAGTGAACACCCTGCACCCATGGATGATACACCACTGGGCGTGCGCAGACTATCGCATTAGGGTGTGCACCCCAAAGCTCAAACACGCATGACTTTCTCTGCAGCCTCAACTGCACTGGACAGGGAATGAATGGGAGGTGCTGTGTGCTGAGCGGCTTCTTGTTCATTCACAAAGGAAAGCATAGAAAACACAGTTTACTATGCTTCAGTTATGAACAGTGAGTGAGTGTGTTCACTGTGTTCATTTAGAAAAGGAAGGGGCTAGTAAATTACTTATTTACTAGCCCCTTCCTCTGCTCTCCATCCTGAAACATTCCCCACAGCAGTTGGGAGGAGAGAAGGGAAGCCAGCAGCACTGCGGGTGAGTGGGGGGCAACACAAGGGAATGCCTGGGCAGTAGGGGGAATCTGCATGGCACATAGTGATTAGGGTGTGCCCAGGCACACCTGGCAAATAGGGTTGCCACATCACCCCTTTAATACAGGACACATATGAATTACACAGGTTCTGAGGCTAATTTAATGCAGATAAGGCACCAAGTGAGTTTCATTACCACCTTAATCCGCTACAGAACCTGTGTAATTAATATGTGTCCTGGATTAAAGGGATGATTTGGCAACCCTACTGGCAAACCCCTTGTGCACGCCTATGATTTGATCATAAGATGGAAGCGGTGGGAAATGTACAGTTTTGCAGAAGCTAGAAAACTGTTTACCTTTATTAAAACTTCCCATCATTCTTTAGTCCAAGGAAAGGAAGCAGATGCATCATGGGAGTTCACGCTCAATCTTAGAGACTGAAAGAAGGAAGCAGCTATCAGAGCACATGTTGGACTAAAACTTGCATCCGTTTGCATCCCCTAAATGCAGCATCGCTGGTGAGAATAATGTATTGCCATCTACATCCTAGCTCGTTCATTGTTTTTTAGTATAGTTAATATGTCGATTAGGTGTATCTGTATTTGTTTTTTTTCTTAAAAATTTCATCCACCCTGTTTTGTTAATAAAGCTTCAAAACGACACTCAGTCTGGCTTATTGCAGAATAGGAGGGTTTAGCTGCATGTCGAGCTACACACAGGGAAATGTGTAGCAGGGACAGAACAATGACTTTACAGTTATATGGATATCATAATCTCATGCAACCTGCGAGTTTTAACATGTTTCTGATCTGTATTACATACATTAGCAGCCCGTAATGCCGGGCACAGGGGCGCCGCCCCCCCCCCCCATCCATGTGTCCAGCCCCCTAATCTACATGCGGGGGACCGGACAAATGGATTCCAATGGGGTTTTTTGGAAGCACATGATTAGAGCCAGAGGGTCTAATAGACATCAAAAAAGGGTGGGCTCGGGGCACAGTGCTCACCCAATTGTGTGACAATAACGAATACACACTGATTCTCTTCCTGGCAAATCAGGAAGGGTGTCCTGGTACCTGTTTCCTGATTGGCTGAAAGGAGAAGCAATCCTATTGGCCTAGGAGGGGGAGGGAGGAGGCGCACGGCCACCGTGATGCTGAGGAGGAGATGCAGGGGAAGCCTGACCGACCCACCAGCCGCCACTGCTGGGGTTGCTGTGTTCGGGGATTGACTGCACTCATCTGGAGGACGTGGATGGTGTACATGGACATGAGGAGTGTGACCAGGTGAGCGGACTGCCATTGGTGATGAGCGGGGTCACCGCACCTAAATGACAGTTCTTAAATAGGTCAGGGAGAGGGCCAGGGTCAGGGAGAGTTCACTATCCCTTTCCAGCTACCTGCTCCTGTGACACTGATGTCTCCTGGTATCTGAGGTTCCACCCAATATGAGCAAAATATGGATGAGGACACGTGTTGGAGAAGTGCCATGTGCTTTGATTAAATTCTGCTTGCATCAATGCTCTTACTTGATTAACACCTGAAATAGACTGGCTTAGAGAGACGTTTTCTCAAATGGATTTATATTGCTGAAAAGGAAATTGTTCTGGATGGATGCATTTTCATATTGACTTATAGCATGACACATGCCTGTGTATGAGTAACCATCTCTGTGAATAACCAGTATATTATGGAGAAAGAAACGTCTACCAACTTCAATGACTGTGGAAGGGCGGCTCCCATGAGGGAGTGTGAAAAGCTGTGTAGCTGAGCTCCTCTGTACTGGGAGCAATACCTATGAATTCATTCTACAAATTACTTGTGTGTGCCTGTGCGGGGTTGAGGATTGTGTAACAGATGAGCACTTACACTTATATACAGTTGTATGCAAAAGTTTAGGAACCCCTGACAATTTCCATGATTGTCATTTATAAATATTTGGGTGTTCTGATCAGCAATTTCCTTTTGATCTATCAAATAACTGAAGGACACAGTAATATCTCAGTAGTGAAATGAGGTTTATTGGATTAACAGAAAATGTGCAATATGCATCAAAACGAGATTAGACAGGTGCATAAATTTGGGCACCCCAACAGAAAAATCACATCAATATTTAGTAGAGCCTCCTTTAGCAGAAATAACAGCCTCTAGATCAGTGGTTCTCAACTCCGGTCCTCAGGACCCACCAACAGGCCAGATTTTAAATATTGCCTTGGGGAGATGCAGACTAGAATACTGCAATCACTGAGCAGCAAATGATATCACCTGTGATGCATTTCAGTTATCCTGCAAACCTGGCCTGTTAGTGGGTCCCGAGGACAGGAGTTGAGAACCACTGCTCTAGATGATTCCTATAGCCTGTAATGAGTGTCCGGATTCTGGGTGAATGTATTTTGGACCATTCCTCCTTACAAAACATCTCCAGTTCAGTTAGGTTTGATGGTTGCCAGGCATGGACAGCCCGCTTCAAATCACCCCACAGATGTTCAATGATATTCAGGTCTGGGGACTTGGATGGCCATTCCAGAACATTGGATTTGTTCCTCTGCATAAATGCCCAAGTAGATTTTGAGCAGTGTTTTGGGTCGTTGTCTTGTTGAAATATCCATCCCCCGCGTAACTTCAACTTTTTGACTGATTCCTCAACATTATTCTCAAGAATCTGCTGATGTTGAGTGGAATCCATGCGACCCTCAACTTTAACCAGATTCCCAGTACCGGCACCGGCCACACAGCCCCACAGCATGATGGAACCTCCACCAAATTTTACTGTGGGTAGCAAGTGTTTTTCTTGGAACGCTGTGTTCTTTTGCCGCCATGCATAACGCCCCTTGTTATGACCAAATAACTCAATCTTTGCCCAAATGTTCTTTTGCATTCCTCAAGCGACTCCGTTTGTGGCGTGTGTGCAGAAAAGGCTTCTTCCCCATTTCCTATACAGCTTCTCCCTGTGCAAAGTGCGCTGAATTGTTGAACGAAGCACAGTGACACCATCTGCAGCAAGTTGATGTTGGAGGTCTTTGGAGGTGGTCTGTGGGCTGTTTTTGACCGTTTTCACCATCCCTCACCTTTGCCTCTCCAATATTTTATGTGGCTGCCACTTCTGGCCTTAACAAGAACTGTGCCTGTGGTCTTCCATTTCCTCACTATTTTCCTCACAGTGGACACTGACAGCTTATATCTCTGCCATAACTTTTTGTAGCCTTCCCCTAAACCATAATGTAATGTTGCCACTCTTCAGAGGATGGTCAAAGAGAACAACAACTTGCAATTGGCCACCTTAAATACCTTTTCTCATGATTGAATGCACCTGTCTATGAAGTTCAAGGCTTAATGAGCTCACCAAACCAATTGTGTGTTCCAATTAATCAGTGCTAAGTAGTTACAGGTATTCAAATCAACAAAATGACAAGGGTGCCCAAATTCATGCACCAGTCCATGCATGCATGTATGATATATTACAATCCATATATGCTAGTAATTGTTACGGGTTTATGAAATATAAGGACACATAAGGAACAGGAGCAGTATAGCTGGAAATTAATTTTAAATTTATATTATTTATATTGCTTATATTATGCTATATAGTCACATATCCTATTTTTCTCATTACCTTTAGTGCATAGTCCTCCTTTTGTCTAGTTTACTCTTCTGAAGAAGCGAGTAACCACGAAACATGTTGAGAGTTTAGCCCTCTATATGCTTATATGACCACTGGAGGTATCAGCTACTCTGAGTTTCTCCTTTTTCTATTGGTGGTTTAATCACTTGGAGGAAGGTACAGTGCTATGCTAAATGATTTTACAATGTAATGTCGATTCTACGTATAATAAACCTTACTGGTTTTTAAACAAATTTTGTTGTAATGTCTCATGACGGTTCCGGGAAAATCCTAGTCACTCCATTTCTTTCTTTCAATATCTAGTATATATTTGGGATGTGGGTACCTTTATTTTGTTACTTATAGACATGGTTAACTCTACAATGTTTCCTGGGGGGGGGGGGGGTTCATGTAAAGCCTACCCCTTCATTAGGTCTGTGGTATTTAGATCTGTCAGCTGTGGGCACTGCAGTCTGTATCCTTATATTTACGATTTGTATACATTGATGGTTTTCCCTTCATCATGTTTGAAGATAGATTTACATCGCTGGACTCCATTAAAAACCAGGATTATATCATTGGACATTATGACTGATGCATTACATCAGGGGTCCTTTTCACCTTTTATTTTTAATGTATTTTTTATTATAAACTCTATAAAGGCCTTTTTGTAAGGTGTGTGTTTATTTTCATTTAATGTTTTTGGGAATGGCTAAGGGGTATTAATGTACGCTGTATGCATTTCCATGGGAAGGGGCTAATATTTGTGGGCTTCCTTTTATTATGAATGGGAGTTTGACAATTCATATAAGTCTTCACATATTACTACCGCCTCCTTCTTGGGTCACAGGCAGGTTTGCGCACTACTAATTAGAACATGGACTGCAGTGTAGAGTTGAGCGAACCTCTGGAAGTTCGGGTTCTGCTGGTCCGTCCGAACTTCGGGACAAAGTCCGGGTCCGGGTCCGGACGGAACCCGAACGATCGCACGGACAAAAACAGGGCTTCAAGCCTGCCTGGTCGTCTTGGGCTTGAAGGTCTCCAAGCGAGTTGAGATGTGACGTCAGGTACAAGATTAATCATCACGCGTTTGGACGGACACTGGGTTCTTCCTCCGCCATCATTATACACTTCTGAATATACTTAACAGTTTGAGGGTAAGTATTATTTTCCTTCGGGTGTTTATAATCGGGGAAGGGTACCTTTACGTATGTCGCATGTAATTATGGGGAATCGGTAAGGGTTTTTGTAATTTACTTTTATTTGTGTGTGGAATGTTTTTCCGGAAATATCTCAAATATTATTTTTTATGTAATTTTTATTTTCC
>BLSH010081055.1:369182-379998 GCA_018402905.1 Glandirana rugosa
TTTAGCTAAGTTGTTTGTCGCATGTAGCACTGTGGGAAACTCCTTGTTAGTAAGTTTGAGTATGTTATTAGACTGTGAGTTTCTTGGAGTAATATGATGCCTGCTTTGAGTTTTTTCATGCATATTAAAAGTTTGCTTCTTTTTTCTGGTATGTTGAGTCCTTTGACATTTAGAGAGATCACCTTAAGAGTAGGCATTTTGGTCTTAGAAGGTGGAAAGGTTGATATGTAGTGAATTGGGGGTAGCGGGGAAGGAGAAAAAAAATGAACACAGTCCGACTGCTGAAAGAGACCTGCTTCTCAGCCTTCGTTAGAAAATGTTGGGGGTGTTCAGCGTTGGCTTGCTTCACCTTTGCTGTGGTGGGAGGTGGTTGGATAGAGGTCAAAGGTGTGAGTGGGTAACGCTCGTCTTAATAGTAGGGAGTGTATTGGACCAGTGTATCCATTGCACTTCCGTGGTCCATTGCTATTGGTTGTAGATTTATGATTGGCTGCATTTTGGAGGAGGGAGGAGATCGTATCAGGTCATGCATCATGGGGTGGGTAAATTGTCATCTTTAGAGAATTAGAAAGTGATACTGCGAGTCGTGTGGTTATGTTGGTCATATCAGTGTTTGTTGTTATGGATGGGGGTTTCGTTGTGAGGTTTATCTGTTTGTGTAGAGTGTTTGCTCTGTGTTTTTTGAAGATAATACAGGAAAGAGGAGTATTTTTCACTATTGGTATGTCTAGATTTAGTCTAGTATAAGAGAATCAGTGTATATTTATCCTAAGGAGGTGTGTCATATCTTACTCCTTCATGTTGGTTTTGTGTTTTAATTTAAAATTGTATGGTCTCCTATATATTTAACTTTTGGAATGTTGTGATCACCAAGATCTATTTGTTATAACATATAATAAAAACAATAATCAGGTAATATGAACCTAAATGTAATCAGCTATGTCCCAATATAACAGGATTAGCGAGAATTTGGTAGAACTTTTTTAAGAACACTGATTTGTGTGGTATTTTCAGTGTTAGGGAGCTATGGTTCTATGGGTTGAATTTATCTAAACTCTATGCACTCATTCTATCAGTTTGTTCCATCTTTACTCGTTCACCTGTCATTTGAGTTTGTCTGTTGAGACGTGTGGCTTTATAGCGATTCTCTGCAAAACTCCAACCCATCCCACCCTCGTCCCTCACCCCCAAGCTGGGCAATATTCCTTTCTGTTATATGGTCCCAGAGCAACAAATACTATTGTAGTGCCCTCTATGCTAGGTAGGTGTTAGAGTGAGATTTTTCTAGGTGAGGCAAATTTAGTCAGGCCTGACTTAAATGCAGGCCCGATTGTTTTTATTCTGGGCAGGGGAGTGGCCCAGGGAAAGCTGGATACTGCAGGAAGAAACACCGCTCGGTTACTCCTCCCCTTTTCTTCAGAAAGTTCTGGAAAAGGGGATGGGAAGAGGAGGTGAGGCTTTCTGAAGTATGAAGAGCCCTAACCACTCCCCAACCTGGATTGGCAGGGGGCAGGCCTCCTTAAATACTGTGGTCTGCCCAGTGGGGGAAGGGGAGTTCGGGTGAAAGTCTGAAGATGTGATAGTGCAGAGGCTGTCATGGCCTGGGGGGAGCCCCCAGTCTGGGAGGGTGACCTTGGGCCTGGAGTGCACGGGTGCAGCCCGGAGGAGAGAGATCTTGGTGACAGGCACAAGGCAGAGCAGAAAGGACAGTAGTAGAGAGCATTATCAGAGGGAGATCTTCAGTGAGGAACTGCAAGTGACAGGAGACAGTGAGTGACACACCCTGGGATACTGGAGGAGCCATGCTAGAGCAGATTGGGGTGAGAGACAGTCTGGGAAAGATGCAGAAGCCGGTGTGGGATTTTGGTGTTGCTGTGGCAGTGGAGGAGACCGTTGCAGCTGGAAGAGCTGGCAGGGCCTATAAGAGGATGGGCTGGGAGTTGTAGTCCAACATGGCTAGCTAGCACCAACAAACTAACTTTCTACACAAGGGGAACCTCAGCCCCATGCCTGCAAAGGGCAATCCGGAGGCCTGCTAAAATCTACACCAGGTCTCACATGTGCTAGCTAGGCCGAACAAGATTGTTTGGAAGCCTGGTAAATTTCCTTCCAGGTCTCATCGGTGTCAAGTGATTGTGCAGGAGTGAGGAACAAGGAAAGAAACTTGCAGCAAGTGTCAGTGCTGGAGTCAAGAAGTGTATATACGGTGTTGTATAAAGAGGTGCCGTGTAAAGAACTGTTCGATTCTTGAGCATCCCATAATCATCCCTACCCCATCCAGGTTTAAATCCCCTAATAAACAACAAAAACAAAGTGCCAGCCTGTTATGTGCCTCAGGATGTGAGGAAAAAGTGAGATTGAGGACAGTGTGATCAGGTGAACCACAACAACCAGCCACCCCTAAGGGGGCCATTGGCTACACTATTATACCCGCACCCATATCCTGTTGAGTATTTTCCCGCTATACCCGACAGCGACCAAACAAGGCTTGCTCTCTGATAAGACATGCAAGAATGTACTACCTAGAAGTAACTGATATCCCCAAATCATATCCCTCATGTATACCTCCGTCCCTGGAAGGCCATAGGTACTCTGGAAGCCTTGACAGAATTTACATATTGCTTATCTGGTTAGCGTTATATCGGACCACTAGCACAGTATAAATAATCCACAAGCTTGTTGAAGATCTCATGAAATGCTGTGCTTGCTGTTTTCTCCACCATTGGGCAGCCCGCTAATCTTACGCTCCCTGCTCCTTCTAGCTATACCCAACTTACAAGGGGAATAGCGTGTAATATTTAAGTCTTTGTGATTTACATGCATTTTAAATGCTTTTACCATACGCTTCATAGCTCTATATATCCTCCTGTGAGGAGGACGACTCACAGGATGCACTACCGGCCCACCCGCGCTGCTTGCATTTTGCTGACCTATTATTTCTGATAGAAGTCTCGCTTAAAGGCTCACACCATGCACATAAAGCGTATTCTATCTTATTATGATCCAAAGGTCATTAAGCATACAAAAGAAAGGGGAAAAGAGAGAAAAATAAAAAATATACAGGGTTTCGGCTCAGTTCTGTGAGGAGTCCTCTACCACTTCACGTTGTTTCTTTTTATTTTTTTTTCCAGAAAAATGTTTATTGAAGAAACAACAAAGCAGTACAAGTTACCAGCATTGCATTCAACTGCAGTTATGACATGTTAACCAACAATACCAAATACAAGTACTACCATAAAACATATCTAGCTATCGTATACTATTCCAATCCTATACATGTTCACACCCAGCACTCATCCCATGTTTAGACCTAGTAGTCTATCCATGACCATATCTGCTGGAGCTAAGCCCGGCACATCCAGCCATGGTGCCTATATTCTATTGAATTTAGTTAAGCTTCCCCTGTGTTGATAGCTGAGTTTTTCCATTCTAAGTGATTCACCAATGTTTTTAACCCATTCCCACACTGTAGGAGTCTCAGATTTCCAGTGGACCATAATTAATTTCCTAGCCTGGAATAATACCCTATGAACTTCTTATCTGACTGGTGGTTCCCATTCATATTCCTCCAGGGTGTAAACAGGCCCTTGGCTCCAGAGGGAGAGTTAGCTTAAACACTACATTTATTTTGTCTACTATATTTTTCCAATATGTATAGAGCTTCGGACATCTCCACAACACATGGATGAGGTCTCCATGGTTCTTCTTACATCTCATACATGTAGGCTCCATCAGCAATTGCATCTGGTGAAGCCTATGAGAGGTAAAGTATACCCTGTACAGTATATACAATTGGGTGAGACGCTGTGTAACATTTAAGGAACACAGGCCAACTGCCTGGAAGACCTCCTCCCACTGATCCCTATCCATCTGCCCAACATCCTGCTCCCATTTTTCTCTTATTTTCATAGGGTGTTTTTTCAAATAAGCCTGTAGTAGTAACAGGCTTAACATTGTGAGATAAGACCTTTTGATCAATCTACCCCCCTAATAAGGCCAAAGATTGTAGTTGGAGATAGGTGCCACTCCGAAGAACCACTCTGTGCTTTAACGGCATGTTTCAGTCGAAAATATAAAAATTGCATTGACATGGGTATCCCATATTGTTGTTGCAGAGCTTCAAACGTTAACAACTTCCATTGTGAAATTTTTGACTAAGGTGGGTTACTCCATATGCCCTCCACTTTGCCCCATGTTACAGTTTAGCCGGTTGTAAGTAAGTGTCGTTATTCCAAATGTGGCTAAATTATGTAAATTCAGTCACTTTCTGTATATATTTAGTTTTGTTCCAGATTTTCTGGAGAAGAATGTATGTGGGGTATCTTTTATTTGGCAGACTAAAAGCTTGATCTTCTAGAGCAGGAATATGCAATTAACAGACCTCCAGCTGTTGCAAAACTACAAGTCCCATCATGCCTCTGCCTCTGGGTGTCATGTTTGTGGCTGTCAGAGTCTTGCTATGCCTCATGGGACTTGTAGTTCTACAACATCTGGAGGTCCGCTAATTTCATATCCCTGTTCTAGAGCCTGAGGAGTTGGGCCCTGTTTAACTATGTATTCCATGACAGCCTGAGTGGGACTGCATTCACCCCTCCCCCCCGCCTCTCCCGTACCAGGTATAGCACCATACATGTTCTGTAATTGAGCAGCTAAATTATACAGCCACAGATTCGGCTATGCCAATCCCCTTCATTCTTAGGCCTCTGAAGATGTTCTAATTTTATTCTAGGAGCTTTATTCTTCCAACTCAGGCAATGGTAAAGGGAGTTAATAATTCTAAAGAACTTTAAAGGTATGACAACTGGGGTGTTATGGAGAAAATAGAGAAGCTGCGGAATAAGAATCATTTTAATTAAGTTAACTTTGCCGGCTACGGAGAGGTAAAGTGCATTTCATGTTTTAATCCTCTCTCTAAATTGCTGGATAAGGGGAGCGAGGTTCAGGGAGCTAAAGTCCCGAGGATCTGCTGTCACCTGGATACCTAGGTACTTAAATGAGGTAGTAATTGGTATCGAGCTATTTGCTATGGTCAATCTAACAGCAGAAGAGCCAATTTGGATCAGTTAATAAGAAGCCAAGAGAATCTACCAAACTCTCTGATGGTGCTCATTGCAGCCCCCAGTGAGCCTTCAGTGTCGCCCAAGAGAAGTATGGTGTCATCTGCATACAACATCACCTTCTCATGGGTGCTGCCAAACCGGAACCCCTCAATGTCATCATTAGCCCTGATTTTAATTGCTATGGGCTCAATAGCCAATGTGAACTAAAGGGAGTACAGGGGGCACCCCTGTCTCATACCCCTCCTCAATGCAAAGGCACGTGAGAGCTTACCAAAAGCCCTAATGGCTGTCTGTGGCTGACTATACAGGAGACAAACCCAGGCTATATAGTTCGGCCCAAACCCAAAATTCCTCAGCACCTCCCATAGATATGCCCAGCCAATTCTATCAAATGCCTTAGCGGCATCTAGAAACAACAGTGCCCTGTTACCTACGTTATCTGCTGGGGATTGTATGTTAAGGAGAAGCCTGCGTAAGTTGATTGCTGTTGACTCATTTGGCATAAAGCCTGCTTGGTCAGAGTGTACCAAAGATGTCATAACCTTATTCAATTTTATTGCTAGCACCTTCGCCAGTGCCTTCACGTCACCCTGTAAAAGTAATATCGGCCTGTATGAGCTTGGATCTACCGGATCTTTCCCCGGTTTAAGCAGTAGAACTATGTTCGCTTTGGACATTGAGGGAGGTAAATTATCTTCACTCTTAGACATATTGAATACCCATAGCAAACGTGGCAGCAATGTTTCTGAAAATTGTTTGTATATTTCCACAGGGATCCCATCCTCCCCTGGTGCTTTACAGTTAGTGAAGGAGCACACTACCTCATGGAGCTCCTCTAAGTTTAGCGGGACATCTAAGTCCTTTCTCTGCATAGGACTCAACCTCAGGAAGGAGACACCTTGCAGGTAACTATCTAGTTCCTCTTTTGTATAGGAGGTACCTGGAAGATACAGATCCTCATAAAAATTTGCCAGTACCTGCATTATAAGCTCTGGAGAATGTACCAAGTGGCCTGTTCCATCCTTAATTGCTCCTATAGTCGGGGTTCGTTGCTGAGCATTAGCTGTCCTTCCCCCTTTTTAAAAAATACTTGTTTAGAAAAGAACCTCTTAATTTCCGCCGAGGAGGAGAGAACACTCTCGTAGGCAGCTTGGGCAGACTGCCAGGGCTCCCTGGTGGAATCCGAAGGGTAAGCTATAAATTTCTCTTCCAGGTCTATTACCCTGGCCTCCACGTCCTCCCTTAGTGCAGAGGACGTCCACTTTACCTTTCTCATCTCTGCTATGAGCACCCCCTCAAGTATGCCTTAAAAGCTTCCCATTGCTCTAAAGAAGAAACGTTAGGATCTTGCATTTTAAAGAACTCGCACATGTCCTCTCTGTTTTCCAGTGTACCAAACTGTTTGAGCCAAAATGCATTGAATTTCCATGGAGCAGTAGTCAGAGTGCTCAGGGGGAACTTCACATTGTTTCTAGTCACTTCTGGGTTTTATTATCTCATAATACATGTAAATAAAGGTAAACCATAAATGAATATATAACAATGATCACAGTAAGTTCACAGTAGCGTAAAAAGTGGTATCATTAATATAGTCCACAAACTCACCTGAATATTCCATTCATGGACTATATTAATGATGGCACTTTTTGCGCTACTGTGAACTTACTGTGATCATTGTTATATATTCATTTATGGTTCACCTTTATTTACATTTTTTTTTTGTTCCTTTTTTTATTTATTTATTTTTTGTTTCAATGGTTTTTTTTATTGATTTTATGCATAATGATTAACAAGTAACTAGTAGGAGTACAAGTAACAAGTAATGGTACAAGTAACAAGTAATGGTACACGCCACTGAGGTATTATGTTAGGAGTGAAACAGAGAGTACAGTAAGTACAAGGTGAGTTGGTTTAGCATTGCTTCAATAGTTAGGGAGATATTTGCTTGACCACATTGACCACAGTGTATGAAATTTAGAGCTTGATAATGAATTTATTGCTAACAGGTGTTCAAACATAACTAGGTTAACTAGACTAATCACTTCACAAATATTGGTGAGTCAATAGTTTCCTGACGATAATGTTCCTTGCTGCTAGAAGAATATGGGTTAGCACCGGTCTAGTGTTTGGTGGATAGTTGTCTATCCCTAAGTGGAGTATGGCTAACCCCTTGTTTATGGGGGATAGGATCCCAGTTATGGAGGAGATGAGGTTGAAGGTTTGATTCCAGAAGATGGTTAGGTTGGGGAAATCCCAAAGGATGTGAGGTAGGCTACCTATTTTTCTGCAGTTGCACCAGCAATCCGGTGATGCCTCTGGGAAAAATTTAGATATCTTAAGTGGAGTGAAGTACCACCACTGTGTGATTTTCAGCATCATCTCCCAGTGGTTTGTACGTGTGAGGATTTGTGGATTGATTTGAAGGCTGCCTGCCACTGTGATGGAGAGTATGAGTTCTTTATTTCTATTTCCCATTTTTGTATGGGCGAGAGTTTGTTGAAAGATGATTTGTCTTGAAACAAGTTATAGAACATGGCGACTCCCTTAGTTGATGGTGCTTGTGCACTAAAAAATGTCCACGCTTTTAGGGGAATTCTTATTGTAGGCGGGGGATGTTTGCACAGAAGGTGTAGTATGCGTGTGCATGTATAGTTAGTGGTGATTGGGAGATTGTATTCTGATTTAAGGGTCTCCCATGTTTTCAGATCAGTATTGTTGTATAGGTGATGTATGTATTTTATTCAATGTGCTGATAAAGATGTTGTACTCAGGAGGGGGATCATTGCTTCTAGGATTTGGATATGGATAGGGAGTGTGGTGATCTGTGTGGAACCCGTAGGCATGTTGATTATGTGTTTCCATGCCCTTAGTGTGGCTTCTATGGTATGAAGTAATCTGGATAGGTCCCAGGGTTTTCATACATTGCTTATTAATAGGGAGACTAAGTCTCTGGTGGGTCCTTTCTATATTTAGCCATAGTGGGTCTTCTTTCTCGCTAAAAAAGTGTTTAAGCTGAACTAATTTAGTTGCCCAGTAGTAGTCCTGGATAGTTACCATCCCCATTCCTCCCACTGATTTGTGTTTAGTCAGGTTTATATATGCGCATCTTGGTTTCTTGCCATTCCATATGAAGGAATGTAACAGCGATTTAAGAGATTTCAGGTATGGTGCTGTAATGGAGATAGGGAGTGCCCTAAAGATATATAGTAGTCTACCTACCCAGGAGAGTTCACATTGCTCCATGTATTGTAATTGGGGTTTAATTTTAGCTATGAGGGGTTGGAGATTGGCTTGTGCTAGTGATGCTGCTGAGGATGTGAGAGTGATTCCTAAATATGGAATGCCTTGGTGGTTCCATGAGAAGGGTAAGGTTTGTTGTAGTTGTTGTTTAATTTTGAGAGGTACCTTTAGGTCTAGCACTAGGGATTTAGAGAAATTGACCTTATAATATGATATATTGCTGAATTGCTTGAGAATTTGGTGAGCTTGTGGGAGAGACGTCAGTGGGTTGGTTAAAAGTAAGATGACATCATCTGCAATGAGGTTGATGGCATGTTTTTTATGGTTAAAACAGAATCCTGTTATTAGAGTGGATGATTTCAGCCAATGGTTCCATCATGAGATTGAATATGAATGGTGATAGGGGGCAGCCTTGCCTAGTTCCATTGGTTATGGGGAATGTCTTAGATAGCAGTCCTGATGTGAAGACTTGTGCTCAGGGATTTGAGTATAGGGCTAGGATTGCATGTAACATAGGGTCCTGGAAGTCAAAGTATTTTAACACTTGAGTCATATATTGCCAGTGAGCCCTATCGAACACTTTCTCTGCATCAATGGACAGTAGCAGAGAAGGCGTTCATGTGTACTCTGCATTTTGAATAATATTTAAAACTCTCCTAGTTGTGTCAGAGGATTGTCTAACTCTTACAAACCCCAAGTCTCTGAGGGGGGCGTGACCGGAAGAGGATGTGAGGTGGTGTGAGTGAGGCTGTCCCTCCCACCGCATGGATCCCCGGACCGTTCGTAGCCAGCTGGGAAAGTAGGAGAAATGGGGAAGAAGACCCAGCCATAACTGGCGGTTCCCTGGCGCATTCCCGGTGAGCGTGTGATACCGTGGTGGGAGAGCGGTGTTAAGCGCAAGATCCCCGGACAGACGGCAGCTGTGAGGATAGAAAACAAGAGGAAAGAAAGGCGCACGCACCTAGTGCATTACCAAAAACAATTTTATTAAAATTGATAGCAAGAGAGGATACTCACAAAATGGTGGGTGCACAACCTGTGCAAACTGAGACAGAATAAAAGCTGACGCGTTTCGGGGGCGCACCCCCTTCCTCAGAGCTTCATTACAGCAGCTGTGAGGATGCCGAAACTGGTGGGAAGTAAGTCGGTGCGGTGAGAGTGCACCACAACCCACCAGGCACGGCATACACGGTGTACAAGGTAACCTGACCTGAAGATACAACAAGAAGGTAAGCTGTACTGAGAGCCCGACGAGGAGTGACCTGGAACCCGAGTGGAGGAGAGGGGAGAAGCTGGTGAGACTTTTGTTTTCTCCCTATTTGGCCCTATCAATGGCAATAGTGGTTTGACCGGAGATTGCTGCAGCAGTTGGGCCAGTGAGACACGACAGTGAAGGGGGATGTGAAGTGGTGAGAGCACATGATACATCCAAAGCACGGTGTCGTTAGGGAGCCTACATAAAACAAACAAACAAGTAAAAAGGAACATAAATGAGAACAAAGGTAGCACTCCTAAGAAAGACACATACCGGATCTTAAACGGTGCACAAAACAGCAAAACAAAACCGGTCAGGAGCCTTGCTTACCAGGTCTTTTTCCTTTTTTTTTTTTTTTGCTGTTTTTTTTTTTTTTTTTTTTTCTCTCTCTGGTAAAATAGACTCGCAGCAGCAGTTGAGCAACGGACTACCTAAGCCCGGCTGGGGGGTTAATAAAATAGCCTATAAGGCAAGGAGTGAACTTGGCTGGGTGAGTGGGAGAACAAGGGGAGGAGACCCCGCTGTAAACACTCATAAGAAATTTAGTCCTGATATACCGATTGTAAACACTCATAAGAAATTTAGTCCTGATATACAGATTGGAACCTCGGACTGGTAAAATAACTGAAGGATAGAGGGTATATAATATACACCTTAAAGGAAAGGGGAAAAGAGAAGAGAAAAGCAAAACAGGAACCAGAGCTGAGAACAGCAAGCCAACACATAGCATGACAAAAAAAAAGGGGGAAGAGGGGGCCCCCCAGGAAACGGCTCAAGCATCGGGCAAGGAGAAGGGAAAAGAAAAAATGAGTCAAGCAGCAGCTAAACTGGAAAAATTTGCACATTCCCCAGTAAAAGGGGCGCAGCCGCAGGCGACACAAGCCAAGGGGCAGACCGGTGGTACAGTAAGGAAGAGACAAGGAATAGGAGTTAAACCGGACCAGGGTGTGGCGGGGCGGCTAAATGAAGAGGCTGAGACCCAGGGGAGTCAAGAACCAACTCTGAGAGAAGTTCTGGAGGCAGTAAAAGACTGTAAAATGTCTGATAGGAGTGACAGAACAACTAAAAGGACTAAGTGAGGAGATTAACCACCTAAGACAGGACGCCCAGAAAGTAAGGGAAAGAACCACAGAGTTGGAGAATAGGATTAGCCCGGTACATCCCCAATTAAAACAGGAGGTCGAGAAAATAAGAAACAAAGTCGCCCAATATAAGTAGAAGATAAACCGATTAGGATAAGAGGTTGAGACACCAAGAAAGG
>BLSH010081055.1:405168-423210 GCA_018402905.1 Glandirana rugosa
GGACATGTCGGACATTTTTTACACATTTTTGGGACCAATGACATTTATTCAGCGATCAGAAATGTAAATGTCCACTGATTACTGTATAAATGTCATTGGCATTGAAGGGGTTAACCTGGGGGGGGCAGTGAAGGGGTTAAATATGTTCCCTGGGTGTGTTCTAACTGTGGGGGGGGGCAGGGCTGGCCGGGACATAACAGATCTAACTGATCCCAGTGACAGGGATCAGTAGATCTGCTTGTCCCCTGTCACAGAACGGGGAACCGCCGTGTTTACAACGGCGGTTCCCCGTTCTGAGGCTCCTAAATGTGATCGGCGGGTCTCGGGCGGACATCGAGTCCGCCCGACCCACGGGCACGCTCGCGCAGCGTGCGGCGCGCGCGGCGCCCGCCGCCGCTGCCTCCAGGGGGCGCGCCTGGAGTGTGCGCAGTGGAGGACGTCCATGGACGTCCTCCGGGCATTTCAGGTCCGCGCTGGAGCCGTACTTCGGCTATAGCGTGGACCTGGAGTGGTTAATAAAGTGGGATAACGACAATGGTCCGGATAGAGATAGGAAGTGACCTATCCGATATAACCCCTTATCTGTCCACCATTTAAATGCCTTAATATCCAAACCAGGACGGAACAGGGGATTATGAAAGAGGTGTGTGAGAGGACGGAGAGCAGAAATTAAGTTAGGGGACTTGAGAACCGAGTCACAAAGGGCCATAGAATGAGACAATGTCGGGGAGAGGATTAAGGGTCTTGTTTTAGGGGGGATGCCTAACAGATAGTCAATAGTGTTGTGGGGGAGTGACTGTCTCTCTATTCTAACCCAATCCGGCAAGGACCCACTGGAAAAGACGATAGAGAATTGGGCCAATTGAGCCGCCTGGTAGTATTTAAAGAGGTGTGGGAGACCAAGTCCCCCTTGACTGCGTTTTCTGAATAGAACCTTGGCTGAGCATCTGGGGCCTTTACGGGCCCAGATGAATTTTAAGATCAGGGATTGCAATTTTTGCAGGTCAGATTTCCTTACTGGAATGGGTAGTGCTCTAAAAAAATATAAGATCCTAGGGAGTAGGGTCATTTTGATTGCGTGAAGCCTGCCCAGCCAGGAGATGCCCTCCTGATCCCAATTAGAGAGGTCTTGAGCTAATTTCTTTAGGAGTGGGGATAATTTGCTTCAAAGAGTTTGTTAATGCTGGCTGCCAAACTGACCCCCAGGTAAGGAAGCTGGGAAGATTTCCAGGAGAACTTATACTGGTTTTTGATTCTGAGTATAGTATGTTCTGGTACCGAAATATTTAGGGCCACTGATTTAGACCAATTTACGCAGAGCCCAGAGATTTCCCCGAAAAGTTGAAGAAGCTGGATGATCTTAGGGGTGGATGTGATGGGGGAAGTGACGAAAAGGAGCAAATCATCCGCGAAGAGCGCACACTTATGTGAGTGCTGGCCACATGAAATCCCGTGGATCTCTGGGTCGTCTCTGATAGCAACAGCTAGAGACTCCATCGCGATTGCAAAGATCAAAGGGGACAAGGGGCATCCTTGTCTAGTGCCGCGAAAGATAGGGAAGGGACCCGAATAAAAATTGTGCAATTTAACTTGGGCACTAAGATTTTAGTATAGGGCTTCGAGAGTTTGAATAAAACTAGGTCCAAAGCCCCAAAGTATTGTTACCAGAGAATGATCGGACAGGGGAGAGTCCCGAATGGAAGCTTTAAGGACTAGTGGAGACAAAGAAGCTGGAACAAAGATATGATCTATACTTGCCATACTCTTATGAGGGGCTGAGTAGTGCGAGTAGTCCCTCACCTTTGGGTTTAATTCTCTCCAGATGTCTATAAAACCTATAGAGAAGAGGAGTCTAGCAAACTTACTTTTTCCGTTTTACCGGGGAATTAAGGCCCTGGGCGTTATGAGATGCCACTCTCAGGAATGATGGTAAATTATTAGACATGGGTGCTGTATAAGTATTGATCTATAAGGAGCAACAGGCTAGGACTCACTCATACCCCAGTCGACCTGATGAAGGGTCTGTCCACTCCAGTTGAGACATAGTCAGGCCATGGTGGCCTTCTACGAGGAAAACCTTCTTGCTGTCTAAAAGGGAAAAGTAAAAACAAAGAGGTAACAATAGTATAGCACAGAAGAAAAAGAGAAGAGACAAGGAGAACGAAAAGAGGGAGGATGTAGCAAAAACTAGCCATGATTCCCCCCAAGTTCCTGGGAGTGAGGAGACTAAATAGACCCCTCACTACCAGGAGACGAAACCAAAGTGTCTGCCCGTACAGCAGAACTACATCTGATCCAGGGGGTACCATTGAGGGGGTCCCTAAATCAGAGGGAGGAGCATGGCCTCTCTCCCGGCCACTTCTTGGAGCTAAATAAAAATAAACAGGTGGCTGACTCACTAGTGGTATAATTATCTTAGACTAGGAGCGAACATCACGCTCCTCTAGTGCAATTAAACCATTATAACAGTTGTATTAAAGACCCCTGGAGATCCGTTTTGGCAAGTTTTAAATATGATGTGTGGAATATGGAGTAATAAAACCAAACTTGCGAACAATCAATGAAGGCATCCTTTAGCTAGCCCAATACCAACCTCCCCAAGGTGGGTTAGGCCCAAGAGGAGGTGTGGGAGTGAGCCAGCCTCGGAGAAAGACATATCTAGAAATGTATATTGAAGAAAAAATTAACAAACAAATATTTTAAGACAAATATTTTAAGACCCCCAAGGTGTGGTGGGCCTAAGAACCGTAGAATCCGGAAAAAAGGAGTACTAAAAGACCCGAGTGGTAATCAACAACAAGAACAGCAGAACAAAAGTCATGGAGGGTGAGCATCCTTGGCCTTCTTCTTTTGCGTCTTTGCCACATTGGAAGTATGGGGCTCTGAGGGGATGGTCTCTTGAAGTGACCCACGTACTTGTGATGGGAAGCAGATGACGAGGAGGAGTCTAGTGATATGAGATTGAGTTTAATCAGAAGCTGTTCTCCTTCTTGGAACGAAGAAAAACCAAATTTCTTGCCTTTGACAATGAAAGACAACCAGAAGGGGAAGGACCACCAGTATTTAATGGAGGATTTATTGAGAATATCCAAAAGGGGCTTGAGTGATCTCCTTTTTTGAATAGTAGTCGGAGATAAATCCGCAAACACTTGGACCGGGTGGCCTTGGATAGTGAGATTGGGATTGTATCTTGAGGCCTTCATGATCTCCTCTTTAACTCCATAAAAATGTGGTTTCACCAATATGTCTCTAGGTAGGCCATCAGACCTCAGTGGCTGGAGAGCTCTGTGAGCCCTATCAAGTTCCAGATGATGTTCCGGGATGATTTCTTTAATAAAATCGATCACTGTTGTATGCACATCTGTGATGGTTTCCGGGATCCCCCAGATTTGAAAGTTATAGCGTCTAGAACGATTTTCCAAATCGTCTTTTTTGGAAAAAGCCGCTTCCAGTTGATCTTGGAGATCCTGAATACGTGCTGTGTTTTGATTAATTCTAGAAACTGATTGGTCCGTCTTCTGTTCTATTATGTCTATTCTGGTACCCAGGCCCTGGAGATCAGTCTGAATCACTGAGGTAATCTGAGAAGCTGTTTGGGCAAGACCTTTAAAGAGCATTTTGGAGAAGACTTCCATCATCATGTGGAAGTCTGGTTGAGGAATTAAGGCTGGTGGTGTAGCCGGGTCCACTAAAGGGTTACCCGGACTTTGATCTTTAAAGGGTGTCGTTATGAGTTCATCTAGGGTCCTTTCTAAAAGTGAGATTGTAGAGGCCGGAGAGAGGATCTGCGCCGAAGGTAGAGAACCCGGAGGAGGCCCTGGGGAAGGAAGAACAGGAGAACCTCCATCAGACCGTGCTTCCATCTTCTCTATGGACCCCAAGGTTGGGGGTGGGCCTTTAGACCCCTGTGGGTCTTTAGGGGCTGGGATATCAAAACCCGGTTGACGGGAAAGGTCCCTTCTAACTGTTCCCGAATGCATATTCGGCGCAAAGAGAAAAGAACCGACAGAGCTGGAAATGATATTCACTCCCCTCAGAGCTCCCAAATAATGATAAATAGGTTATCCTTGTGGAAAAGCTTACAGATTAATATAGTGGCAAGCAACGTGTCCAAATGAGGAAGGGAAGAGACACTATTGGAGAAGGGTGCTTCAAACCCGCAGTATATGTGGTTTAACCAGAAAGCATCCAAAGATCTCAAGGGCCCATGCTGATTGAAGCTGTTAAGTTAGGCCTAATCTTTGCGTTTCCATAAGGCTTCACACCCCTGTATAAGGAGAGCTATGTCCATTGCTAATGATATTGTAAATACTGTAAATACCCTGGGAGGGTTCCTGGAGGATTAGGAGATCTGTGGGGACCCCCTGTATAGATCCCCACTGCATCCAGGGCCGCTGCACCCCCGTCACCTGTGAGTTTCGCGGTCCGCTTTTCTGCTAGGCCGAAGCCGCGGCCTCGATTTAGGAGTGGCGGCCGGGATTGGAAGTCACGGTGCGGGCCCGATCCCCGTTTCTGCTCTGGGACGGTCCTGGTCTAGTCCCCTTGCTTCATCCAGCTCGAGTGGGTCAGCCTGATTCCGCTGCTGTCCTAGAGAGCTCCGAAGGGCTGGGAAGAGACGGAGCTCTCGTTTTAGGCAGCCGCCATGGAGTTCCGCGCATGCGCCGATGCATGTTGGACACTTTTAACACTTTTTTGGGACCATTGACATTTATACAGCGATCAGTGTTAGGAAAATGCACTGATTACTGTGTAAATGTCCCTGGCAGGGAAGGGGTTAACACTAGGGGGCGATCAAAGGGTTAACTGTTTTCCCTGGGATGTGTTACTAACTGTGTGGGGGGTGGGCTGACTGGGGAAGGAGAGTGATTGCTGCTCCCATATACAGGGAAAATACGATCACACTCCTTCTCCCCGTCAGAATGGAGATCCGTTGTTTACATACACAGATCCCCATTTTGTCACTGCGGGGGAGCGATCACGGATAGCCGGCGGACATTGAGTCCGCCCTACCCGCTCCCTGAGTCCCCCTCTACACAGTGAGCGTGCGCGTGATGCTTGATCTTGCAGCCGCCGTCAGGTGACAGCGTTTCAAGTTATTGAGCCAAACTGTTGGGGCGGTCGGTCGTTAAGCGTTTAATCAACACCGCTTTTAAAAAAATATTTTACGATATTAACCACTTCAGCCCCGGAAAGATTTCCACCTTTAGGACCAGAGCACTTTTTGCGATTTGGCACTGCGTCGCTTTAACTGACAATTGCGCGGTCGTGCGACGTTGTACCCAAACAAAATGTGCGTCCTTTTTTTCCCACAAATAGAGCTTTCTTTTGGTGGTATTTGATCCCCTCTATGTCATTTCTGATCACCGCTATAAACAAAAGAAGAGCGACAATTTTGCAAAAAAACCCAAATTTCTTACTTTTTGCTAAAATACAAATCCAAAAAAATATATATATATATAAAAAAAAAATTCATCGGTTTTGGCCGATTTATATTCTTCCGCATATTTTTGGTAAAAAAAATCGCAATCGGCGTTTATTGATTGGTTTGCGCAAAAGTTGCTGTGTTTACGGATGATGAGAATTCATTTCTGGAGTTTTTTTATTTTTTTTCTAGTAATGGTGGCGATCTGCGATTTTTAGCGGTACTGCGATATTTCAGCGGACATGTCAGAACATTTTGACACTTTTTTGGGACCATTGGCATTTATGCAGCGATCAGTGCTATAAAAATGCACTGATTACTGTGTAAATGCCATTGGCAGTGAAGGGGTTAACCTGCAGGGGGCGCTCTAAGGGTTAACTGTATTCCCTGGGCGTGTTCTTACTGTGTGGGGGCTGCCCTAGCTGGGGAAGGGAAGTGATCACAGCTTCCATGTAGAGGAAGGCTGTGATCACAGCCCTTCCCCCCCTCACAGAAAGGAGGTCCGTGTTTACTTACACGGACCTCCGTTCTTTCACTCCGGGGGGGGGGGGGGGGCATCGCGGGTAGCCGGCAGAGATCAAGTCCCCCCTACCCGCTCTCTGGCCCTCCCCAGACACAGTGAGCGCGCCTCCGGTGGCTCGCGCGCGCTCACTGGGCTCGATCTCACAGCCGCCGTCATATGACGGCGATTCGCGCAATAGAGCCAACTTGTCGCCGTCAATTGCCGACCAGCGGTCGGCAAGTGGTTAATGTGTATTTTGCTGTTTGCAGTGAATACCCGGTACAGTAAAGTATAAAGACTCCTGAAGAAGCCACATCCTGGTGAAACATGTTGAGCAAATATCATTGTACCGTATATTTGGATCGCACAAGCTTTATTTTGTAAAATTCTTTTAACAAAGATCATAGTATCTTTTTAATGTACCAAATACAATTTGTTATATTTTAAAATATGTGGTAGCGCGCTATCCATTCAGACACGGAGCCGTGGTTCAGCTATGCCTCCTCTCTCATTGGCTCACTGACTTTGATTGACAGCAGTGAGAGCCAATTGCACCACGCTGCCGTCTCAGCCAATGAGGAGGGAGAGTTTTCGGGCAACCCAGACACCCCTGCAGCATCGCTGGATCAAAATGGGGCTCAGGTAAGTATTAGGTGGCTGAGGGGGGCTGCTGCACACAGAAGGTTTTTTTTTTTTATCTTAAAGCATAGAATGCATTAACCACTTCAATACCAGGCACTTTTAACTTCCTGCCCTGGCCAGCTTTCAACGCTGTCAAACTTTGAATGACAACTGCGTGGTCATGCAATACTGGACCCATATGACATTTTTTTCATTTTGTTCTCACAAATAGAGCTTTCTTTTGGTGGTATTTGATCACCTCTGTGTTTTTTTTTTTTTTTGTGCTATAAATTAACCATTTGCTTACTGGGCACTTAAACCCCCCTCCTGCCCAGACCAATTTTCGGCTTTCGGTGCTGTTGCATTTTGAATGACAATTGCATGATTGTGCGACGTTGCACCCAAACAAAATTCACGTCCTTATTTTCCCACAAATAGAGCTTTCTTTTGGTGGTATTTGATCACCTCTGCGGTTTTTATTTTTTGCGCTATAAACAAACAAACAGCGACGATTTTGAAAAAAGAACAATATTGTTTACTTTTTGCTATAATAAATATCCCCCCAAAAAATTTAAAAAAATGTATTCATCAGTTTAGGCCGATAAATATTCTTTTACATATTTTTGGTAAAAAAAAAATCTCAATCGGTATAGGAATTGATTTATGGCGTTTTTTATTAGTTTTATTTTTACTAGTAATGACGGCGATCTGCAATTTTTTTTTATCAGGACTACGATATTGCGGCGGACATGTCGGACATTTTTTACACTTTTTTGGGACCAACGACATTTATACAGCGATCAGAAATGTAAATATCCACTGATTACTGTATAAGTATCATTGGCAGGGAAGGGGTTAATACTAAGCGGGCAGTGAAGGGGTTAACTGTGTTCCCTCACTGTGTTCTAACTGTGTGGTTCGGGGCTGGCCGGGACATAACACATCTCACATAGATCTGCTATGTCCCCCTTTACAGAACGGAGGACTTCCGTGTTTACATCAGCGGTTCCCCGTTCTGCTGCTCTTACAGGTGGATCGCGGGTCTCTGGCGGACATCGAGTCCGCCCGACCCGGGGGCACGCCCACACAGCGTACAGCGGCCGCGAGAGCTCGCCGCCACCGCTGTGAGTGCTGGCGGGGAGCTTGCAAAGGGGTAGACGCCCCCCGCCAATCCAGATCCACGCTGTAGCCATCTTTCGGCTATAGCATGGATCTGGACTGGTTAAAAAAGACCAAAATTTTTTTTAAAAAAAGTTTTCCTTTATTTCTTTTATAAAATGTTGTAAAAAGGTAAGTTTTTTCTCCTTCACTGATGGGCACTGATGAGGAGGCAGTGATGAGGTGGCACTGACGGGAACTGATAAGGAGGCAGTGATGAGGTGGCACTGATGAGGAGGCAGTGATGAGGTGGCACTGATGGGCACTGATGAGAAGGCACTAATATGCAGCACTGACAGGCGGCACTGACGGGCACTGATGCACAGCAGGGATGAGGTGGCACTGATGGGCACTGATGAGTAGGCGCTGATGGGCACAGATAGACAGCACTGATAGGCACTGATGAGCGACACTAATGGGCACTGATGGGCACTGATAGGCAGCACTTATGGGCATGGATGAGCAGCACTGATGAGTGGCACTGGTGAGAACTGCTAGGCAGCACTGATGGGCACTAAGGGCCACTGATGAGCTGCACTGATGGCCACTGATGGACGGCACTGATGGGTGGCACTGATGAGCACTGATAGATGGCACTGATAGGCAGCACTGATGAGTAGGCACTGACATGCATTACTGAGGGGCAGTTATTTGCAGCCCTGATGAGCACTGATTAGCATACCTGGTGGGCACAGGTGGGCACTGATCTGCATTACAGGCGAGTACTGCTGGGCATCACTGGTGGGGCACTGCTGGGCATCACTGAAGGGCCTGCATTGATAATCAATGCGCTGGTTATCAGTACAGACCCCCCCCCCCCCCGCTTATGGGATCTCCTCTACTCGCACCCTGTCAAGCACTAATAGAGGAAAGCCGATAATCGGCACAAAACCTGGTTATGATGTGATCAGCTGTGATTGGACACAGCTGATCGCATGCTAAAGGGCCTACATCATAGGCTCTTTACCAAGATGGGCAATGCGGTGTGTTAGAGCGACACACCACGCTGCTGATCGCCGTGCTGCGCACCCCCGGGGGGGCGCACCTGCCCAGCCCATCTAATACTTACCTGAGCCTCATCTCTATCCAGTGATATCAGCGGCACTATTGGCTTTCACTGCTGTCAATTAAACTCAGCCAATCAGGAGAGAGAGGGGCCAAACTGCGGTTCCGTGTCAGAGCTGCAGCTGGGCTCGGGTGCCCCATAGAAAGCTGCTTGCTGTGGGGGGCACTCGACAGGAGGGAGGAGCCAGGAGCTCCAGCCAGGGACCCGAGAAGAGGAGGATCCGGGCTGCTCTGTGTAATGGTTTTGCACAGAGCAGCCCAGATCCCCCTCTTCTCGGGTCCCTGGCTGGAGCTCCTGGCTCCTCCCTCCTGTCGAGTGCCCCCCACAGTTAAGTATAACATGTTTGTTATTTTTTATAGAAGAAGAAACAAGACTTTACAATCACTTTAAATGCTCTAATTTTACTAAGAGATCGCAGGGATGAGAAACTGAGACCTCGATCGCTACATACAGTAAGGTGACTAGATTTTTAAATTGAAATCCAGGGACATATTTTACTTTTTTACCAGTAATGTCTGCAATCAGCGACTTATAGTGGAACTGCGACATTGCGGCGGACAAATCGGACACTAACTGTCACTTTTGACACTAGTGAAACCAGTGACACCAATTCAGTGATCAGTCCTAAAGATATGCACTGTCACTGTACTAATGACACGGGAAGGGGTTAACATCGGGGCGATCAGCAGGTTAAATGTGTTCCTAACCAGTGTTTTCTCCCTGTGGGGGAGGCGCTTTTACTAAAGGAAGGCATAGCTACCAGGAACACAGGATCAATGTCTTCCATACTGACAAAACAGCGATCTGCCTTCTTTACATAGGCAGACCGCCGTTCTGTCGGTGTACAGAGCGATGGAAGGGTACCGGCGGACATCGAGTCCACTGGACCTGCCGATCAGCTCCGATACCCAGAAATGCAGGATCACATATATATACGCGATCCTGTGCAGCGCGACCGACCTGTAGCAGTAAATCTGCTATGGGGTGGTCGGCAACTGGTAAGGATCCTCAGTATTATAAGACACAGGCAGCAGACCCTCCGGCATGGCTCTGGTTGGCTCTGTCACAGTGTGTCACATGACATGGCTGCTGGGTGCTGATTTTGTTAACTTATGACTAGAGTTGAGCGAACCCAAACTGTAAAGTTCGGGTCCATACCGAACATTGGGGTGTCCGTGACCCGCACCCGAACACGGACATTTGAAAACATTTCGGGTTCGGGTTCTGGGTTAGGATATTTGATCCTGCCTGTTGAATAGCTGCAGGGCAGCCAATCAACAAGCGTTTCACTGGTTTGCCCTTAGAAGCCATCACAGCCATGCCTACTAATGGCATGGCTGTGATTGGCTAGTGCATCATGTGACCCATCCTCTGTATAAGCTGGAGTCACAGTGCTGCATGTCACATGCTCTCAGGCTAGTGTAGAGAAAGGATGCTGCCGGCCCTGACAGATTGCAGATATAATAACATCTCATCCTGCATTACAGAACAATCTGATTCTGGACTAGGTAGAGTCTACTGCCTTGAGGGACAGATTATTGTTCTAAAATCATCTCCTAGTTCTATAGGGTCAGGTTCCTACTGTTGCTGTAAGGGACAGATTATTGTTCTAAAATCATCGCCTACTCCTATAGGGTCAGGTTCCTGCTGTTGCTGTAAGGGACAGATTATTGTTCTAAAATCATCGCCTACTCCTATAGGGAGAGGTTCCTGCTGGTGCTGTGAGGGACAGATTATTGTTCTAAAATTATCTCTTAGTTCTAAAGGGAGAGGTTCCTGCTGGTGCTGTAAGGGACAGATTATTGTTCTAAAATCATCTCCTAGTTCTAAAGGGAGAGGCTCCTGTTGGTGCTGTAAGGGACAGATTATTGTTCTAAAATCATCTCCTAGTTTTATAGGGAGAGGTTCCTGCTGCTCTGGTGGAACAGTATGTGTGCACACGCCTACACGTACTGACTGATGGGTCTGCCCCATTCAACTTCTGGGTCTCCAAATTGGGAACATAGCCTCAGCTTGCCCTTTATGCCTTGGAGGTGCTGGCCCTGCAGCCAGTGTATTGTCTGAACGTGTGTTTAGCACGGCAGGGGGCGTTATCACAGACAAGCGCAGCCGCCTGTCCACAGCCAACGTGGACAAGCTAACCTTTATTAAAATGAACCAGGCATGGATCCCACAAGACTTGTCTGTACCTTGTGCAGAATAGACATTTATACCGGCCTCACACAGCCATTGATATACTTGTTTTTTTGAATATGCCTCAATATTTTGGGGGCTACCCCAATTAGAAAAAAAAAAACAAACAACAAAAAGTGTTGGCTACCTCCTCCTCCTCCACCACCACCAACTTCCACCTGCACTGCCACGGTCACGGCCTAGTCAACCTCTAAGCTCCTACTCCACATCCACCTCCTCCTCCCATGTTTATTTTTTTTTATTTGATTTTAAGTTATTTTCCCTATCCCCATTTTTTTGTAGGGCACTTGCCCTACTCTTACCCCCATTTTACTTCCTTTTGCAGCCCTCTAGCACTTGCCAGGACTTTTTTACAACCATTTTTGTGCCGAAAAGTTTGGGTCCCCATTGACTTCAATGGGGTTCGGGGTCCGGGGTCAAGTTCGGGTCAAGTTCGGTACCGAACCCAAACTTTTTCACGAAGTTCGGCCGGACCCGCTGAACCCGAACATCCAGGTGTCCGCTCAACTCTACTTATGACCAATAGGCACCCAGCAGCTGTGTCATGTGACACACAGATTGATTTAAGATAGAAAATAGACTGTGCACTTTGTAAAATGCAGTTGCACTCTGCAAGAGAATCTGCTCCAGAGTAGACATGTGCGGTTAGTTTCGTTCCGAATTAAAACATTTGGAAGAATTTTAGTTTTTTCAGAAATTCGGATGTATCCGAATTTCTGAATTGCAATATTACCGAAATTAAACAAATCCGAAATAAGGAAAAAAAAATTTGGATGAAATTCGAATCATTTTCAAATACTTTTCGAATACTTTTCGAATCCGAATAGTTTTCAGATTCAACAAGTCCTCAAATTTGAATAGTTTTACAATTTCCAAACAGAATAAAATAGAATAGAAAACAAAGGAATAGAACAACAACAAAATAAAAAATAATAAACTAGAAAAGAATATAACAGAAAACAAAAGAACAGAGTAAAACAGCTTTACTCCACTCCACCACATTATATTCTTTCATTTTCTGTTATATTCCCCTCTATTGTATTCTATCTTTTTCCATTCTATTCCTTTACTTTCCACTCCACCCCATTCTCCTTGGAAACTGGAAAAATATTTGGATTTGAAAACTTTTCGAATTCGAAAACGATTCGGATTTCAAAATGATACGAATTCGAAAACGATTAGAATTCGAAAACGGTTTTAATTCGAAAACGATTAGAATTCAAAACCTTTTTGAATCCATAAACTGTTCAAAATTGATTTGAAAACTTTTTGAATCGATTTGAAAACGAATAAACGAAACAAATTCCGAAAACGAATTAAATGAATGACACAAATGTAACTAAACAAATTTATGTAAATGATGAATCGAAACGAAACAAATTTTCTCACTCTGCACATATCTACTCCAGAACTTAGTAAATGAGCAGAAGCTCTGCAGACTTCCATCATCCAATCATGTTCAATCAATAATGCTGTTTTCTCTCATCTTCCTTGCACATGATTGGGTATTCTTTGAAAAGTGAAGGCTTACTAAGCTCTGGAGTAACTGCACTTTACAAAGTGCACAGTAGACTTGTTCATGGCTGAAAAAAATTGTTTGATTTCCTTTTTTGTTTTTTTTATTTTTTCGGGAATTCAAAAAATTTGTAAATCTGCGGCAATCGGTAATTCGACAATTGCACTAATACGGCAATTGCGCTAATTCGGAAATTTGTAAATTTGCATTAATTCGGCAACTGTGGTAATTTGGCAATTGCGTTCATTCAGAAATTCGGCAATCAGAACAACTGAAAATCCGAAACTCGGAAATCCGAAAATTCTAAAATAACAAAGAACATTTGAAATAATAACTAACTAAATAACTTTTAAATTATAGGTATTGGAATTTCCTTGAAAATGTGGCTGTCAGTGATACATTTCATATTTAAGTTTCTCTAACAGACAAATTTTCAAGAAAATGCCAATACCTATAATTTAAAAGTTATTCATTAGTTAGTTATTATTTCAAATGGTCTTTGTTATTTTCAAATTTTCGGATTTTCTGAATTTCCGGATTCTCGCATTTCGGATTTTCAGCTGTACTGATTGCCGAATTTCCGAATTACGGCAATTACCGTACTTGCCGAATTACCTTGAATTTCTGAATGAACGCAATTGCCAAATTATTGTGAATTTCCGAATTACCGCAATTACCAAATTACTGCAAATTTCCGAATTACCGCAATTGCTGAATTACCACGCATTTCCGAATTACCGCAATTACCAAATTACTGCAAATTTCTGAATTACCGCAATTGCTGAATTACCACGCATTTCCGAATTACCACAGTTACCAAATTATTGAGAATTTCCGAATCACCACAAATTTTCGAATTACTGCAATTGCCAAATTACTACAAATTTACGAAATTGCCAAATTACCGCGAAATTACAAATTTTCGAATTGGAAAAACGAAAATTCAGGACAATTCGGAGATTCAAAATTCGGAACTAAACGAATTACACAAGCCTAGTGCACAATCTGTTTGCCTTTAGTAAATCAACCCCACTGTGACAATGCAATGCCAGCCTGAGCCATGATAGAGTGCCTGCTGCCTATTATCTGGCAATCTGGCAATATAAATATATATTTTTAAATAAATAAATAAAATATAAATATATAAAATCTGGCAATATACCAGATAAACGGACACAGCGCAATGCAGTCAATTCACAGACACCCCTAAAGCACACCGGTGTTGAAGCCTTGAAGGCATGGGCAGCCCCACAATCGGATCTGCTGTTCCTGCTGCTGGACAATGCCAGCTGAGCTCAGCTCCCTCTCTCTGCCTGGCACCGCTGCCACTCACTCTCAAGTTTCACTCTCCTGGCCCCGGCTACTACTGGGTGGGGAGCAGAGGAAGATCACTCCACCGGGGAAGGCAAGGAGATGGGCAGGCAGCTGGCTGACACTTGAACCAAGGCACAAGAACATGCAAGCAGGAGCAGAATGGGCATGTGCCCGATCATCAGAAAGGGGCATAGATAATGGAAAAAAAAACCCACCTAAGCTAGTAGGAGCAGCGAAGTGGGGGTGCGTAATTCAGATTTTTTTTTTTTTTTAATTTCTGCACTGACTGTCTTTGAAATTGCCCAGGCCCCTGTTCAAACTTGGTGCGGGGACAGTGTCCTCAATCCAGGGACTGTCCAGCGGAAACCAGGGACATCTGGTCACCCTATTATACAGAGCTTTGTGTTGCTTACCAACACAGAGCTCTGGGCTGTGATCACACACAACCTGATCAGCAGGTTTCCGGGAGTAAATCATTGGCCAGGACTTGCTGACAGCCTCCCACTGTGTACAATCACAGCAGGTGCCAGCCGGGGAGGGCGCATGTGCGCCCAAAACCTGTTAGTAGGCATTGAAGTACAGGTACACTGCTTTGCCTAAAGCGGCGGCGATGCAGTACATTGCGGTGGGGCGGTCGCTAAGTGGATAGAGAGATCTTTATTAACCACTTCAGCCCCGGAAGGATTTCACACTTTAGGACCAGAGCCCTTTTTGCGATTCGGCACTGCGTCGCTTTAACTGAAAATTGCGCGGTCGTGCGACGTTGTACCCAAACGAAATTTGCGTCCTTTTTTCCCCACAAACAGAGCTTTCTTTTGGTGGTATTTGATCACCGCTGCGTCATTTCTGATCGCCGCTATAAACAAAAGAAGAGCGACAATTTTGCAAAAAAACCCAAATTTCTTACTTTTTGCTAAAATACAAATCCAAAAAAAAAAAATATAAAAAAACATTTTTTTCACCGTTTTTGGCCGATTTATATTCTTCCTCATATTTGTGATAAAAAAAATTGCAATCGGCGTTTATTGATTGGTTTGCGAAAAAGTTGCCACGTTTACGGATGATGAGAATTCATTTCTGGGGTTTTTATTATTTTTTTTTTTTACTAGTAATGGCGGCGATCTGCGATTTTTAGTGGTACTGCGATATTGCAGCGGACATGTCGGAACATTTTGACATTTTTTTGAGACCATTGGCATTTATACAGCGATCAGTGCTATAAAAATGCACTGATTACTGTGTAAATGCCATTGGCAGTGAAGGGGTTAACCTGCAGGGGGCGCTCTAAGGGTTAACAGTGTTCCCTGGGTGTGTTCTAACTGTGGGGGGACTGCCCTAACAGGGGAAGGGAAGCGATCTTTCACTCCGGAGGGGGCATCGCAGGTAGCCGGCGGAGATCGAATCCGCCGCACCCGCTCCCTGGCCCTCCCCGGACACAGTGAGTGCACGGGCGCGCTCACTGGGCTCGATCTCGCAGCCGCCATCATATGACGGCAATCCGTGCAATAGAGCCACCTTGTCCCCGTCAAATGCCGATCAGCGGTCGGCAAGCGGTTAAGGATGACTGATTTTGTTTTTGCTTAACCGGTTCCCGACCGGCTCGCATACATTTACTGCTGCAGAATGGCGCTGTAGCGCGAATCGCCCTCTATAAATGGCGGCTCACGCATGCATGGCTAGCGGGCAGGAGCACACTGCCGCCGGCACCTCTCGTGCCCAATAAAATGTATACAGCGACCAGAAATTTTAATATCCACTGATTACTGTATAAATGTCATTGGCAGTGAAGGGGTAAACCTGCAGGGGGCGATCTAGGGGATCACCGGGAGGAAGGGGGGGGAGGTGAACTTCCTTCCAAAGCCGCGGTGCCAGGAGAGGATGTGGGACCTGGGACCCTGTGAAAACGAGTTCCCTGCTCCCCCCTAATAAAAATGACATGCCAATTGTGGGGTCACCAACACTTAAAGCGGGAGTTCTACTTTTGGGTGGAACTCTGCTTTAAACAGCCAAAACATTGATAAAGTTTAAAATAATGCTGGATGGGTAAGTCCAGCTGGAACTTGCTCCGCTGAAGGTTCGTGTGGGGGGGGCTTCTCAGATGTGTAGTAATAACCACCTTCACCACACCGCGTCAATCCGCTCCCCAGAGTTTACACTCACCAGATAAATAAAGGATGCACGCTTTTTGGGTATAGCCTTCCCATTGATAGGCAAATCCAGAGAAAACTGCTGATTCGTATCTCTCAATTTATCCGGTCCTACAAGCTCAGATACCGCCGCCAATCTCATTGGCAAATCTACTTGCAAATCTTCAGACTCACTCCCACCAGCCCACACTACTCTCATGGAAAGAGCCAAGGAAGACGATAGAGACACCTTCTGGCTCAAAGAGCCTGGACCCTTTATTACAGAGGATCAAATAAGTTATTTTCTTCACGCTGTCAGTGTGAAGAAAAGAATAAAGCCGGTGACCAACTTCTGTTAGAAGGACATCGGTCCCCAAAGTGTCCTCCAGTGCTGCTAATCTGTGCCCACCAGTGCCATCTATCAGTGCCCTCTAGTTCTTCAAATCCATACTGATCAGTGCTGCCAATCAGTGCCCATCAGTGCCACCTATCAGTGCCGCCTATCAGCACCCATCAGTGCCACCTCTCAGTGCCCATCAGTGCTGCCTATCAGTGCCACCTCCCTGTGCAGAGCTTGAGAAAGGAGTGCGCCTGTCTCCGTTGCATCATTTCCAGTAATGTCACGCTATGCTGTGGTCCACATGCATTCCAGCCCTCCTTCCTGGATTGATCTATACACAAAGCCGGTGGACAGCTCGTACGGGGGATACAAAGGGAACACTGACCAGACCAGCATGCATGGAGACTCACCTCACCCAGGATGCCAACATACTTGCTACAACTTCAACGCAGTCTACACTTAGAAGGTGCTTCTATTTCTTCTTTTTTTACCACCTCTCTGTGCCACCTATCAGTGCCCATCAGTGCCATCCATCAGTGCCTCCTGATCAGTACCCACCAGTGCCGCCTCATCAGTGCCCATCAGTGCCATCCATCAGTGCCTCCTGATCAGTACCCACCAGTGCCGCCTCATCAGTGCCGCCTCATCAGTGCCCATCAGTGCAGCCTCATCAGTGCCCATTAGTGGCACCTCATCAGTGCCCATCAGTGAAGGAGGAAAATTACCTGTTTGCAAAATTTTAAAAATAATATTGTGAAGTGCTGCGTAAACTGTTGGCGCTATATCAATCGTGTATAATAAAAATAATAACAAAATATGAAAAACTTTTGTTTTTTTTAAAAAAATTTTGATATTTTCTTGTTTGTTTAGCAAAAAATAAAAAACCCAGTGGTGATTAAATACCAGCAAAAGAAAGCTCTATTTGTGTGAAAAAATATAATAGTCATATGGGTACAGCGTTGCATGATCGCGCAATTGTCATTCAAAGTGTGAGAGCGCTGAAAGCTGAAAATTGGCCTGGTCAGGAAGGGGGTATAAGTGCCCAGTAAGCAAGTGGTTAATGGTCTTCAGCTTGTACCTGAGACCCAATCCAATGAACCTACTTACCTGTATGTATGACCCGGCTTTCTGCTGGACATTGCCTTTGCTCCTGTCTTAATCTCGGTCACCTGATCTCTCATACCTCAGCCTGTTTACTGGACTCGTCTTTGCCTGATGAATCTGTACTTCACTGTCTGGCTGTTCCCGACCTTGGCCTGCTTCCTGGACTTACTCTGCCTGCTGACTTGGTCCCTTGTTGTCCGGCTGCTGCTAGTCACTGCCTGCATACTGGTTCTGCTACCATATCTTGCTATGGTGCCAAGCTGCTTCAGTATCCTGTTCTTAGGACTGCGACCCCCAGCTTCATCAACCTAAAGAGCGGACTTCACCAGCCAGCTACACTGGCACTCCTGTCACCCTGTACCCTCACGCTCCCTGTCTTCACCTTTAGGAGTGATGGGCCGGAGGTGCAAGAAAGGCCTCTACAACATTCCAGTCGTCATCAGGTAGGTGATATATATGCTACCTGCAACCCAGTTCGGCCCCCTGGTATGTAACAAGATCTGAACGGTTCTTTGATATTAGGTTCGGCTGGCATAGTTGGGGCCCCTTTGCATTGGTGCGCAAAAGCAGTGCAAGTTTTCTAGGAGGTGAAGTTCAAGAACAGTTGTAAGTTGACAAGAACTTGAAGTGGAGGATCTTTTGAACGTGACGAAAACGCGTGGTTACGTTTCCCCGGGGTT
>BLSH010081055.1:461559-472112 GCA_018402905.1 Glandirana rugosa
GGCAGTGAGAGGTAAAGAACACTGAGCGGAGGTCAGGGGAAAAATTAGCAGAGGGGGTGGAGAACAATGAACAAGGGCCAGCGGAGGGATTGGCAGAGTGGGGCAGAGAACACTGAGGAGATGCCAGTAGAAGAATTGGAAGAGAGGGACAGAGAACTGAGCAGAGTTCAGTGTAAAGATTAGCAGAGGGGGTCAGAGAACACTGAGGGGAGGCCAGTGGAAGAATTGGCAGAGACAGACAGAGAACACTTAGGAGAGTCCACTGGAAGGATTGGCAGAGAGAGGCAAAGAATACTGAGCAGTAGCCAGTGGATGGATTGGTAGAGGGTGTAGAAAACACTAAGCAGAGGTCAGTGGAAGGAATGGCAGAGAAGGGAGAAGGACACTGAGCAGAGGCTAGTGGAAGGATTGGCAGAGGGGACAGAGAACACAGAGTGGAGGCCAGTGGGGGGGATTGGCAGTGACGGGTAAAGAACACTGAGCTGAGCCCAGTGGAGAGAATAGAAGAAAAGAGTGGAGGACACTGAGGGGAGGCACAGAGAACACTGAGAAGAGGTCAGTGGGGTGGGGGTTGGCAGTGAGAGGTAAAGGACACAGAGTGGAGGCCAGTGGAAGGATTGATAGAGGAAGTAAAGAACACTAAGCAGAGGTCAGTGGAAGGATTGGCAGAGAAGGGCAGAGGACACTGAGCCGAGGCTAGTGGATGGATTGGCAGAGGGGACAGAGAACACAGAGTGGAGGCCAGTGGGGGGGATTGGCAGTGACGGGTAAAGAACACTGAGCTAAAGCCAGTGGAGGGATTAGCAGAGAAGAGTGGAGGACATTGAGGGGAGGCCAGTGGAAAGATTGACAGAGGGGGCAGAGAACACATAGCAAATGGGGGGATTGGCAAAGAGGGGTAGAGGACACTGAGGGGAGGCCAGTGGAGAGATTATCAGAGAGGGGTGTAGGACACTGAATGGTCCGTAATGAGTTTGGCAGCAGCATTCAGAATAGACTGAAGGGGGACGGCCCAGTTTATTCTTCCCTCCCCAACTGCACATACTCTCCTTTCCATCTCTTACCTCTTGGGGACACTTGGGTCAGCAGGCACATTTAGTAAATAAAAAATGGGTAATGGGGAGCAAGTGGTCCACAACCTTTCCTGCCATGATGGGGTGTGAGGTAAACTGGATTTTTAGCACCAAAGCACATGTGCTAATATTAATGAGGGAAAGACCAATGTCACTTGCCAGTTCATGTGCAAATGCGCAAACCCGTGTGCGAGCATGTGCACATACCAATTGGCACTTGGTGCCCAGTGGCTTATTTAAACTGGTCTATCGCTGTGAGCAGTTGCTGAATGGTCTTCAGCTTGTTCCTGTGTTTCCCAACAGTGGCGGCCCATCCATAAGGGGCACAGGGGTGCCGTCCCCCTAATCGTTGCGCCCGGCCCCAAGTCTACATGTAGGGCGCCGGGCACAAGGATTCCAATGTTTTTTTTTTTTTTAAGCACATGATTGGAGCCTGAGACTCAAATTGACTTAAAAAAAGGATGGGCTCGGGGTACAGAGCACTGTGCCCTAAGCCCACCCAGCTGTGTGACAATAGCGAATTAATATTCACTTTTGTCTTCCTGATTCTGCTCCCGGCCAATCAGGAAGTGGGTCCTGAGACCCAATTGGCTAGGGAGTCTTAGGACTCCCTGGTCAATCATGTCTCAGGACACACTTCCTGTTCGGCAGGGAGGAGTAGCAACTGCCCAGCCCTTCCTTACCCTTGCCTCCTAAGGTAATGCCCCTGATCACTGCCTTCCTGTCCATCAAACATGGGGGGGGGGGGGTCGCTGTGTTCCCATCAGTCTAACGTGGGGGGGGGTTGATCGCCACCTTCCTGTCCATCTCCCATGGGGTGGGTGGGGTTAGTTTGCTCCCCGCCTAAAATATTGAGCACTGGCCTCCACTGGTTCCCAAGACCTGATTTGCTGTACCTGCTTACTCATGTATGACCAGGCTTGCCTTTGGACCTCGCCTCTGCTCGTGCTCTAGCTCTGTTACCTACTACTCTGACCTTGGGTTGTTTACTGGATCTGAACTGCCTGCTGACTCTGTACCTCATTGCCCAACTGTTACCAACCATGGCCTAGCTCCTGGACTTGCTTTGCCTGCTGATTCAGTGCCTCACTGCCCACTGACTGCTGCTCGTCTCCTGGTTCTGCTTCCGTCCCATGCTCTGGTGCCAAGCTACCCCCTGCATCCTGTTCCGAGGACTGCGACTGCCATCTCTACCCACCAACATAGTGAACATCACCAGCTAGCTGCTACGTCACTTGTGCCACTATTTGCCTTTACACTATCTGCCTCCACCTTCAGAAGTGCTGGGCGGGAGGTGCAAGAGAGGCCTCCAAAACATTCCATTCTTCACCAGGTATGTGATAATGTGACAGCGCTGGTACAGGTAATTCACCACTCAGATACCCAGCATAGCCACACAGGAGCTGGGAAAGACTTCTCAACTATGAGCAAAACTGTGTTAAAGCACCAATCCATGCTACAGATACACCTGACAAATTAAACCCAAAATTAAAATGGACCGCCCCATTCAGATACACTGCGGCAGGGCGGCCCTCCTGAGCGAAATCACCTACCTGTATGTGATTTTGTGGACAGGGTCTGTGGCGCGCACACGCACTGCCGGCGACCTGCTCCCGCCGTGATTGGACACAGTGGGAGCCAATCAGCGGGTCTGATGGATGTGCTATTCACCCTGCGTTCATTCTCAGGAGAGGCAGAACGGCGGTCTCCCTATGTAAAAAAGGCAGACCACCATTTTGTGAGAGGGGGAGATGGAGATCTTGTGTTTCTGCTAAGCAGGAACACAGATCTCCGTCTTCCTCCAGCCACAGCATTCCCCCCCCACAGTTATAAAGCACTCCCTAAGAGCACACTTAACCACTTCCCAACCGCAGAATGACAGCCGGGAAGTGGTTCAGTTATCCTGACTGGACGTCATAAGACATCCAGCAGGATAACAAGCCGCCACGCGCGGCCATCGGTGGTGTGTCAGTCTGACACACTGCACGCAGGGACCACCAGGGATGCCACCCAGGGACCACCAGGGATGCCACCCAGGGACCTCCAGGAATGCCACCCAAGACCACCCGGTAATGGGCACACAATGCCCAATAGGGATGGCATTGTGCCCATCTGTGATGCCTGCCAGTGCCATCCCTATAGCTGCTGCCTAACAGTGCCGCATATCAGTGCCACATACAGTGCCCATCAGTGCCATCTATCAGTGCCACTTATCAATGCCACCTATCAGTGCCCAGTGCCACCTATGAGTGCCCATCAGTGCTGCTTATCAGTGGCCATAAGCGCTGCATATCAGTGCCACAAATCAGTGCCTGTCAGTGCTGCTTATCAGTGCCGCCCATCAGTGCTGCATATAAATGCCACAAATCAGTGCCACCCCATCCGTGCCAATCAGTACTGCCTCATCAGTGCCCATCAGTGAAGGAGAAAATGTAATTATTTACAAAGTTTTGTGACCAAAAAAAAGAAAAAAAAATTCTAAATTTTCGACCTTTTGTTATTTGTAGCTCAAAATATAAAAAAGCGGAGGTGATCAAATACCACCAAAAGAAAGCTCCATTTGTGGGAGCAAAATGATAAAATTATTTTTTTAGGTACAACGTTGCACGACCGCTCAATTGCCATTCAAAATGCGACAGCGCTGAAAGCTGAAAATTGGTCTGGTAGGGAAGTTGTTCTAAGTGCCTGGTATTGAAGTGGTTAAAGAGGCTGTAAACCTCCATTGGTAAGTTGTACCTATAGTAAGGCTTACCTATAGGTGCTGCAAATATCTCCTAAACGAGCGCCGTCTACGAGATATTTGCTGTACACTTCGCCGATGATGTCATCGGTGCATGCGCTGTGAAGAAGCGGCCGCCCGTGCTGTTTCTTTAATAGCGAGTGCTGTGACTGGCGGCTCCTGAATGCGCGGGAGTGAAGTCACGTGACTCCGGCCAGTCACAGAGCCGGAGTCCACAGCCCCGGACGGAAGAGGGGCGAAGATGGATGCGGCCTGCAGCGGGGCTTCGTTTGCAGGTAAGTGACACATAATGTGCTAGCATGGCTAGGGTTGCCACCTCATCCCTTTAATCCAGGACACATATGAATTACACAGGTTGTTCTGTGGCTGATTTAATGCAGATGAGGCACCAAGTGAGTTTAATTACCACCTTAATCAGCCGCAGAAACTGTGTAATTCATATGTGTCCTGGATTAAAGGGATGACGTGGCAACCCTAATACTAGCCCATTATGCTTTTACTTGCAGAGGGGGGAAAAAAAGGAAGTAAAACCCATCAGAGTTTACTTCCTTTTTAACCCTTTGATCGGCCCTGATGTTAACCCCTTCCCTGCCAGTGTCATTAGTACAGTGACAGTGCATATTTTTAACACTGATCACTGTATTAGTGTCATTGGTCCCCCCCAAAAAAAGTGTCAAAAGTGTTAGTTAGTGTCCGATTCGTTCGCCGCCCTAAAAACAGCTAAATGCCGCCTGTACTAGTAGAAAAATTTTTTTTTATAAATACAGACATCAATATACGCTTATTGGGATTTTTTTTTTTTTTTTACCAAAACATAGGTGGCACAGTAGTGTAGTGGTTGGCACTTTCGCCTGGTAGCAAAAGGGTCGCTGGTTCGAATCCCAACCATGACACTACTGGCCTGGGGTATGCATGTTCTCCCTGTGCCTGCGTGGGTTTCCTCTGGGTACTCCGGTTTCCTCCCACAAGACATGCTGGTAGGTTAATTGACTCCTGGCCCTATTATGTAAAATGTGAGTAATGCCTCGTACACATGGGTCAACGGTCGTACGACCGAACGGCCCAAATCGTATGTTGGCTGTTGTATCTCGCATACGATCGTACGACCAAGCCGAATGTAGTGACGTGTTACGAACGTATAAAGAGAAAGTTCAGGTGCCTGTAATTAACGTCCGTTCATTACCGACTTCTGAGCATGCGTGTCGTACGACCGAACGGCCCAAATCGTACGTTGGCTGTTGTATCTCGCATACGATTGTACGACCAAGCCGAATGTAGTGACGTGTTATGAACGTATAAAGAGAAAGTTCAGGTGCCTGTAATTAACGTCCCTTCGTTCCCGACTTCTGAGCATGCGTGTCGTACGACCGCTTGTTGGTACTACCGAGTTTTCTAGTCTCCTCATCCAACTTCTGTTGTACGACCGTCGTACGTCGGCTGTTCTAATCGCGCGTACTAACGGTCGATTTAGCATACAACGGTCGTTCGTACGACCTGTTGTATACGATCGTCGACCCGTGTGTACGAGGCTTAAGGGACCTTGGATTGTAAGCTCCTTGAGGGCAGGGACTGATGTGAATGTACAATATATATGTAAAGCACTGCGTAAATTGACAGCGCTATAGAAGTACCTGAAATAAATGAAATAAAATGTAGCAGGATACATATTGACCCAAATTAGATTATTTTTTTATTGCATATGTTTTATGGCATAAAGTAAAGAATATTTCCAAAATTGTCGCTCTTTTTTTTTTGTTTATAGCGGTGATCAGAAAATGACGCAGAGGGGATCAAATACCACCAAAAGAAAGCTCTATTTGTGGGGGGAAAAAGGACATCAAGTTTATTGGGGTACAACGTCGCGCGACCGCGCAATTGTCTGTTAAAGCGACGCAGTGCCATATGGCAAAATAAAAATGGGGGGTTAAACCTTCTGGGGTTAATAAATAAAATAAAAATATATATAATTTAAATACGAGCAGCCGCATTTAAAATAAAACAGTGAAAGTCAGGCCAATCACACTTGAATACAGCGCTTACTACGCCATAAAACAGTTACAAGATCCAAAACAAATACACAGACAATGGAACTTCCATTTCTTTTCAATGGCCCAGTGAAAATAATCCGCAAATGAAAGAAATTGTCGTTTCTATTATTTAGAATGGCCTGGCCCCCAGGAACAGTCAAACCCGTTTTAACCACTTCAGCCCCGGAAGGATTTCCCCCTTTAGGACCAGAGCACTTTTTTGCGATTCGGCGATGCGTCGCTTTAACTGACAATTGCGCGGTCGTGCGACGTTGTACCCAAACGAAATTTGCGTCCTTTTTTTCCCACAAATAGAGCTTTCTTATGGTGGTATTTGACCCCCTCTGCGTCATTTCTGATCGCCGCTGTAAATAAAAAAAATCAACAATTTTACAAAAAAAAAACAAAAACATATTTCTTACTTTTTGATCAAAATCCAAATCCCAAAAAAATATATAAAAAAAACATTTTTTTTTTCATTGGTTTTGGCCGATTTATATTCTTCCTCATATTTTTGGTTAAAAAAAATCGCAATCAGCCTTCATTGATTGGTTTGCGCAAAAGTTGCCGCGTTTATGGATGATGAGAATTAATTTGTGGGGTTTTTATTTATTTTTTACATTTTCTACTAGTAATGGCAGTGATCTGCGATTTTTAGCGGTACTGCGATATTGCGGTTGACATGTCGGACCATTTTGACACTTTTTTGGGACCATTGGCATTTATACAGCGATCAGTGCTATAAAAATGCACTGATTACTGTGTAAATGTCATTGGCAGTGAAGGGGTTAACCTGCAGGGGGCGCTCTAAGGGTTAACTGTGTTCCCTGGGCGTGTTCTAATTGTGAGTGGGCTGCCCTGGCAGGGGGAAGGGGATGATTTCCATATAGAGGAAGGCTGTGATCATCGCCCTTCCCCCTCTAACAGAACGGAGATCCATGTTTACTTATACGGACCTCAGTTCTTTCAGTGCGGGGGTGGGGGGGCATCGTGGGCAGCCGGCAGTGATCGAGTCAGCCCTACCCCCTCCCTACTCCCCCCCCCGGAGCACAGTGAGTGCGCAAGCATGCCTCCAGCAGCGCACGTGCGCTCAGAGTACTAGTTATCGCAGCCACCATCATATGGGGCGGTTCGCGATAACGAGCCACCTTGTCGCTGTAAAACTGCAGTCGGCAAGTGGTTAAGCTGAAAAGCACATTAACACAAAAGGTATACACTTTATTACAGGTGTATGCAATACACAGAGGCAGCCCTTTAATTAGGCAAATTAGGCAGTCGCCTTAGGCCTCGCGCTCACAGGGGCCTCGTGGCCGCCTAGTTTACCTTATTAACCACTTCAATACCGGACGTTTATACCCCCTTCCTGCCCAGACCAATTTTCAGCTTTCAGCGCTCTCACACTTTGAATGACAATTACTCTCTCATGCTACACTGCACCCAAACAAAATTTGTATCATTTTTTTCACACAAATAGAGCTTTCTTTTGGTGGTATTTAAGAACCTCTGGGTTTTTTATTTTTTGCGACATAAGTGAAAAAAATGCGAAAATTTTGAAAAAAAAAACACATTTTTTTAGTTTCTGTGATAAAATTTTGCAAATAAGTAATTTTTGTTCATAAATTTTGGCCAAAACCTATACTGCTACCTATCTTTGGCAAAAATAACCCAAATTAGTGTATATTATTTGGTCTGTGTGAAAGTTACAGAGTCTACAAGCTATGGGGCCAATCATTGAAAATTGATCACACCTGATGTACTGATGAACTATCTCATTTCTTGAGGCCCTGAAATGTCAGGAAAGTACAAATACCCCCCAAATTACCCCCTTTTGAAAAGTAGACATTCCAAGGTATTTAGTAAGAGGCATGGTGAATTTTTTGAAGTTGTACTTTTATCCCACAATTCTTGGGAAAATTAAGAAATTATTTTTTTTTTTGCACAAAATTGTCATAACAACAAGTTATTTCTCACACACATCATATGCATATTTCCAATTACACCCCAAAATACATTCTGCTACTCGCCCCGAGTATGGCGATACCACATGTGTGAGACTTTTTCACAGCCTGGCCACATAGAGAGGTCCAACATACAGGGAGCACCGTCATGCATTCTAGGAGCAGAATTTTCACATCTAATTTCCTAACGACCTATTACACTTTTGAAGGCCCTGGAGCACCAGGACAACGGAATTGCCCACAAAATGACCCCATTTTGGAAAGCAAACACCCCAATGTATAATCTATGAGGCATTATGAGTCTTTTGAATGGTTCATTTTTTTTCCACAAGTCTTCAAAAAACGTGGAAAGAAAATGAAAAAGCTTTTATTTTTACACAAAGTGGTCAATTTATAAGATATTTCGAACACATAGCATGTACATAGCAAAAATTAACCCACAAAATATATTCTGCTACTCGTCCCGGGTATGGCGATACCACATGTGTGAGACTTTTTCACACCCTGGCCACATACAGAGGCCGAACATGCAGGGAGCACCGTCAGGTGTTCTAGAAGCATAAATTGCACATAAAATTTCATTCATACCTATTACACTTTTGAAGGCCCTGGAGCATCAGGACAGTGGAATTACCCACAAGATGACCCCATTTTGGAAAGCAAACACCCGAGGTATATTCTATGAGGCATGGGCTGCAGATAGGTACTCAGGTACTCTGATGGGCTGCAGATAGGTACTCAAGTATTCTGATGGGCTGCAGATAGGTACTTGGGTACTTTGATGGGCTGGAGACAGGTACTCGGGTAATCTCATGGACTGGTAAAAGGTACTTGGGTACTCTGATGGGCTACAGGTAGGTACTCGGTTACTCAGATGGGTTGGTGACAGGTACTTGGGTAATCTGAAGGGAAGGTGCCAGGTACTCGGGTACTCTGATGGGCTTGTGACAGGTACTCGGGTACTCAAGTGGGCAGGTGACAGGTACTCGGGTACGCTGATGGGCTGGTGACAGGTACTTGGGTACTCAGATGGGCAGGTGACAGGTACTCTGGTACGCTGATTGTCTGGTGACAGGTACTCGGGTACGCTGATGGTCTGGTAATATGTACTCGGGTACTCTAATGGGCTGGTGACAGGTACTCGGGTACTCTGATGGTCTGGTGACAGGTACTCGGGTACTTTGATGGGTTGGTGACAGGTACTGGGGTACTTTGATGGGTTGGTGACAAGTACTCGGGTACTCAGATGGGTTGGTGACAGGTACTGTGGTACTCACATGGGATGATGACAGGTACTCGGGTACTCAGATGGGCATTTGACAGGTACTCGGTTACTATGATGGAATGGTGACAGGTACTTGGGTACTCACATGGGATGGTGACAGGTACTCGGGTACTCAGATGGGCATATGACAGGTACTCGGGTACTCAGATGGGCAGGTGACAGGTACTTGAGTACTCTGATGGGCAGGTGACAGGTACTCAGGTACTCTGATGGGCAGGTGACAGGTACTCGGGTACTATAATGGGCAGGTGACAGGTACTCGGGTACTCAGATGGACAGGTGACAGGTACTCGGGTACCTTGACGGGCAGGTGACAGGTACTCGGGTACTTTGATGGACAGGTGACAGGTACTCGGGTACTCAGATGGACAGGTGACAGGTACTCGGGTACCTTGACGGGCAGGTGACAGGTACTCGGGTACTTTGATGGACAGGTGACAGGTACTCTGATGGGCTGTGACAGGTACTTTCATGGGGAGGTGACAGGTACTCTTTATTAGGGGGGGTAATCAGTGTGCTTGGTGTACACAGTAGGCAGTAACGAGCTTTTACCGCAATCTCCCTCTCACACACGATCGGTGTGAGAGGGAGAACCCGGTAACAGCTCATTTCCGCTGTTTGTTTACATCACATGACTGGCTGTGATTGGACACAGCCGGTCACGTGGTAAAGAGCCAATTCTATTGGCTATTTACACTGATCGGAGCTGGGCTTTGTCCGAGGGACAAGCCTCAGCCCCGATCGCCGCGATGCATGCCCCCGGGGGCAGCACGAGCGGCGTGCACGTCGAGGTCGGTAGTGACTGGCTATGATTGGACACAGCCGGTCACGTGGTAAAGAGCCAATTTTATTGGCTCTTTACCCCGATTGGGGGGGGGGACACAACCCCCTGGCACGCGATCGATCTGTGATCGCCGCTCTGCGGGCCCCCAGTAGCGGTGAGAAGCACTGGATGTCATATGACGTTGGCCCGGATCAACAAGCTGTTCCTGCCAACCTCATTTTAATATGACTCAGTAGGGAACTGGTTAAAGATCTGCCTCTGCTAGCAGCAGAGATCCCCTGCTGTCAGCTTAGCGCTGAGTCTGTTCATTGCTACAGGGAGAGGAAGATAGGCTGCGAGTGGGAAGAGTTTACCGTGTGATCGGAGCTCCGGATCACAGCCAGAGAGACTGCTGACCCCTCCCCCTGCAGCCGGCACAGCCACACAGGAGAGAGCTGCCTCCTCCCCTCCTCTCCTCCTGTGTCTGCCTCGCCCACACTCCAAACAGACAGACAGGCAGTGTTCTGCCTAAGAGAAGGGGGTGTGGGCGCAGGAAGATTCAAGATCAAGAGTCATGCCCAGCAAATGTAAAAGAGAGACGGAGTCAGTGATCCATCCATCCAGTCCCTCCTGCCTCCGAGTGAGTTCTCTGATTCTCTCTCTGCCTCCCCCCTCTCTCTCCCCCCTCTCTCCCCCATCTCCCCCCT
>BLSH010081055.1:531354-542519 GCA_018402905.1 Glandirana rugosa
CGTCGAAACCTGTCTTATGACTAGGTGACCGCCCCCCCCCCACCCCTTCTAGGAAGATATGCGATGGGCAACACCTAACGTAATCCCCCTAAAACTGTTTTATTTTGAGAATAAGCTGAGACGTACCTTAATTATTCTGTCCAAAGCTGCATGGTGACCGGTTAGTGAGAGAAACACTTTCTGTTTTAGCAAAACTCCCCTCAATGGACCTGCGCAGAGACCCTGAACTATAAAAAGCTTATCAATTTCCTGTCTGCTAATGCCTTTGGGACATAGAACAATAGAGGTTACTGCTATAAAAACACGCAGAGTATTTGTGAAAAATACATCAACAACTGGCTGGTTCCTTAGAAAAAGAAAAATGTGGGATTTTGGAAGACTCTGAATGTTCAGCCTTAAATTATCCACTTAAGGACCGGAAGGATTTCCCAGTTTAGGACCGGAGCACTTTCTGCGATTCGGCGCTGCGTCGCTTTAACTGACAATTTTGCGTTCGTGCGGCGTTGTACCCAAACAAAATTTCCATCCTTTTTCCCCACAAATAGCGCTTTCTTTTGGTGGTATTTGATCGCCTCTGCGTCATTTCTGATCACCGCTATAAACAAAAGAAGAGCGACAATTTTGCAAAAAAACACAAATTGCTTACTTTTTGCTAAAATTCAAATCCCAAAAAAAAATACAAAAAAAACATTTTTTTTTCACCGTTTTTGGCCGATTTATATTCTTCCTCATATTTGTGATAAAAAAAATCACAATCTGCGTTTATTGATTGGTTTGAGCAAAAGTGGCCGCGTTTACGGATGGTGAGAATTCATTTCTGGGGTTTTTATTTTTTTTTTTATTATTTTTTACTAGTAATGGCGGTGATCTGCGATTTTTAGCGGTACTGCGATATTTCAGCGGACATGTCGGACATTTTTGACACTTTTTTGGGACCAATGACATTTATTCAGCGATCAGAAATTTAAATGTCCACTGATTACGGTATAAATGTCATTGGCAGTGAAGGGGTTAACCTGTGGGGGGGTGGGCTAGGGGTTAACTGTGTTCCCTGGGTGCGTTCTTACTGTGGGGGGGTTGGGCTAACATGGGCATGAGAGATCTATTTTATTTTGCTGGTATTTGATCCCCTCTGCGTCATTTCTGCTCACCGCTATAAACAAACAAAGAGCGACAATTTTGCAAAAAAAAAAAACAATATTTCTTACTTTTAGCTAAAATACAAATCCAAAAAAAAATATATATAAAAAAAACAAATTTATTCATCAGTTTTGGCCAATTTATATTTTTCCTCATACTTTTGGTAAAAAAAAAAAAATCGCAACTTACGCTTATTGATTGGTTTGCGCAAAAGTCGCCATGTTTACAAACCATGAGAATTCATTTCTGGCGTTTTTACAATTTTTTTTCTACTAGTAATGGCGGCAAATTTATACCGGGACTCTACTAGTAATGGCGGCAAATTTATATCGGGACTGCAATATTGCAACGGAAATATCGGACATTTTTTACACTTTTTTGGGACCAATGACATTTATACAGCAATCAGAAATTTAAATATATATTGATAACTGTGTAAATGTCATTGGCAGTGAAGGGGTTAACACTAAGGGGGCAGGGAAGGGGTTAACTGTGTTCCCTGGGCGAGTTCTAACTGTATGGGGGCTGGGCTGGCAGGGGCACCAGAGATCTAACTGATCCCGAGCGCAGGGATCAGTAGATCTCTTACATGCCGCCGGTTCCCCGTCCTGGCTCTGTAACAGGGCATCCCGAGTCCGCCCGACCCGCAGCCTCGCTCGCCCCTTAGCACGAAAATGACGACTATAAGCGGTGATTCGTGGGACAGAACCACGCTGTCGCCGCTTATAGAAGTACGGCGGTCAGGAAGTGGTTATTACAAATGTGTGGAACTGGTAAACAAGACTTGTATTTGCTCCTCGGTAAAACTTTTTTCTTTTTCTTTTTTTTATTCAATAGTTTTTTTATTGATTTTAAACATAAGAAAGTAAATTCAAAAACGAGCCGCTTGATCTAATACATAAGTGCAGTATTTAGACATTGTGTGCAGGGGCGTATCGTAAAATTAGTGGGCCTGTGTGCAAGCCCACACCGCACCGATAATCCCCAGCTGTCAACCAGGGACAGATCATCCTTATGTGTAGTGTTGGTCAGAGCACTGGGGGCCCACCCCTCGGGGCCCGTGTTCAGTGAACACCCTGCACCCATGGATGATACGCCACTGATTGTGTGGTCAAAGAGCATATTACTAACTGTAGAATACACATACAAAGTAAGCAGTCATTGAAACGAATACATGTAGCTTGTTATACTGGATCATGTCACATAAGTACATTCATCAACAGTTCTAACAAATAACTAATGATAATAGGCAGGGTATTGAATGGGGCATCACTTACGAGGGCACCATAGTTGGGCAGGTTCCCTCTGTCATGGGTATGTTACATGGCACCAGCCTAAGCAAGGTTTCCATGTGCAGTCGAAGGCGTTCAGGGAACTTTTTTGTAGGCATGGGCATCCGCAGAACTTTTTTCGGGGGGGGGGGGGCATCATTTTAAGGTCACCCATGCTCTGCCCCTTTTCGACAATGCCATTATCACATTATCACAGTCAAAGACTGCAGACGTAGTACAGGAGAGGGTCAGAGACTGCAGACGTAGTAATGGAGATGGTCAGAGACTGCAGACATGGTACAGGAGACGGTCAGAGACTGTGGACATGGTACAGGAGACGGTCAGAGACTGTGGACATGGCACAAGAGACTGTAAGATTGCGGACATGGCACAAGAGACTGTAAGAGACTGCATAAATGTGGGGGGGTGGGGTAACAGAGAGAGATGGGGGTGACAGAGAGACAGAGGGGGGTAACAGAGAGGGGTGAGAGAGAGAGAAGGGGGTCAGAGAGAGAGACCCCTAGCCCTGTCTGCAGTCCCTCTAGTGCCCCTATGTCTAATGGTGTGTGTAATGCTCAGTACAGTACCCTGAATGCCAGTAGAATGTCCATGATGGCAAGCAGCTGGCAAGACCTGTTTTCATTCTGGGTGAGGACAGGAGATGCTCTGTTCCTTCCATCGGATCTATGATGTGATATGGAGCGGTCCCTGGCTGCTTGCATTTCCTGCCTGTCCTTGTTCTCTAAACCCCCGGTTAGTCTGTCTTCCGGGCCTGGGAGCGGTGAGGAGGTTTAAGGAGTCCAGGGATTTCAGGCTCTGGCAGGTGCTGGGGACGCTGTACCCGCTGCTCCTGGCATCTTCCGCATTCCTTTCCATCTCCTGGGCTGCTCGCTCATACTATGTAGACCGGGTGATGTCTTCCTGACCACCCCTTGAGGCCTTCGCTGTCCCGCTCCTCGCACCAGCTGTCACCGGCCCTGCTAAACCATGTACAGGTGCGAGCAGGGCCCGCCACCGGTGCTAGGATAAGGACAAAGTGGGGAACCCCTGATATGATCCCTAATTCCAGGGGGGGGCGCTTGCCCCCCCTTGCCCCTACTTGCGGACGCCCATGTTTGTAGGGCTATTGCTTTTTCTAGCTGGAAATGAATGTGGGCAGCTTCTGTAGGGCTAGGGGCCAGAGATTGCTTCCAGTGTCTTGTAATTGTCAATTTAGCTGATTGTAAGATGTTGGCAACTATTCCCCTGAATTGAGATGGGAATTTTTCAATACCTAAATTAAGTAAAGCCAGCGCAGGACATATTGGGGATAAGATGCCAGTGATTTCAGATATTATCTGAAATATTTTTCTCCAGAAACGAGCTTATTCATTGGTTTTGGCCGATTTATATTCTTCCTCGTATTTTCAGTAAAAAAAAATTGCAATCAGCGTTTATTGATTGGTTTGCACAAAAGTTGTCGTGTTTACAAACCACGAGAATTTATTTCTGGCGTTTTTACCTTTTTTTTACTTTTTACTAGTAATGGCGGCGATCTGCGATTTTTATCGGGACTTTGATATTGGAGTAGAAATGTCAGACATTTTTGACGCTTTTTTTGGGACCAATGACATTTATACAGCGATCAGAAATTGAAATATCCACTGATTACTGTATAAATGTCATTGGCAGTGAAGGGGTTAACCTGCAGGGGGCGATCTAGGGGTTAACTGTGTTCCCTAGGCGTGTTCTAACTGTGGGGGGGTTGGGCTGCCAGGGGCATAAGAGATCTAACTGATACCAGTGACAGGGATCAGTAGATCTCTTACATGCCCACTGACAGAGCGGGGAACCACCGCGTTTACATCGAATTTAGGAATTGCTGTAAGCTGTACCACAGGAGTTTAGAAAGGTTTAACCCCCATCCCAAACATGATATGTAGAAGCACAGGAAAACCCCCTCTGGGACCTTGGAAGGGAAACCAACTCAACAAGAACGAGACAGAGAAATCAGTATAAAATTCAAACATTTGTTGGTACATTTAAATGGAAGGGAGGAACCCAAGGAGTTAGAGGGCTCATAGGTGAGACATGAGCAAGGATTTGGTTAGCTAACAATAACAGTCAATTTGCAAACATATCATCATATGCATTCAGATGTAGTGATGGGTATACAAAGGAGCATAAAAAAATGACCACTGTGATCTGCCACGGAAAGGCAGGAGATGACCCAATGCGTTTCGGCCATGTTTACATCGGCAGTTCCCCGTTCTTTTCCTCTGGCAGGTCATCCCGGCTTGCTGGCGGACAGCCGCGGGCACACTCCTCCAGAGTCTGATGGGCACGAGAGCGCACCACTCCCGCCCGCTAACTGAGCACGCGTGGATTGCCGCTTATATATAATAATTTGCGGAATAGAACCACACTGCCGCCGTACATGTACATTAGGTGGTCGGGAAGTGGTTAAAGTCTGGCGGCTTGCCAGGTTTATTTTTAACAGGTTTGCAAGATCAAAACATAAACAGAAACAGAAAACAAAACCTCGCCGTCTGGCGCTACACTAAACAAAGAGATTCCTCTCTATGCAGTGTGGGGCTGTCCCTGACACCCACAAAACATAAGCACATTGCAAACCTTGATCTTAGAGTCCAAATTAGCACACAGATAGAGTTGAGCGAACGCGAACTGTAAAGTTCGGGTCCGTACCGAACTTTCGGGTGTCCGTGTCCAGAACCCGAACCCGAACGTTTGAGAAAAACTCTGGGTTCGGGTTCTGGGTTCTGGTATTTTATCACGCATGTTGAATAGCTGCAGGGCAGCCAATCAACAAGCATTTCACTGGTTTTCCCTGGAAGCCATCACAGCCATGCCTACTAATGGCATGGCTGTGATTGGCCAGTGCATCATGTGACTCAGCTTCTATATGAGGCTGGAGTCACAGTGATGCATGTCACATGGTCTCAGGTTAGTGTAGGGAGAGGATGCTGCCGGCGCTGTGAGGGACAGATTGTGAGGGACAGATTGCAGACCTAATAACTAGGTAGAGTTTACTACTACTACTGCTGTGAGGGACAGATTGCAGATCTAATAACATCTCATCCTGCATTACAGAACGATCTGATACTGGACTAGGTAGAGATTACTGCTGCTTTGAGGGACAGATTGCAGATCTAATAACATCTCCCATTTTTCTTCCTTTTGCAGCCCTCTAGCACTTTCCAGGACTTTTTTACAGCCATTTTTGTGCCGAAAAGTTTGGGTCCCCATTGACTTCAATGGGGTTCGGGTAACGTTCGGTACCGAACACGAAAGTTTCCCCGAAGTTCGGCCGAACCCGAACATCCAGGTGTTCGCTCAACTCTACACACAGAGCTCTCTCAACTTTTCTCCCTCTGAGATCCAGGATCGAGCTCTAGTTAGATCTCTTCCTGGTCATTAAATGCAGGTGGAGAGGGGTTTGAGTGGACCAGAAAGTCCGGGCTCTGCCACGGTGGCCGGAAAAACCTGGGTCGGCCTAAAATGATTGCATGCCAGGTGATGAGTATCGCCCGTCCACAACGTCACAAGACAAAGACAGACCAAGCAGTAAATAAAATAAATAAAGTGTGTTGCGTTACAGTGATTGATATTGAAAATACGGAAAAAAATTATATTACTAAATAAATAGTCCAGAAAAATCAGTCTCTCAAATGGACCATTAATGGTTAAATGGCAAACTTCATGATTCAGCTGTGGATAGGTTGTCCAATCCCTTTACCAAGTGAACATGCCACCACCACAAGAGGTTGGACTTTTAACAGAGAGCCTGGACCCTTTAATTACGAGGGGTCAAACAGGCTTGATGGATATGTCCCGGTAGGGGTCATCAGCAGGGGATGTACAAAGGAACCACACCAGGAACAGCTCCAAAGCATCAAAGGGACTCCACCCAAATGACGATTGTGTAGTCAGATCCAAATGAAACATAAAACGCTGGATAGTGTAAAACCTCTTAAAGCGGAGTTCTACCCAGAATTTTTTTTTATTTTTTTTGGCATCCACTCTTTTAATGCTAAACAGATGTAACCTCTTGTTTCCTTACTTTCAAACCACCTAGTAATTACACGTATTTTATACTCACAATTTAGTTTCTCTCACTGCTGGACTTTTCCATTTTAGGTGAGGGCATCTGAAGCCCATCCTGGGTCTCCTGGCATCTCTTCCTGAAAGAAGTGCATGGTGGGTAACCATCATGCACTCCTCGATCTTGGTCCGCCTTAAATCGCGTCATTTCCTGTCTGGAAATAACACGATTTTACAGTACAGGGAAGCCCACTGACTCCTGGGAAATGATGAGTCACATCTCCCAGGAGGCCAGGCGAAGCAGGAAGTGAGGAGAAGAGCCTAGGACCTAATAGGGGCAGATTACAGAGACCACCTAGCATCAAGCAACTTAGGGTGAGCATACGTTTTTTTTTCCTTCAAAGGTAAGTCTATATAGGCAAAGGACTTTAACCACTTCAGCCCCGGAAGGATTTCCAGCTTTAGGACTGGAGCCCTTTTTGCAATTCGGCGCTGCGTCGCTTTAACTGACAATTGCGCGGTCGTGCGGCGTTGTACCCAAACGAAATTTGCGTCCTTTTTTTCCCACAAATAGAGCTTTCTTTTGGTGGCATTTGATCCCCTCTGCAGTTTTTAATTTTTGTGCTATAAACAAAGAGCGACGATTTTGAAAAAAGAACAATATTTTTTACTCTTTGCTATAATAAATAATAATAAATATCCCCAAAAAAAATATTCATCAGTTTTAGCCAATATATATTCTTCTACATATTTTTGGTTAAAAAAAAAAAATTGCAATCGGCGCTTATTGATTGTTTTGCGCAAAAGTTATCGCGTCTACAAACTATGGGAATTGATTTATGGTGTTTTTATTTATTTATTTTTTACTAGTAATGGCGGCAAACTTTGATTTTTTTATTGGGACTTTGACATGTCGGACATTTTTGACACTTTTTTTGGGACCAATGACATTTATACAGCAATCAGAAATGTAAATGTCCACTGATTACTGTATAAATGTCATTGGCAGGGAAAGGATTAACCTGCAGGGGGCAGTGAAGGGGTTAACTGTATTCCCTGGGTGTGTTCTAACTGTGTGGGGGCGGGACTGGCAGGGGTATAACAAATCTAACTGATTCCAGTGACAGGGATCAGTAGATCTGTCATGTCCCCTGTCACAGAACGGAGAACTCCCCGTTCTGCAGCTCTGACAGGCGATCGCGGGTCACGAGCGGACATCGAGTCCGTCCGACCCGCGGGCATGCCCACGCAGCATGCGGCGGTGGCACGCATGCGCGCCGCCGCCTATGAGAGCGCGCCAGTAGAGTGCACAAGGGCAGACATCCATGGCAATTGAGATCCGCGCTGTAGCCGTCTTTCGGCTATAGCGCGGATCTGAAGGGGTTAAGGGTTGCATTTAATATAAAGTATTGCACTTACACATAGCCATGGTAAAAACAGCATTGCATGGTAAAAAAGAAAGATGGCCGCCACATCCAAACATATAAAATGCGTGATACCAGGAACATATAACTCAGCTGAGCTGTATGTTCCCGGCTGCTATCGTGCATTTTACATGTTTGGATTTTCTGTGGCGGCCATCTTCCTTTTTTACCATGCAATACTTTAACTGACAATTGCGCGGTCGTGCTGCGTTGTACCCAAATAAAATTGATTTCCTTTTTTCCCCACAAATAGAGCTTTCTTTTGGTGGTATTTGATCCCCTCTGCGTTTTGTTTTTTTTTGCGCTATAAACAAAAAAAGAGCAACAATTTAAAAAATATATATATATTTTGCTTTCTGTTATAATACGTATCGATCGGTTTACGCAAAAGTTATAGCGTCTACAAAACTATGGGATAGATTTGTTGAATTTTTATTTACTTTTTTTTTTATACTGGCAATAGTGGCATCAGCGATTTTTATCAGGACTGCGACATTGCGGCGGACAAATCTGACACTAAGTGACAGTTTTTAGGGACCACTCACACCAATACAGTGATCAGTGCTCAAAAAACTGCCACTGTACTAATGACACCGGCAGGGAAGGGTTAATATCAGAGACGATCTCTTAGCAGGAACACAAGATCTCCATCTTCCCCTCTCACATAATGGCGTTCTGCCTAGTTTACTTAGGCAGACCACCATTCTGCCTCTCATGAGAACGATCGGCATATCCCGGACACCGCTGGACCTCCTGATTGTCTCCCACTGTGTCCAATCATAACTGTAGTGGGTCACTGGCGGTGCAGGAGGGCCGTTCTGTCGCAGTATATGTGCAGTCCTATTGTCATTCATGGACCGGTCGGTGACTAACCACTTCAGGTCCGTGCTATAGACAAAAGACAGCCTTACCAGGGACCTGAATTGCCGGGAGGGCGTCCATGTATGTCCTCCCGAGCATGCGCGCTCTGTAATCACTGCATCTATGAGAGTCAGCTGATCACAGAGCGATCGTTCCCGCCCCTTATCACGTGATCAGCTGTCAGCCAATGACAGCTGATCACATGATGTAAACAGAAGATCGTTGATCGGTATTTTTTTCCCTCACGCTGTTAGCGTGAGGAGAAAAAGATGACGATCACTGCCCTTCAGTGCCACCCATCAGTGCCAACCATCAGTGTCCATCAGTGCCAACCATCATTGCCACTCATCAGTGCCGCCTCATCAATGCTTGTCAGGGCAGCCTGTCAGTGCCCATCAGGGCAGCTTATCAGTGCCCATCAGTGCTGCATCATCAGTGCCACCGATCAGTGCCCACCAGCGCCCATCAGTGTCACCTATCAGTGCTGCTTATCAGTGGCCCCTCTCAGTGCCCTTCAGTGCTACCGATCACTGCCCTTCAGTGCCAACCATCAGGGCCCCCTCATCAGTGCTTATCAGTGCAGCCTATCAGTGCCCAGCAGTGTAGCCTCATCAGCGCCCATCAGTGAAGGAAAAAAATGACCTGTTTTCAATATTTCATTAAAAATGTAAGTTTTTCGAAATCTTGAGTCTTTTTTTTTGTTTTTTGTTTTTTAGCAAAAAATTAAAACCCAGCAGTGATTAAATACCACCAAAAGAAAGCTCTATTTGTGGGGAAAAAATGATAAAAATGTCATATGGGTACAGTGTTGCATGACCGCGCAATTGTCATTCAAAGTGCGACAGCGCTGAAAGTTGGCCAGGGCAGGAAGGGGGTGAAAGTGCCCAGTAAAGTGGCTAAGGTATTAAAGCCAAAGAGACAGCATAACAGACAAGCAACCCGCATCTTCAGATGGAGAAGTCATAAGTGGCAGCCTACATACAGTATATGATTCATGACGAATTTCCCTAAAGCCTCGTACACACGGGACGACGACCGTATACAACAGGTCGTACTAACGACCGTTGTATGCGATATCGATCATTCGTATATGCGATTAGAATAGTCGAACATACGACGGTCGTACAAGGGAGTTGTATGAGCAGACTAGAAAACTTGGTCGTACCAACAAGCGCTCATACGACCTTTGTATCGTGTGTACAGAGCAGTTGTATTGTGCAAAACACGCATGCTCCGAAGTCAGGAACGGCCGGATGCTAATTACATGCACCTGAACGTTCTTTCTGCGGTCGTACGATCATTTAGGGCAGTCAGTATGCAAGTTACATTATCCAACGTACGATCATCGTCCCATGTGTACGAGGCTTTAGTCATAGCTTCCACACAGGCTGGTGTACCTCAAAGCAGAGACCAACAAATCACTTGGAAAACCAGCTGAAAGCACCAACCAGGGACTGTAAATTTTTGGATTCTCCTGGTCCAGAACGTGAATGGTCTCAGAATTCAGGAATCGCCATGGCCCGTTTCCCAAACTGCTGTCTCTGCAGGTGGAAGGAACATACCTATGTAGGAATACAAAGAGTGTCCTCTTTTCTGCTAACCCCTTCTCGAAATTTCCAGCAAATTTGTAACCAATAAGAAGAGTAGAACTTACCTTCAAAAAGATCCATCGATGTTAAAAACTCTCTTTTGTGTTTTAACTAAGGAAACCCTGTACACCACCAAACTATGCGGAGATGGTATGCATCAGCTTCAGAGAACTATAGGAGGATGTTCCTACACTGATGGTTAATGGTCTTGTTATCTCACAGAGGCTCTACCACAGCCAACCAATGTACTGCTGTGGCTTTATCTCCATCCACCAGCTTTGTGTTAACTCCCTTTCTGATGCGTTACATGAGCCCGACTGACTCATCACTCGAAATAGAAACTAGCAAGGAGTTAGGAGATGAAGGGAAACCTTAAATAAGACAACCTTAGGGGCTGCTACTTTCTTGGCTGTCTTGGGCCGCAATGCTTTGCTGGCCCATAAAAAGCCTGTGGTACGTATAGTCAATTCCTGAACTGCATTTGTGGTCGGACTCTTACCGACTGGATGATATAAGAAACGTGCCTGGCCTGAAGTGTGCCTCGACCTGGCTGACCAGTATACCTGAAAGAGGGCATACCCTGAAATGACTTATGAATGATTTTTTCTCTGACTGCCTAAGTCCTAGGGACCCGGGTGGGTGGGGGCCAGCAATCGAGCCGACACTGCCAGGGGGGGAGAATGGAGCCTTATGTACTCCAGACTCCTCCCACAAATACAGGCTAGCCTGCGGCCAGCCTTAAAACTTGTGGTCGGACTCTTACCGACTGGATGATATAAGACGTGTGAAGTCCGGTCCGTGCAAAGAATATAGTAGGTCAGCCATTCTCAGGCTGGTGT
>BLSH010081055.1:550369-569067 GCA_018402905.1 Glandirana rugosa
CCCCCACAGCCATGCCCTGACATTACCTTACATAGCCATTACCCTCATACTGCCATTCAGCCCCCCCCCCCTTTCCTTCCGCCCTAGACGATCCATGAATGTGCGTGCCCCGTAATGCCCAGCCTTGCATGAAAACAGGCGATGCCGCCCCCCTCCACCCCCAATGAACCCTATTACCTCCCCACTTGCGCCTCCAAGCCGCCGACGTGGCACCGCGTCCGCCTCCCTGTAACTCGAAAAAACCGCCACCGGAAGTCCTCGCAACAGGACCGGAAATGACGACAGCCGGATCTCCTAAGACCAACGAGCGGACCCACGAAGCCAGCAATCGAGCCGACACTGCCAGGGGGGGAGAATGGAGCCTTATGTACTCCAGACTCCTCCCACAAATACAGGCTAGCCTGCGGCCAGCCTTAAAACTTGTTGTTATGGGTCAGAGCAAGAAGTTCAGTATGGTAGCCAAAGAGGAATGCCACCAATGGAAGCCTTGCTGGTTTTTCCATGACAGGTTTACTTTAAAGCACAATTCCAGTTTTACCATTACCATGGGCGTCCGCAGGTAGGGGCAAGGGGGGGCAAGCGCCCCCCCCCCCCTGGAATTAGGGATCGCGAGGTGTCTGCGCAGATTGTGAGTAGGTGCTGGAACACTCCATGTACCAGCTCCAGGCACAGGAAGGAAGATTACACTGTGAACTGCAACCGGCAGGGCTTTCCATCGTCCGGTGTTAAGACAGCACTGACCTGCAGAACCTGCAGAAGCCTGTGCCAGGAGCCTGACCTGCCAATGTGAGTTATAGACAATTCTTTTCTGTGGGGGTAGAGAGCTCTGTGTGGGGGATTGGATATGTATACTGGCATAGCACACTCCTGGAATCTGAACCCTGTACATAGCACATGCCTGGAATATGCACCCTGTACATAGCACACTCCTGGAATCTGAACCCTGTACATAGCACATGCCTGGAATCTGCACCCTGTACATAGCACACGCCTGGAATCTGCACCCTGTACATAGCACACGCCTGGAATCTGCACCCTGTACATAGCACATGCCTGGAATCTGCACCCTGTACATAGCACACGCCTGGAATCTGCACCATGTACATAGCACGCGCCTGGAATCTGCACCATGTACATAGCACACACCTGGAATCTGCACCCTGTACATAGAACATGCCTGGAATCTGCACCCTGTACATAGCACACACCTGGAATCTGCACCCTGTACATAGCACACGCCTGGAATCTGCACCATGTACATAGCACATGCCTGGAATCTGCACCATGTACATAGCACACACCTGGAATCTGCACCCTGTACATAGAACATGCCTGGAATCTGCACCCTGTACATAGCACACACCTGGAATCTGCACCCTGTACATAGCACACTCCTGGAATCTGCACCCTGTACAAAGCACACGCCTGGAATCTGCACCCTGTACATAGCACACTCCTGGAATCTGCACCATGTACATAGCACATGCCTGGAATCTGCACCCTGTACAAAGCACACGTCTGGAATCTGCACCCTGTACAAAGCACACGCCTGAAATCTGCACCCTGTACAAAGCACACGCCTGGAATCTGCACCCTGTACAAAGCACACACCTGGAATCTGCACCCTGTACATAGAACATGCCTGGAATAAAGTCTGCCGTTTCCCCCTTTAAGTTGTCGAAAGGGGCGGAGCATGGGTGACCTTAAAATGATGCCCCCCCTGAAAAAAGTTCTGCGGATGCCCATGACCATTACCATGCTAGTTTGTGCAGACCAAGCTGTCCTAAGCACGCTATATGCTTTACATGTGGGTGGCACCAGGTTTGCCAACCGCCAGTAAATTTACTGGCAGTTTGTAAAAATCAGTGAATTTTACAGCTGTCTATAACTATCAGGGTCTGATAATTTGTCACGCTGTGCTGACTTTTTAAGTGTAAACCAGGCAAACTACTTGATATGGGTATTGTCAGTGTTTCCATGTTGTGTTTAAATATAATTTATCTTAGATTTTAATGGGAGTTCTGTTATTTTTCAGGTTGCCAGTAAAAAATGTGCTCCGCCAGTAATTTTTCCATGTTTTGCCAGTAAAAAACACTGCGGGAGGTTGGCAACACTGGGTGGCACAGTGGTGAAGTGGGTAGCACTTTGGCAGCAAAAGGGTTGCTGGTTCGAATCCCAGCCATGACACTACCTGCCTGGAGTTTGCATGTTCTCTCTGAGCCTGCGTGGGTTTCCTCCAACACTCCAAAGACATGCTGGGAGGTTAATTAGATCCTGTCTAAATTGGCCCTAGTATGTGTATGAACGTGAGTTAGGGACCATAGATTGTAAGCTCCTTCAGGGTAGGGACTGATGTGAATGTACAATGTATATGTAAATTGACAGCACTATATAAGTACCTGAAATAAATAAATAAATACTGCCACTGTGTGTAATATAATATAATGTTGTAGAATCCTCCACAAACACTATATTGTCAAAAGTATTGGGACGTCTGCCTTTACAACCACTTGCTTACCGGGCACTTAAACCCCCTTCCCACCCAGGCCAATTTTCAGCTTTCAGCGATGTCACTCTTTGAATGACAATTGCGCGGTCACGCAACACTGCGCCCATATGACATTTAGAGCTTTCTTTTGGTGGTATTTAATCACTACCAGGGTTTATATTTTTTTGCAAAACAAAAAAAAAAAAAGACAGAAACTTTTGAAAAAAAAAAAGTTTTCATAGTTTGTTATAAAATTTTGCAAACAGGTAATTTTTCTCCTTCATTGATGTGCGCTGATGAGGCTGCACTGATGGGCACTGATAGGTGGCACTTAAGGGCACTGGTAGGTGACAATGATAGGCAGCACTAATATATGGCACTGATGATGAGGCACTGATAGGTGGCATTGGTGGGCATTGATAGGTGTCACTGGTGGGCACTGATTAGCATTGCTAATATGCACTGGTAGGTGGCACTGGTGGGCATTGATAGGTGTCAATGGCCCTTCCTTTGCAGCTATAACAGCTTCAACTCTTCTGGGAAGGCTGTCCACAAGGTTTAGGAGTGTCTATGGGAATGTTTGACCATTCTTCCAGAAGTGCATTTGTGAGGTGAGGCACTGATGTTGGACCAGAAGGCCTGGCTTGTAGTCTCCGCTCTAATTCATCCCGAAGGTGTTCTATCGGGTTGAGGTCAGGACTCTGTGCAGGCCAGTCAAGTTCCTCCACCCCAAACTCACTCATCCATGTCTTTATGGATCTTGCTTTATGCACTGGTCCAAATCATTTCGTGGAAGGGGGGATTATGGTGTGAGGTTGTTTTTAGGGGTTGGGCGTGGCTCCTTAGTTGCAGTGGAGGGAATTTTTAAAGTGTCAGCATACCAAGACATTTTGGACAATTTCATGCTCCTAACTTTGTGGGAACAGTTTGGGGTAGGGTTGCTACATCATCCCTTTAATCCAGGACACATATGAATTACTCAGGTTCTGAGGCTAATTTAATGCAGATGAGGCACCAAGTGAGTTTAATTACCACCTTATTCAGCCACAGAACCTGAGCAATTGATATGTGTCCTGGATTAAAGGGATGATGTGGCAACCCTAGTTTGGGGATGGCCCCTTTCTGTTCCAACATGACTGCACACCACTGCACAAAGCAAGGTCCATAAAAACATGGATGAGCGAGTTTGGGGTGGAAGAACTTGATTACTATAAGATCAGCAATTGGCAACGTAAAGACATTGGGGGTATGAATCCCTCCACAAACTGCGCATTCAACTTACAACGCTCATATGATGTGTTAAGCTCAGTACATTGCCCCCATCCATCAGGTATTTAATATACAGACTGGTAAAAATATATACACAGACAGGTCTGCGTGGCCAAGGACCTCATCGTGTTCCTATTGAGGTTTAATATATAAAAATGCATAGAAGGTTGAACCCACGGCAGCTTTAAGCTCTATGCACGTTTCGCAGCTTTGAGCCACTCGTCAGGAGCAGGCTCGTGGTGTGTCTAAAAAAGATTAATATAAGATCAGCAATTGACAACGTAAAGACATTGGGGATATGGAACCCTCCACAAGCTGCACATGCAACTTACAACGCTCATATGATGGTGATACACCGTTAGGGCCAAAGGCCCATCCAGGGACATCAGGGACGGAGGCTGTGGCAAGGGGCATGATGGCAGCAACCCGCAGTCGGCACCACCCCAGGTGGATGAGGGCGTCCTGGTGATAGGAAGACCCATGGTTGGAGCATGGGATGATAGTGTGCTGTGGGAGAGATGGATAAAATGAACAACTGTTAAGTGGGTGTGTGCATGGGAGATCCTTGGACGGGCCTTTGGGCCCAACGGTGTATCACCATCATATGAGCGTTGTAAGTTGCATGTACAGTTTGTGGAGGGATCCATACCCCCATGTCTTTACGTTGTCAATTGCTAATCTTATATTAATCTTTTTTAGACACACCACGAGCCTGCTCCTGACGAGTGTCTCAAAGCCACGAAACGTGCGTAGAGCTAAAAGCTGCCGTGGGTTCAACCTTCTATGCATTTTTATACATTAAACCTCAATAGGAACACGATGAGGTCCTTGGCCACGCAGACCTGTCTGTGTATCTATTTTTACCAGTCTGTATATTAAATACCTGATGGATGGGGGCAACGTACTGAGCTTAACACATCTATACCCATTGTTATGAATTTGTATTATTGTTTATGATTGATATTTTATCATGTAATGTTTGTGATTATATGCATCAGTATATTTATATTCATAAATTACATTTCTGTGAACATGCCCATCAGTTCATTGTGTATCCTTTGCGTGCTTCAATTAAAGTCCCACTCCTCTCCTCCCAAATCTTGCAATATTGCAAAATTTGTTTCCTTTACACAGCCATTAATGTCTAAACCACTGGCAACAAAAGTGAGTACACACTGTACATAGAGTAAAAATGTCCAAATTGGGCCCAAAGTGTCAATATTTTGTGTGGCCACCACTATTTTCCAGCGCTGCCTTAACCCTCTTGGGCATGGAGTTCACCAGAGCTTCACAGGTTGACACTGGAGTCCTCTTCCACTCCTCCATGACGACATCACAGAGCTGGTGGATATTAGAGACCTTGCGCTCCTCCACCGTCCGTTTGAGGATGCCCCACAGATGCTCAATAGGGTTTAGGTCTGGAGACATGCTTGGCCAGTCCATCACCTTTACTCTCTGCTTCTTTAGCAAGGCAGTGGTCATCTTGGAGGTGTGTTTGGGGTCGTTATCATGTTGGAATACTGCCCTGCGGCTCAGTCTCCGAAGGGAGGGGATCATGCTCTGCTTCAGTATGTCCCAGTACATGTTGGCATTCATGGGTCCCTCAATGAACTGTAGCTCCCCAGTGCCGGCAGCACTCATGCAGCCCCAGACCATGACACCCCCACCACCATGCTTGACTGTAGGCAAGACACACTTGTCTTTGTACTCCTCACCTGGTTGCCGCCACACACGCTTGACACCATCCGAACCAAATAAGTTTATCTTGGTCTCATCAGACCAAAGGGCATGATTCCAGTAATCCATGTCCTTAGTCTGCTTGTCTTCAGCAAACTGTTTGCAGGCTCTCTTGTGCATCATCTTTAGAAGAGGCTTCCTTCTGGGATGACAGCCATGCAGACCAATTTGATGCAGTGTGCGGTGTATGGTCTGAGCACTGACAGGCTGATCCCCCATCCCTTCAAACTCTGCATCAATGCTGGCAGCACTCATACATCTATTTCCCAGACAAGACAACCTCTGGATATGACACTGAGCACGTGCACACAACTCATTTGGTCGACCATGGCGAGGCGCTGTTCTGAGTGGAACCTGTCCTGTTAAACCGCTGTATGGTCTTGGATCCCATGCTGCAGCTCAGTTTCAGGGTCTTGGCAATCTTCTTATAGCCTAGGCCATCTTTATGTAGAGCAACAATTCTTTTTTTCAGATCCTCAGAGAGTTCTTTGCCATGAGGTGCCATGTTGAACTTCCAGTGACCAGTATGAGAGAGTGAGAGTGATAACACCAAATTTAACACACCTGCTCCCCATTCACACCTTAGACCTTGTAACACTAACGAGTCACATGACACTGGGGACAGAAAATGGCTAACTGGGCCCAATTTAGACATTTTCACTTAGGGGTGTACTCACTTTTGTTGCCAGCGGTTTAGACATTAATGGCTGTGTGTTGAGTTATTTTGAGGGGACAGCAAATTCACACTGTTATACAAGCTGTATACTCACTACTTTACATTGTAGCAAAGTGTCATTTCTTCAGTGTTGTCACATGAAAAGATAGAATAAAATATTTACAGAAATGTGAGGGGTGTACTTACTTTTGTGTGATACTGTATATAATTATATATATAAAGAATCGAATTAAATCTGAAAACTGTTGGCATTGGGGATGGTGCAGCAACTGTTCTGGGAAATGACAGTTCCAGTAAAATGAAACTTCACTGCATTAAAGTGAAACTGAAACTGCTTCATTCAACTACTAAAGCAAAGCAACTAAAAATCTGGCCAAATAATATGATTGCAGATAACCTACAGAGACCTCTAGTGGCAAAAGACACCATTACATATAATGCACATAATTATTTAACCCTTCTGGCACCAGACTAAGCCATAGAAGAGAAATAAATGCAAATAAATAACCTTTCTTCATACATTTAGGCCAAACTACATCCTGCTACATTTCTTTGGTGAAAAACCCAACCGAGTTTATATTATTTAGCCTGTAGGAAAGTTATAGAGTCCAGAAACTATGGGAGATATCTGTGAAAATTGATCAATCCTGATGTACTCATTTCTTGAGACCTGGAAACCCCAGGAAAGTACAAATACCCCCAAATGACCCATTTTTGCAAAGTAGACAGTCCAAGGTATTTAGTAACAGGCGTGGTCAGTTTTTTTAAGTTGTAATTTTTGTCATTAATTTGGAAAATTTTGAAATTTAAAAATAAATGATCAGGCGCATGCGTGGAGCTCCGGGAAATGGAGGCTTAACCCAGAGGCTCCATCCCACTCTGGCAGGCAGACGCTCCCACTGGCGAGCAACATCACCCCACACCTCTCACTGCAGCCTTGTCACAGGGGGGGACACCACAGAGACCCGGTCCATGTCCGCAGGGTCAGAGAGGAGAAGCCTGCAGCCACATTTCGCGGACCGCTCGGAGCCGATGGAGACACCCAATATGGAGGTGGAGCGGCCGCTCCTCGAGGCACTCACACTAGAGCCCCGGAACGGTTCCAGACATGATTCCTGGAGTTATCCCCAGATCCCAGAGGTACATGAAGACCCCCTGCCCAGCACACCATTTGGGGGGCCCAATCTCTCCGGCCTCTATTAAGTCCCTCATCAATCACACAATGGAGGACCTCACTATGTCCCCTATGACGGAGGCCTTACATAGGCCTTGCGGCCTACCACTTAGCCCTGCACAGGGCCTCCCGCAACAGGACTTGACCTTAATCCTTACTAAATTTGCTGAAATGCTGGACAGGGGATTGTCCCAAACTGCAGCTACTATAACAGCAGACATTAAAAAGGACCTTCAAATGCTGGGCACACGCATTGAACACATTGAGACCAAGGTAGATGCCACAGTGGCCTGGGCAAATCAAAACACTGACCGGATTCAAGACCTACACAAACTTCTGGATGCTGCCATGGCCAAAATCGATGACCTTGAAAATAGGTCTCGAAGGTACAACTTTTGAATTAGAGGCCTCCCAGAGACTGTCACAGATATCCACAAGGTGGTGGGTTCTCTCATTAAATGCACACAAAAAAATGAGGAAGAGAGAAAAGATTTGGGGCTTTAACCACTTCAGCCCCGGAAGGATTTCACACTTTAGGACCGGAGCCCTTTTTGCGATTCGGCACTGCGTCGCTTTAACTGACAATTGCGCGGTCGTGCGACGTTGTATCCAAACGAAATTTGCGTCCTTTTTTTCCCACAAATAGAGCTTTCTTTTGGTGGTATTTGATCACCGCTGCGTCATTTCTGATCGCCGCTATAAACAAAAGAAGAGCGACAATTTTGCAAAAAAGCCCAAATTTCTTACTTTTTGCTAAAATACAAATCCAAAAAAAAATATATAAAAAAACATTTTTTTTCATCGGTTTTGGCCGATTTATATTCTTCAAAAAGGGCTCTGGTCAGGAAGGGGGGAAATCCTTCCGGGGCTGATGTGGTTAAGGAAGGGGACAAGTCAGGATCTCCCTGTCCTTGCCCTTGGTACTTGCCCTATGTTCTGTTTCCTAGTCCTTCTCTATTCCCTTCTTTCGCTCTTTTCCTAGCTCTTTCTTTTTTCAGTGACATGGCTGTTCCCCCACCACACCTGGCCTCCGACTCACCTACGTGTTCATGGGTCGCTCTGTGAGGCGAGATCACCCAATTTCTGGATAGAGGTAAGTGCCCATAGCTCACTGGCTCTTACTCACAATTTGCTCCATGGCTGACCACACAGCACCAAACATTCCCTTGCGTATTGTTTCCCACAATGTCCAGGGAATGAACTCTCTCATTAAACGCAAAAAAATTTCCAATATTACCATGACCAATAAATAGACATTTTGTTTCTACAGGAGACGCACATGCCTAGTTCGTACTCCCCCCCCTCTTCTACACCCTAAGTTCCCCAAATTCCACCTAGCTAATGCAGCGACTAAAACGAAAGGAGTTGCCATCCTCTTTTCACGGAAATGTAATTTCTCCCTGGTGTCCGAATTTAAAGACCCTGAAGGCAGATTCCTGTTAGTGAAGGGCTTAATAGAGGATCATCTTTACTCCCAAATCTCATATTATGCACTAAATAAAGGCCAAGCCCGCTTTTTCAACTCTTTTTTAACAAGCTTTTTTAACCGTCTTTGCCACTCACGGAAGGCACGGTCATTTTTGGAGGAGACTCCAATTTGGCATTCAATATAAGCCTAGACAAGTCACGCCCAAGGGGGAAAGACTCAATTCGCCCCACCAAGCAGAGCCTACATGTAGCAAGACAAATCTATCATCAGGGCTTTACGGACATCTGGAGGGAAATTAACCTTAATGCCCAGGACTATACTCACTACTCTAATGCACATAAATCCTTCTCCAGGATCGATTACTTCTTCATTAAAACAGCCGAAATTCCCTGGGTTTCAAAGTTCTACATAAAAGACTCTGCTTGGTCGGCCATTCTCTACTTTTCCTCATTATGGGCAAACCCTTTGGGCAGACGAACAGAGGTGCCTTGAGGCTTAATGCCTCCATCCCCAGCAATCCTATTCACACAAAAGAAATTGAAAAAGCTATTGAGGAATACTTTTTACTTAATGATGTAGCGGACACCTCTTCAACCACTCTATGGGCGGCCAATAAGGCCTTCTTCAGAGGCAGACTCATTCAGTTAACCTCGAAGCTCAAAACAGAACGCAAAATTGATATTGAGAATCTAGAGCGTAACCTCCTGCTCCTCACTAAACAACATAAGTATAACCCCACATCAAAATCTGCTGAGGACTTAGAGACTGCACACACAACACTGGACTTAACGCTCACAGCAGTGGCAGAGAAGAGCATACGTTGGAGTGGGGCCCGCTACTATCACATGAGTGACAAGACTGGTTCCTTACTGGCCACCAGACTAACCATGAAATTTCACTCACACTCCCTACCCAAGATTAAAATTGGGGGATATGCTCCCACACAAAACCGCAAAAGATCATGGAGGCTTTTCATGACTTTTACAGGAAACTTTACAGCTCCAATAACATGACCATAGACAATACTCTGGCAAGGTTTGTAGACACCATTAAGATTCCTAAACTTAAACCACACCACAAAGACAGCCTGGAAGCACCGGTCACGGTAGAGGAAATTGCCTTAGTCATCAAAAACCTTAAAAGTAACTCGGCCCCAGGCCCAGATGGCTTTTCAGTCCCCTATTACAAACATTATTCCACAACTTTGATGAATTATGTAAAGGACATGAGCTTGATCAATCCCTAAATTCGGCCTTTATATCTGTAATCCCTAAGCCCGGAAAGGACCCCTTCTCAGTAGCTAATAATAAATAATTCATAAATAAGGACTTGAAATTTCTAACACAAATTTTAGCAGATCGGATATCCTCCTTCATAAGCCTCTATGTCCATAAAGATCAGGTAGGCTTCATCCTAGGGAGGCAATGCCCCGATCAGATTAGAAGGGCAATTGGCATTGTTTCGCTCCTGCAGTCCAGATGGGTTGGAGGGCCGCGACAAACAGGCTTTCTCCTCTCACTGGACCTGCAGAAAGCATTCGATTCGGTCTCCTGGCCATTTATAACGCTGATCCTACAACGCTGGGGATTTGGCAGTCATTTCATGGTGGGTCCCTATATGCAAATCCGGAAGCAAAAGTTAGACTTCAAGGGTTCTATTCCAGATATGAAAGGGCACTAGGCAAGGTTGTGCCCTCTCCCCCCTGATTTTTGCCTTAGTAATTTTTGCCTTGGTCATCAAAACTCTTGTCATTGCAATCAGAGACCACCCAGACATACAAGGGGTTAAGTGCGGAACAGGTGCATAAATGTGCCCTGTTCGCCGATGATAAACTGTTATTCATCACCTCAACCCTCACTTCATTACCCAATATATGCAAGCTACTGGACGGTTTTGGAGCAGCATCAGAACTTAAGGTTTATTTCTCCAAGTCCATGGCTCTCAACATCAACCTCCTTGTCCCCCTAGTAAATTTAAATATAATTTCCACTTTAGTTGGAGCAACACAGAAATCCCTTATCTGGGGATCAAGCTCATGTCCTCTATCGATCGCCTTTACTCAGCGTACTACCCGCCGTTGTTTTCTAAATTAATATCCAAGCTGAATCAATGGTGCCTATCCTGGCTTGGTAGAGTCAACTCAGTAAAAACTCTATTGCCGAAAACTCTGTACCTTTTTCGATCCCTCCCCATCATGATCCCTAAAGATCAACTTCAGAAATTTCAATCTAAACTCCTTAAATTAATATGGGGAATGAAAGGCCATAGATTAGCTAAAGAGACCCTCTATCGTGCCAGAGACAAAGGTGGAGTGGGCCTACCGAATCTGTACTGGTACTTCCAGGCTGCCCAGTTAGCTAAACTCTCAGTCATCTACTCCAAAACATTCCATCCTGACTGGGTCCACATAGAATGTCAAGCTACCCCAAATTACACCCCAGACTACCTCCTCTGGTGCTCCCCAAAAAATAGACCAGCGGTAATGGTGCCTACTTTCTCACACTCATTAACATTATGGGACTCTTTTAAAGCCAACCCACACTTGATCTCTAAATGGCACCCCCTCTCCCACCTATTCCATAATCCCTTTTTCCCCCGGACATGGACATTAGGGCCTTCACTTGGTGGCTTAGTAAGGGGATGTACAGGATCGGACACTTTGTGACCTCCACAGGCCTCATCACTTTATCTTATTGCCTAAGCCAACTCGATATGCCCCTTTCTGAGAAATACAGATTTCTCCAAATCTCCCACTTCCTTCATAAGCTGAAGAACACCACTTCAGATCCACTTCAGATCCACTTTCCATCACAAACTGGGAACATTGGTGAGGACAGACCATGGAGCAAAGACGTGGGACCTTGGTGATCTATCAAGCACTAATTGAGCCAGATACATTTATGCTAGAATGGGAGAAGGACCTAGACCACTCTTGGAACTTGACAGATTGGTACAGAGCATCAACCACGGCCTACAAAGGAATCTTAAACACTTCGTTAGTAGAGGCCAACTTGAAAGTTGCCATGAGATGGTACCTAGCCCCCCTGAGACTCTCCAAAATGTATCCCACGTCATCCCCCCTCTGCTTTCGCAATGGCGGCCATGTTGGATCAGTGATCCACATATGGTGGGAATGCCCCAAGATAAGAAACCTATGGAACAGAGTTTTCTATTTGATACGAAAGGTTACGGGTCTCGCAATATCAAAATCACCCCATTTAGCGCTTCTCAATTCCCCAATCCAGACAGCCCCCAAACTAACTGGGAACCTGATCAGGTTCATACTCCTAGGAACTAAATTAGCTATCGCTAAAGCTTGGAAATGCCCTCATGTCCTTCTTATCACTGTCAAAATGAAGATCTTTTGGATCATGGGCCAAGAAAAACTAGTGAACACTATCCTAGATACCACAGAGAAATGTGAGGCCACCTGGGAACCCTGGGCACAATATATGAAAGTTAAGCTTATCCCTTGATCACCCCATACCACCATGCGTGGAGCGGATACACCCAGGTCACTCTACCCTCGCTGTTCTTCCCCCTTTTCTCCTTTTCCTTTTTTCTCTTTCATTCCCTCCCTCGGTCCACCACTATTCTGGATCCTTACACACAGCCCCCCCTTTTAGGTCCCTAATCCCAGGCCCATTTGGACAAAATGTCAATAGATGGCAGTAACGAGACTCCTTGACTGGGGTTTTGACTCCCGGAAAATGTGGCCAAATCAAGGATTTCGAGACACCCGACCCATGAACAGCTAATCTCTTCCCAATTATCATTCTTCCTAGGAGGTGGGCGCGTGGGGGCCCCCAACATCTATTTTATTCGGTTACTCATGATATTACTGGACCCAGGTGCCCATGACCCCTTGCGCCCTCCTCCCCCCGGTTCCTTTAACGTCTAAGTAAACATTTAGTTCTGGGTCCTATACCTCCTAGGTATCCTCACTAATCATACATGGTTAGGCAATCAACCGATATCCCAATAGCGTAGGGTCTGGGTTTAGGTCCCAGTTGAGAATCCTGTGTTATTAATGTTTCTAGGCTTCACCCCGACTCTCAAGAAACCTCGGGACAACCCCCCCCAGTTTGGATGGGGGCTATTGGGGTGGATATCTCCTCTTGTCGCACTTGGATTTCCATTACACCCCATTTTACACAAGAGGCCTCCGCACAACACCCTGGACCGTCCAACCCCCGGGTCACAGTTTGTACCCATTTGGGGTGTCACGGGGGGAAGGACATTGGAGTGACATACATACCTCAAATCCACCCTTTAGTCTTCCTTTTTCCCTGCCGATTATTTTTTTTTTATGTATGTCCTACAACTCAGAGACTGAATTACTTTTGGTTGTTAAGCTTTCACTTTATCTGATATTGTGTCATGATCACTATGTTATGTATCTCTAAGCGATGTACAGTTTTTTTCCTACTCCAGTGATGGAAAACAATAAAATCTTTTGAAAGTAAAAAAAAAAATGTTCTTTTCACAATTTTTTTTTGTTTTTAAATACTGTCACCAGAGCATTACAGCGTCATCATCTGACTGGTATGGGGGTAATCAATGTATTTTTTTCATTTTTTTTTTTTTTTAGTTTAATTACGTATATTTTCTTTTTTTTTTTTTTTTAACACACTGTGACCAGAACAAATTATTGTTACTATAGTAACACTGTACTACTCTGGGGAAGTGATCAGGATTTTTGCTTTTCTACACATTATGATTGCCTATACCAGCGAATTTCACTGTTATAAGCAAACATTTTTACTGAATGGAATCGATTCATTCAGTGTTTACTATTGTGGTTATCTGTGATTGTCCACAGCTAATCACATGGTACAGGTGGGCTATGATTGGCCCTGTCTGTACCATGTGAGGACTGTGACCAATCACACAGATCAACACAATAGTACACAATAAATGGCATGAGTCAAAGTCATTCATTGTGTACTATTGTGTTGATCTCGGTGATTGGTAACAGCAATCACATGGCACCGGGCGGTACACTGATTAGTCATCCGCTGTGTCCGGTGGACTCAGCGGGTGACAGATTTCTCCCATGGGGCACATACGTGGCGCATACCAGGAGAACGTCATGACATTCACCCAGAACAATGAATGTTGTTTATGAGATTTCATTAAGCCCTCCACCTTCAGATCGCCGAAGCCACCACAGGCTAATGTTGTTGGGAAGATGCCCTTGTGTTCTAGTTGGGGGAGGGGCACATGCTCGCTCTGCTTCCCCTGCCTGACCTGCCAGGCTGCATGCTCAGACAAGGGTCTGGTATGGAGTTTGGGGGAAACCCACAGTCCTTTTTTTTTTTTGCACATGGTGGCCCTCATTATTATCTTTACCAGAACCTCTAGGATCATCTAGGATATGTGTGTGGTATGAATGACACAAATCATCTTCTTCATAAACGTTTACTTTACAAACTGAGGTCTGTAGGCTTGGACCATAGGATGAGTACCTGGATAGAAGACTGGTTGCAGGGGCATGTCCAAAGGGTGGTGATAAAGAGTGTGAAGTCCGAATGGTCTGGAGTGGTAAGTGGGGTCCCTCAAGGATCTGTCCTGAGACCAGTTGTGTTTAACCACTTGCCGACCGTCAATCGGCAATTGACGGCGGCAAAGTGGCTCTGTAACGCAGATCTCCGTCATATGACGGCGGCCGCGTGATCGCGCCTAGTGAGCACGCGCGCCGCCGGAGGCGCGCCCGCGCGCTCACTGTGTCCGGGGAGGGCCGGGGAGCGGGTGCGGCGGCTTCGATTGCCGCCGGCTACCCGCGATGGCCCCCCCGGAGCGAAGGAGCGGAGGTCCGTGTAAGTAAACACGGACCTCCGCTCTGTGAAGGGGGAAGGGCTGTGATCACAGCCTTCCTGTACATGAAGGCTGTGACCACTTCCCTTCCCCAGCTAGGGCAGTCCCCCCTACAGTTAGAACACGGCCAGGGAACACAGTTAACCCTTAGAGCGCCCCCTGCAGGTTAACCCCTTCACTGCCAATGGCATTTACACAGTAATCAGTGCATTTTTATAGCACTGATCGCTGTATAAATGCCAATGGTCCCAAAAAAGTGTCAAAATGGTCCGACATGTCCGCTTAAATATCGCAGTACCGCAAAAAATCGCAGATCGTCGCCATTATTAGTAAAAAAAAATAAAAAAATAAAAACCCCACAAATTAATTCTCATCACCCGTAAGCGCGACCACTTTTGCGCAAACCAATCCATAAACGCCAATTGTGATTTTTTTTATCGCAAATATGTGGAAGAATATATATCGGCCAAAAACGGTGAAAAAAAATGTTTTTTTATATTTTTTTTTGGATTTGTATTTTAGCAAAAAGTAAGAAATTTGGGTTTTTTTGCAAAATTGTCGCTCTTCTTTTGTTTATAGCGGCGATCAGAAATGACGCAGAGGGGATCAAATACCACCAAAAGAAAGCTCTATTTGTGGGAAAAAAAGGACGCAAATTTCTTTGGATACAACATCGCACGACCGCGCAATTGTCAGTTAAAGCGACGCAGCGCCGAATCGCAAAAAGGGCTCCGGTCCTAAAGCTGGAAATCCTTCCGGTCCTTAAGTGGTTAATGTATCCATGATACGCCTTTTGAAACCAGGGTACCCTGAGGTGCTTGAAGTTTCTTCAGGGGTGCCTTGGCAAAATGCCTAAAAATTGCCAAAAAATTGTATACAAGCTGGCATGTGGACAATGGCTGCCCTTTAGTTATACAAAGCCACAGGTTTTCTTTGTGCACCATTACAACCTTCCAGCTGCCAGTGTCCTAATGACCAATGGCATCACCAGTTGATAAGGAGGACTTCAGTTACCTGCATAACATCCTCCTTTGACCCTCCCCTACCCCTCTCCATCAGTATTGGGGTCCTATTAGCTGAGTGATGGAGAAAAACTGAAGGAGAAGAGAAACATCGGAATACTAGTCAGTACCAGTTTGAAAAAGTGTATATGCTTTGGAAGAATAAATCCCCTCTAACATTGGGTGTCCTGCCTGTGTGGATGTTGCTGCATCATGCAAAACTATTACAATCAGGGGCGTAATGATAGGGGTTGTAATTGCAACCGGGCCCCATGGTCCAGGGGGCCCGTGTGCCTCCCTTTTACACCTGAATAGGAGAGATGGCGGCGGTGGCATTTAGAGGAACCAATCTCCTCCATTTTCCTCCTAATGGAGGAGATTGGTTCCTCTATATGCTGCCCCTGCCACCCCTCCTATCCAGTTTACTTGTCTTCTGCTGTTCCCAGGGTCCCTGTGTCCTTCCCTGGTCCCCCCCCCCCCACAGGGTCTTCCCCCCTCCTCTCTCCTGCCAGCTGCTGTAGAAGATGAGTCATGATGGAGAGATGGGAACGGGTCAGTAAATTTGTCATTTACCGGCTCCTTCCTTTTCTGAATGGACAGAGTCAGTGATTGGTACCAATTGGTTCATTCATAACTGAAGCGTAGTAAACTGTTTTTACTATACTTCTATTTCTGAATGAATGGGAGGCTTGGTGCACGGCTATTCCTGTCCATTCATTCTGTGCAGCTGAGGTGACACAGATGGAGATTAAGGGCTGAGGTTTCTTTAGACCCCTGATATCTCATAAAAGCCCCCCAACAGAGCTCCTAAAAAAAATCGTAAAATATTGTAAATTAAATGGTAAAAAATAATAAAATTAAAATGAAAATGAAAAACTACTGACACCAGTGAGGGAACTATCAGGATTTCAAAGGCTGCATTTGAGACCGGGCCCTGGCATTTCACCACCATGGGGAGACCCGAAGATGGCAGAAAGGGGGCACACTGCAGGACCGTAATAAAGGGATCTGCTATAGGAGTAAAGAGCCCCAGGATCAGTGGGAAGAGGGCCAGGGGTCAGGGGGGCCCTTCATAATTTCTTGCACTGGGGCCCTGAAGGTTCTAGTTACGCCTCTGATTGCAATAGCTATTACATTTTAGAATATAGCGCCTCAAGACTGTCCATGATTTCTAAAGGGTGCCCTGACTGAAGAAGCGCTGGTATAGAGGGTGGTATGAAAAGCTCAATCTCAGTGTTTGCAAAGCTAAGTAGGGCAGTAACTTCACAAGAAGATGTGGAAACCTTACAGGAGGACCTCCATAAAATCATGGGGTGGGCAAACACATGGCAGATGAGGTTTAACCAATTCAGCTCCGGAAGGTTTACCCCACTTCATGACCAGGCCAGTTTTTGCGATACGGCATTGGGTTACTTTAACAGAAAATTGCGCAGTCGTGCGACGCTGTGCCCAAATAAAATTAGTGTTCTTTTTTTTCTCACAAATAGAGCCTTCTTTTGGTGGTATTTGATTACCTCTGTGTTCTTTTATTTTTTGCTCTATAAACAAAAAAAGACCGAAAATTAAAAAAAACATTTTTATTTTTTTTTACTTTCTGCTATAAAACACATCCAATTAAAAAAAAAAGTAAAAAAATGAAACGTCTTTTTGGCCAATATGTATTCTGCTACATATTTTTGGTAAAAAAAATCCAAAAAGTGTATATTGGTTTGCGCAAAAGTTATAGCGTCTACAAACTATGGGATAGGTTTTTGGAATTTTTATTTAGATCTTTCTTTTTTTACTAGTAATGGCAGCGATCAGCGACTTATAGCGGGACTGCAATATTGCGGTGCACAAATCGGACACTAAGTGACACTTTTGAAACTTTTTGGGGACCAGTGACACTGAAACAGTGATCAGTGCTAAAAAATATGCACTGTCACTGTGCAAATGGCCAGCGGCGGTCCATAAGGGGCACAGGGGAGCCGCCCCCCTAGTTTCCATGCGGGATGCTGAACTCATAGGTTCCTATGAGGTTTTTTTTTGGAAGCACGTGATTAGAGCCTGAGGCTCCTATTGGCTTCAAAAGAGTTGGGCTCTGCTCCCTGAACCCACCCACTTGTGACATTGGCAAATTAATATCCGCTATTGTCTTCCAGCTTCTCCTTCTAGCCAATCAGGACAGGAGGCAGATCTTAAGACTGGAAAAGCTGGGAGGAGAAGCTGGGGAAGTCACGACCATGGATGTGGTGAGTGTGGACCCGGTGGGGGGTTTGTTTGCTGCCCCCCCCCCCCCGAAAAAAAAATTGAGCACCAGCTACCGCTGCTAATGACACTGGCTGGGAAGGGGTTAACATCAGGGGCAATAACAGGGTTAAATGTGTTCCTGAAGAGTGCTTGCTAACTGTGTGAGAGGTCCTTGTACTGTGGGAAGCCAGAGATCCGTGTTTCTACTTAGCAGAAACACAAGATCACTGCCTTTCCTTGTCACAGAATGGCAATCTGCCTTGTTTATATAGGCAGATCTGCCTGTGCCTCGAACAATCGGCAATCACAGCGGGTCACATGCACGCCCTAGACCCAGAAGTGTAGTATCGCATACCTGTATATGATTATACAGTAATTGTACGCGGGGCGGTCGACAAGAGTTTGATGTTTAAAAATGTAAGTTAATGCATTTGGGTGCTAATAATGCGAAAGCAAGTTACTGGCTGGGGGGGGGGGGGGTGGGATCTAGGATGGAAAAGGACCTAGGGGTCCTGGTAGATGACAGACCCAGCAATAGCATGCAACGCTAGGCTGCTGCAAGCAAAGCCAACAGAACACAGCTGGCGGGGCGCATGTTAATGACATATTAGTATATGTCCATACGCTATGATGTGAAGACCCAGATCCCGCACGTACACTGGGCGACACTAACGGCTAACAAGCTCCGTGTCCGTCTAGACGGATATATTTGTTCCGTCTAACGGTAAGACACTGTTCCTTTCCGTCACTAGAACACAAAGACGATTCATCTTTGTGCCTAGAGACCGAAGGGTGTCATGTTCCTGGAGAGTGTGTCAATCGTTCGTGAGAAGTCCTTGTGTAAATTGGGACAATAACGGGGACTACAATTGGGGAAG
>BLSH010081057.1:0-19394 GCA_018402905.1 Glandirana rugosa
TTTGCATAATATATCAGCAGCTGCTTTTTCATCCAAAAGAAGAGATATTGCAGCATCCACAGCGCTGAGTAAAGACATTTGTGGGGGGCAGATTATTGTTTTATTGTCTTTATTGTATTAGTTAGTTATTATTTCAAATGTTCTTTCTTATTTTCGGATTTCTGAATATCCGATTTTCAGATTTTTACTTCTGAATATCGAATTTCAGCATTTTCGACTTACTGAATTTCTGAATTGCTGAATTTTTTCTAATTCCCAAATTTCTGAAAAAAAAAAGAAAAAACCGAAAGAAAATGAAGGAATTTTTTGGCCGTGCACAAGCATATTTTTTACCTTCATGCATTTTATTAGTTAGTAGTTAAAAAAAAAACAAAAAAAAAAAACCCAGAAATGAATTCTCATCATTCGTAAACGTGGCAACTTTTGCGCAAACCAATCAATAAACGGCGATTGCAATTTTTTTTTTGAGGAAGAATATAATCGGCCAAAATCGATGAAAAAAAAGCTTTTTCTATTTTTATTTTTTGGATTTGTATTTTAGCAAAAAGTACGATTTTTTTTTTTTGCAAAATTGTCGCTCTTTTTTTGTTTATAGCGACGATCCAAAATGAGGCAGAGGGGATAAAATACCCCCAAAAGAAAGCTCTATTTGTGGGGAAAAAAGGAAGCAAATTTTGTTTGGGTACAACGTCGCACAACCGCGCAATTGTCAGTTAAAGCGACGCAGTGCCGAATCGCAAAAAGTTCTCTGGTCCTAAAGGGGGAAATCCTTTTAGAATTTGAAACAGGAGAGGGGTTTAGGGTCACAGGATACTCCAAATGCTATTAGCTATCAACAGAAAAACAATCGTCCCACTAAATCCTTATAACTGCCATCATACATGAAAGTCCCGAACCAGGCACTATTTACAGTGTCCCAGGAGCCTACACCACTCAGCTTCCACTGGGAGATTCTCAGTGAGGAACAAATCCATCCCCACACAAGGACTTCAGACAGTGATCCTTTACCAGTCATCCTTCACCAAAACCATCTTTGCAATCTTCTCCAGGCCCTCAACCTAATTCCTGCTGAGGCCCAGGCTGGAATCCTTGATTCAGTAAAGTTGCCTCCAGGAGAAGCAGCCCCAGGAGAAATAAGACCCTCAAGGCAGAGGAAGAACCCTCTAGAAAGGCCTTCACACCTCCCCAGTAAAGTTCTGAATGCCTCCTTCCAGGGTTTGGCTTGGGCGTGGTAAATATTCATACTGATCATTTGATTCCCCCTATCCCATATTCTGGAGGCTTCTTCCCCAGCTAGGTGAGAGAAATCAAACACTCAGCTCAGAAACCCTGGTCAGACAAAAACAATCAATTGCTGCACCACTGATTACAATTAAGCCAAAAACTAAATTTAGCCTAACTAGAGGGATGCACTACACTTGCATCAATATTGAGACAGTTTTTTTTTGTATAAATAGATCCCCTAAAGTCAAGGCATCCTTCATACATTTAAAAGACGTTGTAGATACTCTGAATATGTGTTACAAATTTTTTATCATATGACTAGATGTGGTACTGGGAGTGATTCCAACTTTATAAAAATCAAGTTTATCTCCATGAACAAACGGATGTAGAAGGAGATATTTTAGGCAGTGTTCATCTTATCTGGTTCACATAGCAGCTTAGTCATTTTATACTGAAAAAATATTTTTTGATGATTGTCTACATCAGTTGATGTTTCTTTTATTGCTCGGGGCTCAGCCTGCAGGATGGAAGTCCGTCTACTTTTACCTCTCTTCCTTCTACATGGAGTCACCTTGTTCTGTACAGTGAATGGCGACAATATAACAGAGGGTGAGTACCCAGCTATCACAGATCTGTTATGAGTTTATTAAAGCAGTGATTTAGTAATATTTGGTAAGGCTCCATGCACACTGTAGCTGATAAACGACCGTTTTTGGGCGTTTTTTTTTTAACAGTCCATAAACTCCCCTCTATGTTATCCTATGTGTCCATGCACACATGGACGTTTAATGTCGTTTATCAGCAGTGTGGTTTATGGGCTGTTATCTGAACGCCCTGAATTGGCGTTCAAGAGTCGTTCATCTGACCACAAAAACTGATGAAAGTTTAAAAACGCTCACAAACGCTCAAAAACGTTGCTCACCAGCGTTTTTGGTCATTTTGGATCCAACGCTGGTGCATTAATGCTGATAAAAGCTGAAAGGCTCACTACAAAGCTACTGACGTTTTTCCCATTCAAAAGATTTTATTAGAGTTTTCCATAAATTGAATACAAAAAAAAGGTAAGGCACAAGACATGTACAATTCTGAATCACATTGTCTACTAAACCGTGAAATAAGGTGTTCAACAATAAAGACAGCTGTCAAGCATAATTTGAAGACTAGATCTAAGCAGCCCCGTGACAATGTTCTTTGGAGATGTGGACAAAAGCAAAAAAACAAAAAAAGGGGTTCCAAGCTCAACTTGCAGACCAGTCTGCCACCAAGCCAAATTCACCTGTCTAACAGTTCAGTGTTTAAAAGACAGGGGATTGGTTACACACATTTGCAAGTGTATGTGTAAGCTGCAGGCCACGACAAGGCTCCCTGTATACTGCAGACCTAACTCTATATAAGAGGCTTTGGAGATGTGCCCGAGTTTCCCAGGCACCCCATATGGGATCTATCTGTGCCTGGGAAAGGGGCTTGAGTTAGGTACTGATTGAGGCCAGGGTGCGCAGAGCAAGGCTCGCCTCAAGCGTTTGTTGATTCTTACCTAGTCAGGTAGACTACATGAGGCTAGTCTTATTATGTGGTTCAGGAAGGTAAAGGCTTGGGGGAGAAAGAAAAAGGAGGAAAGAGAGCAGGAGGAGAGAGAAGGGGTAGAAGTCCACGAGGGGGTCCTAGTGTTCCGCTCCACACCTCGTTTCCATAGGGTTGTTACCACGGGAGAAGGGTCTCGACGTCAAAAGTGGGTGGGAGGTAGGTGTCAATCCAGGGTTTCCTTTAGATAGTTTTTTAACGTCCAGTGTGCATGGATCCCTATACTGCAAGCCAATAAAATGAATGTAAACGCGTAGATCCACCAAAACAATCCATTTACACCATTTTCAGCCAGATAGTCCCTCAGTCAGCTGTTAGTAAATTGTATTGGTCTGCTGAATCACATGAGAAGGAACGAGAAGGTGGTGAGAAGATCAAGTCTTCCTTCCAAAGCTATAACTTATAGTCAATAGGAATTTGTAGTTTACATGGAACATTGGTCAACATTTGCCAAAAATGTTTTATTTTTCTGTAATTGAGTAGTTGACTCAATGGGAGCAGATGTACTAAAGTAGAAGAAAGCTTTCCAAAGGTTAGTGGGGGCATTTTCCAAGACAGATATACAAGGTTTAGGTTTGATTGTTTAATCATTTCAAGCATAACCTCCATGTCTGTGAATTCACTGTCTGAATGCTATATGTAAAGCTGAACATTTGGCAAAAGGGACCAGATCCCAGTTCTGCAACTTTTCCAAGTTCTAGAATATGGGACAGCTCCAAATGGAACATGTGGAGAAATATAACGCAAAATATATATTATATCTATGGAAACACATTTATTTGGTTAGTGCTATCATTTCAGAGTCAATTCATTTATTTTTGTTTGTCCCTTTTGAATGCTATTGGTTATATAAATGCAAAATATATGTATCAGATTTTGCCTGTTGTATACCCACTTTTTTACATTTGTTGTTTAACATTTTTTTTTCTAGAAAATTACTTAGAACCCTCAAACATTATATATATTTTTTTCAAACACCCTAGAGAATAAAATGGCGATCGTTGCAATACTTTTTGTCACGCTGTATTTGCGCAGCAGTCTTTCAAGCGTGATTTTTTTTAAATTTCACTTTTTTGAGTTAAAAATTAAGACAACAGTAAAGTTAGCCCAATTTTTTGTATATTGTGAAAGAGGTTATTACGCCGAGTAAATAGATACCATAAATGTTAGGGTTGAACAATGCGCAAACTTACGGAATGGCGACAAACTCCGGAACTTAAAAATCTCCATAGTCGACACTTTAAAAAATTTTTACCGGTTACCAGGTTAGAGGTGCAGAGGAGGTCTTTTGCTAGAATTATTGCTCACACTCTGGCGATTGCGGCGATACCTCACATGTGTGGTTTGAACACCGTTTTCATACGCGGGCGTGACTTACGTATGCGCTTTCTTTGCTACGCGAGCTCGCGGGGACGGTGGTACTTTCAAAAAAAAATGTTTTATTATTTATTTTATTTAGTTTATTTTTGGCACTGTTCCTTTAAAAAAAAATTCTGATCACTTTTATTGCTATCTCAAGGAATATAAACATCCCTTGTGATAGTAATTTGTGGTGACAGGTACTCTTCATGGAGGGATGGGGGGTCTAAAAGACCCCATCCCTCCTTTACACTTCACAGTATTCAGATTGTCAAAAACGGTGATTCTGAATACTGTCATTTTTTCAAAACCTGCGCCGTTGGCCCGCCGAGTAAACCGGAAGTGGTGTTGTGAGTAGAGCTGAGCGGACACCTGGATGTTCGGGTTCGGCCGAACTTCGTGAAAAAGTTCGGGTTCGGTACTAAACTTGACCCGAACTTGACCCCGGACCCCGAACTACATTGAAGTCAATGGGGACCCGAACTTTTTGCCACAAAAATGGCTGTAAAAAAGTCCTGGAAAATGCTAGAGGGCTGCAAAAGGAAGCAAAATGGGGGTAAGAGTAGGAAAAGTGCCCTACAAAAAATGGGGATAGGGAAAATAACTTAGAAACAAATAAAAAAAAAATGGGAAGGGGGGTGGATGTGGAGTAGGAGCCTAGAGGTTGACTAGGCTGTGACCGTGGCAGTGTAGGTGGAAGTGGCGGTGGTGGAGGAGGAGCAGGAGGTAGCCAACAATTTTTGTTGTTTGTTTGTTTTGTTTTTTCTAATTGGGGTAACCCCCAAAATATTGAGGCATATTCAAAAAAACAACTGATGGGTAGCCAGTGGAAGGGCTCCAGGATAGGGGTAATATGATCACTTGTACCGGACCTAGTCAGGATTCTGGCTGCAGAATTTTGAACATATTGGAGCCAATTTATGATGGATTTAGGTACACCAGCAAGTAGAGCATTGCAGTAGTCAAGATCAGATTTTCAGCTCCAGTGTATGATAGCCTGGGACCCAGCCGAGCAATGTTTCTCAAGTGGAAAAAAGATGTTCTGACCACATTTTGTACATGTGGCTCAAAGGTTAGACTAGCATCAAATATCACCTCTAGATTTTTTAAATTTGGACTGAAGCTCAAGTATTGATTGTCGCTTTAGTTACCAAAAATGATTAATTGAGATGTTACTCAACTTTCTTCATATCTTTCTAATGCAGAGCTCCTTAAGGATGATCGAGCTGTCACGCCAAGACTCGCTACTATGCAGAATATTACAACTCCTCAGTGTGATAATTGTCCAAAAAAGACCAAACACCACACTACCCATCGTACCACTGTGCTACACACCGATCATACCACAAAAGAACCTTCTTCCGGAACCTCTCCCACAGGATATATCCTAGTTGGCATATCAGGAGTCTGTCTAAGAGTAAAGTCAATCTTCAAATTAATTCTGAACACCACCAAAATAACAAATGTAAGTTAGTCCTGAGTATAATCTAGAAGTTGTAAAGGCTTGAGAGCCAATGCCAATGAAGAACATAAAATCCAGTTGTGCAAGTTTGTATTGGTTTAAATCAGTGGTTCTCAACCTCAGTCCTCAAGTACCCCCAACAGGCCATGTTTTCAGGTTTCCTTTATCTTGCACAGGTGCTTTAAATCAATGGCTTGGTATTTTGGACAGCTATTTTATCTAAGAGGAATTCCCAAAACATAGTCTGTTGGGGGTACTTGAGGACTGAGTTTGAGAACCAACAGTTTAGATCACAGGTGTCAAGCACAAGGCCCGCGGGCCAAATCCGGCCCTCCAGGCCATTTCATGTGGCCCTCGCACCTCTCCTGCAGCTGCAGGGGAGCTCCAGCCCACCTCTGGTCCTCCTCCAGACCCTGTACTTTCTGCTTTCCAGCAATGCATCCAGCTTCTTCCCAGCAGCAGCATAAGGTAAGGGGGTGCACTTTGATGTAAGGGAGGGTGGAGGATTCAACTTCTGATGGTGGGGGTGACTCTTGAAATCTAATGTAAGGGAAGGGGATGCTCTGGACATATAGTCTTAAAGATACAACCGGCCCTTTTATGGGCAATCATAATGCTGATGTGGCCCACAATGAAATTGAGTTTGACACCACTGGTTTAGATTATCCCACCAAAACCCATTACCAGATCAATGACTACTGTATTTGACATCCTGTTCAGAAGTCATTCATAGGACTGCCAGCAAAGGGAATGAGGCATACATCTTGCTTGCCCTTGGTTGTAACCGTGGCAATTTCCCAACCCTTATATGCTAATGCCTATTAGGTACTGGCTAAGGGACGGGCCATATGAATTTTGGAAGTGTTACAATTCAAGTACTACCATTCATTTAGCTCTGTGAATCATTTTTGCTGCCCAGATACAACAACAATTTTCAATTCATAGCTATAACAATAGCAAAAAGAAGGATCATATAAAATTTAGAAAATATTCCTGAAAATGGACATTACATTGTTGCTGATTGTATGGATCTGGATTGGGTAACAGTTTACTACAGTTAGTTAGGGTATAATGGTATTGCTCCCAGCTGAGCCTGGCTGCACTGTACAGCTGCTGGTGTTATATCCAGCAATGAAGTCCATTTCTTTCCCGGAAACACTGCTAATCTCGCTAATCTCTCTCTCTTGCCAACACCTTTAGCAACTTCTACAGCAATCTTTATAACCTTTATAACCTAAATCAGGATGCACAGAACTCGCAACCCACTGTAGATAGTATTCAAACATGTTCAGCTTCTTCCGTGTTCCAACTCTATCACACAATCATAGAAAGGACCTATCCAATCCCTTCAAAGAGAACAAAAATCAATAGAACTATGCTATCATTGCCTTTACACCAGGAGCTGATGGCCTCCCAAATGAATATTATAAATTCCACTCCCTAATCTTATTTCTGCATCTAGTATCTACTGCACCTTTAAATATGCTATACAGTACAACAAGGATCTTTTCCCAAAGAAATGATGCAACTGAAATTTTAGAAGCTGTAGTGATTTCACAACTTAAAGGACCGGTAGGATTTTCAGCTTTAGGACCAGAGCCCTTTTTGCGATTCGGCACTGTGTCGCTTTAACTGACAATTGCGCGGTCGTGCGACGTTGTACCCAAACGAAATTTGCGTCCTTTTTTTCCCACAAATAGAGCTTTCTTTTGGTGGTATTTGATCACCGCTGCGTCATTTCTGATCGCCGCTATAAACAAAAGAAGAGCGACAATTTTGCAAAAAAAACCCCAAATTTCTTACTTTTTGCTAAAATACAAATCCAAAAAAAATATAAAAAAAACATTTTTTTCATCAGTTTTGGGCGATTTATATTCTTCCTCATATTTGTGATAAAAAAATCGCAATCTGCGTTTATTGATTGGTTTGCGCAAAAGTGGTCGCGCTTACGGATGATGAGAATTCATTTTTGGGGTTTTTATTATTTTTTTTTTTTTACTAGTAATGGCGGCGATCTGCGATTTTTAGCGGTACTGCAATATTTCATGTCGGAACATTTTGACACTTTTTTGGGACCATTGGCATTTATACAGTGATCAGTGCTATAAAAATGCACCGATTACTGTGTAAATGCCATTGGCAGTGAAGGGGTTAATCTGCAGGGGGCGCTCTAAGGGTTAACTGTGTTCCCTGGGCGTGTTCTAACTGTGGGGGGACTGCCCTAGCTGGGGAAGGGAAGTGGTCACAGCCTTCGTATACAGGAAGGCTGTGATCACAGCCCTTCCCCCTCTCACATAACGGAGGTCCGTGTTTACTTACACAGACCTCCGTTCTTTCACTCCGGGGGGGCATCATGGGTGGTCGGCGGAGATCGACTCCGCCGCACCCACTCCCTGGCCCTCCCCGAACACAGTGAGTGCACGGGCGCGCCTCCGGCGGCGCGCGCACGCTCACTAGGCTCGATCCCGCAGCCGCTGTCATATGACGGCGATCCGCGTTATCGAGCCACCTTGCCGCCGTCAGATGCCGATCGGCGGTCGGCAAGTGGTTAAATACCCAAATCAGATAAAGACCTCATGGATACAGGGAACCAGGGCTTTTTTTCAGTGGGAACATTGGGGAAAGCAGTTCTAGCACCTCCAGCACTGAATTTATGTAATGGTAATGGGCGATGGGTTATGCTGGTGGGTCTATTGTTGCTGGCTGGTAGGGGTTCTATTGTCACTGGGAAGGGATGATCTATTGTTGTTGGGGGATAGGATCTATTGTTGCTGGGGAGCTCCATTGTTGCTGGTGGGGATCTATTATGAGGGAGGTCAATTGTTGCTGGAAAAGAGCTACTGTAGAGGGAGGAGGCTATGGTTACTGGCTGCTGTAGGATCCATTGAGGTTGGCTTCTGGGAGATCTATTGTTTCTGGTGGAGGTCATTGTTGCTGGGAGCGTCTGTTCTGTTTGATTGAGGAGTTATATTGTTACTAGGGGGAGCTATTGATCCTGGGCGATATTTTGTTGCAGGGGGTATATTGTTGCTGGGGGGGGTCTATTGTTGATGGCTGCAGGGAATCTATTTTACTGTTTTTCTTGTTATCATTAACACATTCCATTCACATAACCTATCACTGCAAGATGATACTTGATTCCGTATACTCAAAAAGGAACATTACTGGGAGGTAGGTAGAGGGTGGAACCAAGGGGTTACTCTGAACCGTATTTGCACCTATTCTCTACAGGGAACTATGGACTGATTTCCTTATCAACTGCTTCCCTCCTGGCCACTGTACATAAACGGTTGGCTGGGACAAGCACCGTTCTGATAGACTCTGGGCTTGTGTGTGGCTGCAGCAGTGTGATCCTGTGATGGCTGTGTCCCTCGAACACAGTACATCACAGAACGGGACATGGGTACTCTGATTGACTTTCCTGATCATGTGATGGCTGTGTCTTATCACAGTCATCAAACAATGTAAGCAGAGGCACATTAACATCTGTACCAGTGTCCCATCAACATCTGCCACAGTCTACCAGTACACAAAACATCTATCACAGTGTACCAGTGCACAAAAACATCTGCCACAGTGTACCAGTGTCCCATCAACATCTGCCACAGTCTACCAGTGCACAAAAACATCTGTCACAGTGTACCAGTGTCCCATCAACATCTTTACCAGTGCACATCAACATCTGCAATAGAGTTCCATTGCAAAATAAACATATGTCAGTGTCCCATTGCAACATCAACATCAGTCAGTGTGGACCATCAAACTCTATAAATGTCCCTAGTGGACCGTCAACATCTGCTTGAGTCGCCAGTGGACCATCAACACCTGTTACAGTATACCAGTGACCAGAGTACCCTCTACATCTGTCACAGAGAACCCGTGCATAAAAACACCTCTCACACAATGAGTACACCCCTAAGTGAAAATGTCCAAATTGGGCCTAATTAGCCATTTTCCCTCCCCGGTGTCATGTGACTTGTTAGTGTTACAAGGTCTCAGGTGTGAATGGGGAGCAGGTGTGTTAAATTTGGTGTTATCGCTCTCACTCTCTCATACTGGTCACTGTAGTTCAACATGGCACCTCATGGCAAAGAACTCTCTGAGGACCTGAAAAAAAAGAATTGTTGCTCTATATAAATATGGCCTAGGCTATAAGAAGATTGCCAAGACCCTGAAACTGAGCTGCAGCATGGTGGCCAAGACCATACAGAGGTTTAACAGGATAGGTTCCACTCAGAAAAGGCCTCACCATGGTTGGCCAAAGAAGTTGAGTGCACGTGCTCAGCGTCATATCCAGAGGTTGTCTTTGGGAAATAGACGTATGAATGCTGCCAGCATTGCTGCAGAGGTTGAAGGGGTGGGGGGTTAGCCTGTCAGTGCTCAGACCATACGCTGCACACTGCAACAAATTGGTCTGCGTGGCTGTCGTCCCAGAAGGAAGCCTCTTCTAAAGATGATGCACAAGAAAGCCCGCAAACTGTTTGCTGAAGACAAATAGACTAAGGACATGGATTACTGGAACCAGTCTGAGACCAAGATAAACGTATTTGGTTCAGATGGTGTCAAGCGTGTGTGGCGGCAACCAGGTGAGGAGTACAAAGACAAGTGTGTCTTGCCTACAGTCAAGCATGGTGGTGGGAGTTTCATGGTCTGGGGCTGCATGAGTGGTGCCAGCACTGGGGAGCTACAGTTCATTGAGGGAACCATGAATGCCAACATGTACTGTGACATACTGAAGCAGAGCATGATCCCCACCCTTCGGAGACTGGGCCGCAGGGCAGTGTTACAACATGATACGACCCCAAACACACATCCAAGACAACCACTACCTTGCTAAAGAAGCTGAGGGTAAAGGTGATGGACTGGCCAAGCATGTCTCCAGGCCTAAACCCTATTAAGTATCTGTGGGGCATCCTCAAATGGAAGGTGGAGGAGTGCAAGGTCTCTAACATCCACCAGCTCTGTGATGTCGTCATGGAGGAGCAGGGGCGGACTGACAACTCATGGGGCCCCCGGGCAATAGGAGATCATGGGGCCCCCTGTGTCCCCACCCCCACTCAAATCACACCCACACAAAGCCTCACCTCCATATTGCCAAGGCAAATCATTTTGGAGGCACTTTATGTAGTAATGTTCAGGGACAGGGCACATAGCAGTCCCTGTATGTAGAAATATTTGGTGACAGGACATTTTGGAGGCTGTGTGTGTAGTAATGACATAGAAGAAGTTCTTGCGTTATATAAAGTCTCCTCAGAAAATTTTGTTGTCAGAAGATTCTGTACACCACGTTATACAAGCCCTGTCACCGCAGAGGAGGATCCATCCCTCATATCTGCTCAGAGGAGACCCATCTGCCCACAAACAGCCTCTCACCTCAGGCACAGCTGCCTTACCTTATTTTGCCTCTGAGGGAGCCTCCATCCCCTCGCACTCGGCCTTCTCTCTCCCGACAGAACTTTTCCCCGGTGGAGGGTTGCCACTCTCCCATCGGCCTAGACTGCTGCAGCTGCGGCCTGCACCTCGCTAATTGGGTAGAGCTGCGGAGTACAACAACCTGGCCAGCCTGACCTTCACTGCCAGCCATTTCCGAGCTCTGGAGACGGTCCTTAGGGCACCAACTACTTCCTTAACCAGGGACTGTGCAACAGGAACATCAACCATGTTCACTGACAAAACATGGAAAATTTACTGACTGAGCTAATTTTTTTCCTGACAACCTGAAAAATGACAGAACTCCTCTTAGAAATAAAGACAATCATTATTTAAACAGTAAAAACACAATACAGTGCCTTGAAAAAGTATTCATACCCCTTGACATTGCCCACATTTTGTCTCGTTACACCCAAAAACGTAAATGTATTTTATTGGGATTTTATGTGATAGACCGACACAAAGCGGCACATAATTGTGAAGTGGAAGGAAAATGATAAATTATATAAATAAATATGTGAAAAGTGTGGGGGGCATTTGTATGGCGCCCCCCGGAGTCAATACTTTTTATAACCTAACCCTGCTTCATACTTCTCCACAACTTTATCCCCGATCTGTCTGGTGGGTTCCTTGGCCTTAATGATGCTGTTTGTTCACTAAGGTTCTCTAAAAAACGGGCTTCACAGAACAGCTGTATTTATACTGAGATTAAATGACACACAGGTGGACTCTGTTTACTAATTAGGTGACTTCTGAAAGGCAATTGGTTCCACTAGATTTTAGTTAGGTGTATCAGAGTAAAGGGGGTTGAATACATCCCCCCCCCCCCCCCCCCACACACACACACACACTTTTCACAAATGTATTTGTATCATTTATCAGTTTCCTTCCACTTCACAATTATGTGACACTTTGTGTTGGTCTATCACATAAAATCCCAATAAAGTACATTTTTTGGTTGTAACATGACAAAATGTGGGAAATATCAAGGGGTATGAATACTTTTTCAAGGCACACTATGTAAGCAAGCACTGGCAAGACTCATAATAAGTAATTTGCCTGGTTTACAATTAAAAAGTCAACACAGCATGAAAAATTATGAGCCACCCTGGGATCAAAAAAGTTCTGCTATGCATACCACACAGAGCAATGGGCATAACCAGATTGCTCGAAAGAGAACTGCCTCTTGGCCACCTACCTCTACCTCTATAAACAGAGCAGCTGTTGGGGTGTGTACACATTGCTGTGATGAGATTTTGGGGGCCTCAACTGCAGCCACTGACACACCAAAAGGATGTGCATATTATTTAGTGCTAGATATACCACAGGAGACAATCAGAGACTGCAGACCTATCATAAAAGATGGTCACAGACTGCAGGCATCATACAGGAGATTGTCAGAGACTGCAGAAATGTTACAGGAGATGGTCAGAGACAGCGGAAATATTACAGGAGATGGTCATAGACTGCAGAAATATTACAGGAGAAGGCCAAAGACTGCAGAAATATTACAGGGGATGCTCATAGACTGCAGAAATATTACAGGGGATGCTCATAGACTGCAGAAATATTACAGGAGATAGTTGTAGACTGCAGAAATATTACAGGAGATAGTCGTAGACTGCAGAAATATTACAGGAGATGGTCATAGACTGCAGAAATGTTATAGGAGATGGTCAGAGACTGCAGAAATATTACAGGAGATGGTCAGAGACTGCAGACATAATACAGGCGATGGTCAGAGACTGCAGACATAATAGAGGAGATGGTCAGAAACTGCAGAAATTTTACAGGAGATGGTCAGGGACTGCAGACATAATAGAGGAGATGGTCATAGACTGCAGAAATATTACAGGAGAAGGCCAAAGACTGCAGAAATATTACAGGGGATGATCATAGACTGCAGAAATATTGCAGGAGATAGTCGTAGACTGCAGAAATATTACAAGAGATGGTCATAGACTGCAGAAATAATACAGGCAATGGTCGGTCAGAGACTGTAGACATAATAATAGAGGAGATGGTCATAGACTGCAGAAATATTACAGGAGATGGTCACATAGACTGCAGAAGTATTACAGGAGATAGTCATAGACTGCAGAAATGTTACAGGAGATGGTCAGAGACTACAGAAATATTACAGGAAATGGTCAGAGACTGCAGACATAGTACAGGAGATGGTCAGAGACTGCAGAAATATTACAGGAGATGGTCAGAGACAGCGGAAATATTACAGGAGTTGGTCAGGGACTGCGGAAATATTACGGGAGATGGTCAGACTGCAGAAATATTATGAGAGATGGTCAGAGACTGCGGAAATATTACATGGAGATGGTCAGAGACTGCGGAATATTACAGGAGATGATCAGAGACTGCGGAAATATTACAGGAGATGGTCAGAGACTGCAGAAATATTACAGGTAGTGTTGAGCGAACCCGGACTGTAACGTTCGGGTCTGTACCGAACTTTCGGGTGTCCGGGACCCGGACCCGAACATTTCAAAAAACCTTTGAGTTCGGGTTCTGGGTTCTGGTAGTTGATCACGCATGTTGAATAGCTGAAGGGCAGCCAATCAACAAGCGTTTCACTGGTTTGCCCTTAGAAGCCATCACAGCCATGCCTACTAATGGCATGGCTGTGATTGGCCAGTGCATCATGTGACCCAGCCTCTTTATAAGCTGGAGTCACAGTGCTGCATGTCACATGCTCTTGGGTTAGTGTAGGGAGAGGAAGCTGCTGGCGTTTTTGTGAGGGACAGATTGCAGACATTTTAACATCTGATCCTGCATCCTGAGATTACTACTACTGTAGGGACAGATTGCAGAAATTTGAGATTTCACATACTGCTGCTTTGAGTGACAGATTGCAGATCAAACCCTGCCTAACACAGCGATCTTTACGATCGTACACAACGATCAGATTGTGGGAGTAATTTGAGATTTCACATACTGCTGCTTTGAGCGATCTGACTGCACTAGGTAGAGGCTTCTGCTTAGAGGGACAGATTCTTGTTCAAAAATCATCTCCTAGTTCTAAAGGGAGAGGTTCTAGCTGCAGCTGTAAGTGACACATTATTGTGCAAAAATCATCTCCTAGTTTATTTGATTTTAATTTATTTTCCCTATCTCCATTTTTTTGTAGGGCACTTGCCCTACTCTTACCCCCATTTTACTTCCTTTTGCCGTCCTCTAGCACTTGCCAGGACTTTGTTACAGCCATTTCTGTGCCTAAAAGTTTGGGTCCCCATTGACTTCAATGGGGTCCGGGGTCCAGGATAACGTTTGGGCAACGTTCGGTGCCGAACCTGGACTTTTTCCCAAAGTTCATTCGGACCTGCAGAACCCGAACGTCCAGGTGTTCGCTCAACTCTAATTACAGGAGATGGTCAAAGACTGCAGAAATATTACAGGAGATGGTCAGACTGCAGACATTCTACATAAGATCGTCAGAGACTACGGAAATTTTACAGGAGACAGCCAGCAGGTAAGTATGTGCTTTTAATAAAAAAAATAATCCCTTTTAGTATCACTTGGCTCATTGTCAAAACACTAAAAAACAGGAGCATTACAATCAGAAAAGAGTATACTGCTTTCATATAAGTGAATGCCTCTAGAGGTGAAAGATGTCTACATAAGGATCCCAGGAACAAACCAGACAGAACACAAGTGTGCAGTGTGTGTGATAGGCATACAGACAGGAAATGAAGGTGCAGCAGAGGTGGGGTATCCCCTTAATTGGCAGAAGCAGCAGAGTGTGTTTTGGGGTGTAATTGCAAGTATGCCTATGCCTTGTGTGAGAAATAGACTGTTAAAATGACAATTTTGTGGAAAAAATAATTTTTTTTTTTTTTTTTGCAATGGGAAAAAATTGCAACTTCAAAAAACTCACCATGCTTCTTAATAAATCCCACAGGATATCTACTTTCCAAAAAGGGGTCATATGAGGGGTATGTGTACTTTCCTGGCATTTTGGGACCTCAGGAAATGAGATAGACAGTCAGTACATCAGGATCGTTCAATGTTCATGCTGTATATATGTACAATAGCTTGCAGAATTTATAACTTTCCCACATACTAAATAATATATAGTGATTTGGGTTATTTTTACCAAAATAAAATGTAGCAGATTAAATGTTGGCCTAAATTTATGAGGAGCAATTCTTTATTTGCAAAATTGTATAACAGAAACTAAGAAAAACAATTTTTTTTCTATCTTTTTTGTTTATGTAGCAAAAATTGAGTAATTCAAAGTAATTGTCAAAGTTTGAGAGCTCCGAAAGCTGAAAATTGGCCTGGGCAGGAAGGGAGTAGTGTTGAGCGAACCCGAACTGTAAAGTTCGGGTCCGTACCAAACTTTTGGGTGTCCGGGACCCGGACCCGGACTTTTCAAAAAAAGTCCGGGTTCGGATCCGGGGTTCTGGTAATTTTACTAAAGTTCTGAAAATTGCTGTAAAAAAAGTCCTGGAAAGTCCTAGAGGTCTGCAAAAGGAAGGAAAATGGGTGGGACAAGTGCCCTACAAAGAAATGGGGACAGGGAAATAACTAAAAGCATTTAAAAAAAAAAAATCACATAAAAAAATCAAAAATGGAGGTGGATGTGGACCATCTTCAAACTGTGTCTGAAAAGTATTAATTAACGGTAGAAGCCATATCACTGTTCTAAAATCATCTTCAAACTGTGTGAAAAAAGTGTAAATTAGCCGGGAGAAACCATATCACTGTTCTACAAGCATCTGGAAACTGTGTGTTAAACTTAAACTAAAACCGGGAGAATCCATATCACTTTTCTACAAGCATCTGGAAACTGGGTGTTACTTTCCAGGACTTTTTTACAGCCATTTTTGTGCCTAAAAGTTTGGGTCCCCATTTATTTCAACGGGGTTCGGGGTCCGGGGCAAAGTTCGGGTTCTGTCCAGACCCGAACCCGGACTTTGTCCCAAAGTTCGGCCGAACCAGCAGAACCCGAACTTCTAGAAGTTCGCTCAACTCTAGAGGGGAGCGAAAGTTTCCAGTATAGGGGTGGTTAAATTCAGATATCAAATTCTTCGATAAGGCCATAGCCCATCAACTTTTGGCTAACCTTTCACTACTTATATGTCCTGATCACGTCAAGGGTCAACAGGCTTCAGACAGTACCAGATGCCTACCAAATTTGGTACACTGTGAGCATGAATAGGAAGCCGTCTCTAATTTTAACCTTGGATGCAGATAAAGCATTTGAGAGAATACATTTTTGTACTTGACAATGCAATGCCTTAGTAGACTGGGTACCAACTATGTTTTGGAGTGGACCAGTTGTCCACTCTGTCTTATTTTATGGCAATTGCTGCTACCTAATACTTCAAGGTACAGGCTGTCGCCGGGTTACAAACAAGATAAGGACTGTAGGTTTGTTCATAAGCTGAATTTGTTTGTAAGTCGGAAAAAAGGTATAATTTTTAAGTGTAGCTCCAGCCAAAAAAACTATTTTTAAGCTTTTTGGATAGCACAGGGAAGGGTTAACACCCCTGTAAGATTTGTTTTGCTGTCTATGTTTCTGTTCAGAAGAAGTCACCTCACTTCCTGTCCCAATGATAATTGGATTTTGGGTTGTTGTAGAAACAAGCCTTGGTGATAAAGCTTCAGCGGAGACACCTTTTTCCCATAATAATTACGGAAGTGAATTTCCCTTCCTAGGGGGAGATTTCCTCTCACTTCCTGTTGTCTACCTCCATTTGTAAGTTGGAGTCATTTGTAACTAGGGGACCGCCTGTACTGCACTTTGGTACCAATGGTTCAACCAACCCAAATTGAATTGATTGTGTATTTTGTATATTTGTTTTGCAATGCATATATGAGTGTGTATATATATATATATATATACAGTTGTGCTCGTAAGTTTACATACCCTGGCAGACTTTGATTTCTTGGCCATTTTTCAGAGAATATGAATGAGAACACAAAAACTTTTCTTTCACTCATGGTTAGTGTTTGGCTGAAGCCATTTATTATCAATCAACTGTGTTTACTCTTTTTAAATCATAATGACAACAGAAACTACCCAAATGACCCTGATCAAAAGTTTGACACAAAGGGGTTTGAATGGTTATTAAAGGTAACCATCCTCACCTGTGATCTGTTTGCTTGTAATTAGTGTGTGTGTATAAAAGGTTAATGAGTTTCTGGACTTCTGACAGACCCTTTCATCTTTCATCCAGTGCTGCACTGATGTTTCTGGATTCTGAGTCATAGGGAAAGCAAAAGAATTGTCAAAGGATCTGCAGGAAAAGGTAGTTGACTTGTAAAAAACAGGAAAAGGATATAAAAAGAGATCCAAGGAATTGACAATGCCAATCAGCAGTGTTCAAACTCTAATCAAGAAGTGGAAAATGAGGGGTTCTGCTGAAGCCAAACTACGGTCAGGTAGACCAATTAGAATGTCAGCCACAACTGCCAGGAAAATTGTTTGGGATGCAAAGAAAAACCCACAAATAACTTCAGGACTCTGAAAACATGTGGTGTGGCTGTTTCAAGATGCACAATAAGGAGGCACTTGAAGAAAGATGGGCTACATGTTAGAGTCGCCAGAAGAAAGCCATTACTACGCAAATGCCACAGAGTATCCTGCTTACAATACACCAAACAGCACAGAGATAAGCCTCAAACCTTCCGGCACAAAGTCATTTGGAGTGATGAGACCAAAATTTAGATTTTTGGCCACAACCTTAAGGCTGGTTTCACACCATTGCGGTGCAAATTCCAGCCTGTCTGCTGCTGAGAAGGGGCGGAGCCGCCATTCGGCGGCTCATGTCCGTTCTCGCAGCGCATCGGCTGCTCGGGGAGGGAGGGGGGAGGGAGGGGGTGCAGCGAGGAGGGTAAAAATCCCTGCAAATCGCTGTTCAATGCGGAGCACATCTGCGGGTTAGATGCGCTCCCATTGAACTCAACAGGCTGGGAATTCGCACCGCATTGCACAAAAAACGTGTGCGTTTTTTGTGCAATGCGGAGTGCGAATGCACCGCACATATGTGAACCGGACACATTGAAAACAATGTGTTTTCAAGTGTCCTGCGAATTGGATGCGGTTTAAGCCGCATCCAATTCGCATAGGTGTGAACCCAGCCTTAATGTTACAGTTGGCGAGAAGTCAACAAGGCCTGTGGAACATGGAGGTGGATCCCTGATGTTTTGGGGATGTGTGAGCTACAAAGGCACAGGAAATTTGGTCAAAATTGATGGCAAGATGAATGCAGTATGTTATCAAAAAATATTGGAGGAACATTTTCATTCATCAGCCAGGAAGCTGCGCATGGGACGTACATGGACATGCCAGCATGAAAATGATCCAAAACACAAGCCCAAGTTGACCTGTCATTGGCTACAGCAGGTGAAGTGAGGGTTCTGGAGTGGCCATCTCAGTTTCCTGACCTCAATATCAGTGAGCCACTCTGGGGAGATCTCAAACGTGCAGTTCATGCAAGACAGCCCAAGAATTTCCAGGAACTGGAGGCTCTTTGCCAAGAGGAATGAGCAGCTTTACAATCTGAGAAGATAAAGAGCCTCATCCACAAATACCACAAAAGACTTCAAGCTGTCATTGATGTTAAAGGGGGCAATGCCCGGTATTAAGAACTGGGGTATGTAAACTTTTGATCAGGGTCATTTGGGTAGTTTCTGTTGTCATTATGATTTAAAAAGAATAAACACAGATGATTGATGATAAATGGCTTCAGCCAAACACCAACCATGAGTGACAGAAAAGTTTTTGTTCGCATTTATATTCTCTGAAAAATGGCCAAGAAATCATAAATGTTGCCAGGGTATGTAAACTTATGAATACAACTGTGTATGTGTGTATATATATATATATATATATATATATATATATATATATATATATGAACAACCTTTAACCACTTGCCGACCGCCAACCGCAGGTTGACGGCGACAAGGTGGTTCGTTATCGCAAATCGCCGTCATACGACGGCGGCTGCGATAACGCGCACTGTGAGCGCGCGGGCGCGCCGCCGGAGGCGCGATCGCGCGCTCACTGTGTTCGGGGAGGGCCAGGGAGCGGGTGCGGCGGCTTCGATTGCCGCCGGCTACCCGCGATGGCCCCCCCGGAGCGAGTGAGCGGAGGTCCGTGTATGTAAACACGGACCTCCGCTCTGTGTGAGGGGGAAGGGCTGTGATCACAGCCTTCCTTTACGTGAAGGCTGTGATAACTTCCCTTCCCCTGTTAGGGCATCCCCCATACAGTTAGAACACGCCAAGGGAACATAGTTAACCCTTAGCGCGCCCCCTGCAGGTTAACCCCTTCACTGCCAATGGCATTTACACAGTAATCAGTGCATTTTTA
>BLSH010081069.1:41835-52977 GCA_018402905.1 Glandirana rugosa
TATACATACATTTTATTTGGGTACAGCGTTGCATGACTGCACAATTGTTAGTTAAAATAATGCAGTGCCAAATCGCAAAAAATGGCCTGGTCATGAGGGGGGTAAATCTTCTGTAGGTGAAGTGGTTAAACACAATAGGCACTTTGCAAGGAAAATGCACTTTGCAAAGCAATTTTCCTTAGAGTTTGACTTCCATAATCCAATCACGTGCAAGCAAAAATGCTGGAAAAAATGGAACTACACAGTGTAATATTCCACTAACAAAAACACAAAACAATATGGACCCAACCTGGACCACAATTGCAAATGGGTTGGTAGCCTGGAATCTTTTATTATGCACAATAATACATTACTGACAGCAACATGGTGTGTTTTTTTTTTTACATTTTTTACAAATAAAAAAAGCCTAAATAAGCAAAGATAGAGTAACTCAGAGCTTTAGAAGTTATCAACATTTGCATTCTTTTATGTATTCAGCTAGATATGAAATATACTAGTATCTATTTAAAGGGGTTGTAAAGGTAAATTTAAAAAAAAAATAAAATAAATAATAACAAACATGTCAATACTTCCTTATCCTGTGCAATGGAATCACAGAGATCGGGTGGGAACCTCCTCTTTTTGGGTCCCTGGTTGGTGCTCCTAGCCCCTTCTCTCTGACCAGTGCCCCATGGGAAGCTGCTGCATCCATTGACACACACAGCGGGACTCGGCCCTGTCCTCTGCTTCCTTGTCACTGGCTTTGATTGACAGCACTGGGAGCCAATGGCTGCCAGTGCCCCAGCACAGCCAGCGAAACCCGGAAGTGAGGGGAGGAAAGATCTGCAGACATTCATGGGGCTTAATTGAATGAGGTCTCAGGTAAGTAATGGGGGGCTGAGGGGGCAATGCTGACACCTAAACATTTTTACCTTAATGCAAGGACTGCATTAAGGTAAAAATGTTAAGACTTTACAACCCCTTTAATAGCACTCATCTGTGCGGAGCATTCAGCAGACTTGAGAAAGTATCTTGCCTATCAGCAGCAGAAATGAGTTTGGATGAGTATGTGAATCCCAGATTGTGTTATTTTCAGCTCCCACATGTTGGGTTATTTATACTGCACCGCTAAACATAGCTCTGGTTTTCATCATGCTTCTTTTCAAAATTCAGGTACATTTCAATATAAACGTGAAGCACTTGCCTCAACTAACTGTAAGTCAGCTAACACTCATACAATGCCTCTAACAGACATCCCTGTGCCTACCACGGACCCGCAGCCCAGCTTCACTCCACACAGTCACTGTCTGAGCCGGCCAACTTAGAACATTTTCATGTATGACTCTAGCTCCTCCAGGCCAAGTACAGCTGCAAACTGAACTTTTTTGGCTCCAGTGACCAACAACTATCTTATCAGATGCACAGTCCCAAAATGAATCTGCCGCACGCTTTATCTAATTGTTAGACCAGCAGGTCCTCACCCAAAACCACCAAAGGGGGAACTATATGCAACTTATTAAAACTTAGTTTAGCCACTTCAATACAGGACGTTTATACCCCCTTCCTGCCCAGACCAATTTTCAGCTTTCAGCGCTCTCACACTTTGAATGGCAATTACTCTCTCGTGCTACAATGTACCCAAACAACATTTTTTATAATTTTTTTCACACAAATAGAGCTTTATTTTGGTGGTATTTAATAACCTCTCGGTTTTTTATTTTTTACGACATAAGTGAAAAAAGTGTGAAAATTTAGTAAAAAAAAACTTTTTTTTAGTTTCTATGATAACATTTTGTAAATAAGTAATTTTTGTTCATAAATTTGGGCCAAAACCTATATTGCTACCGATCTTTGGTAAAAATAACCCAAATAAGTGTATATTATTTGCTCTGTGTGAAAGTTATAGCGTCTACAAGCTATGGTGCCAATCATTGAAAATTGATCACACCTGATGCACTGACGGCCTATCTCAACTCTTGAAGCCCTGAAATGTCAGGAAAGTACAAATACCCCCCAAATGACCCCTTTTTGAAAAGTAGACATTCCAAGGTATTTAGTACGAGGCATGGCGAGTTTTTTGAAGTTGTACTTTTTTCCCACAATTCTTGGGAAAATTAAGACATTTTTTTTTTTTTTTGCACAAAATTGTTATAACAACAAGTTATTTCTCACACACAGCATATGCATACTTCCAATTACACCCCAAAATACATTCTGCTACTTGCCCTGAGTATGGCGATACCACATGTGTGAGACTTTTTCCCAGTCCGGCCACATAGTGAGTTCCAACATGCAGGGAGCACCGTCATGCATTCTAGGAGCAGAATTTTCACATCTAATTTCCTAACGACCTATTACACTTTTGAAGGCCCTGGAGCACCAGGACAATGGAATTACCCACAAAATGACCCCATTTTGGAAAGCAAACACCCCAACGTATAATCTATGAGGCATTACGAGTCTTTTGAATGGTAATTTTTCCACAAGTTTTAGGAAAACGTGGAAAGAAAATGAAAACGCTTTTATTTTTACACAAAGTGGTCAATTTATAAGATATTTCTAACACGTAGCATGTACATAGCAAAAATTACCCCCCCAAAATATATTCTGCTACTCGTCCCGACTATGGCAATACCACATGTGTGAGACTTTTTTACACCCTGGCCACATAGAGGGGTCCAACATGCAGGGAGCACCATCAGGCATGCTAGGAGCAGAATTTTCACATTTTCCTAACGACCTATTACACTTTTGAAGGCCTTGGAGCACCAGGACAATGGAATTACCCATAAAATGACCCCATTTTGGAAAGCAAACACCCCAACGTATATTTTATGAAGCATTATGATTTGACACAGCTGGTCACGTGGTAAAGAGCCAAATCTATTGGCTCTTTTCCCCAATCGGGGGGGGGCACGATCGATCCGCGATCGCCACGCTGCAGGACCCCAGGGGCCCGCAGTATCGGCGAGAAGCGGCCAACGTTATATGATGTCGGCCCGGATCGACAAAGAGTTCCTGCCGACGTCATTTTACAATGACTAGGTAAGGAAGAGGTTAAGTGTTATTGCAATGCTCATTCAAATAACCCCCACAGCAATTAGTTCTAATTGAACAAATCTGTTACTACTCCCTAGGAATACAAGCAGGATTGATACTGCTCAGTTGAGCAAATCTCTTGTCTGATATCCCTTCCTGAATAGAGGAGCAAGTTACCCGTTCAACTAGTGCTGTGCCCATGGGCCATGTGTGTGCATAATTTTAACTAATAACAACTTTGTTATTTTGGTGTTAGATGGAGGTTTGTAACATTTCTTTGTTTTTACTTTAATACGTTCTTGAGTCCAATACAATTTGAATTTTTTTTTTGATACAGCATACTGTCTGGGGTCACTCTATACCAACTTTTCCTGGGAACTCTTCCCATTACTCAAATGCGTGCAATGTCCCTAGTATGTAGACCCACCCCCACTGTTAAGGGAATGACAGATGTTTAAAGAAGTCTCACATTGAATCCCCTGAACTAAGGGTGAGTCTTTACTTTTTTGCTGATTTTATCCAGAATATGGTAATCCATTATTTGGTGCTATAAGTTACTAGAATTTCCCTATTACTGTTGTGCTGCTCTGTGTCACTGCATAAGCCCAAACATGTGGCCAGTGTCCATTAAACAGCACAACAACATTAAACCAAAATCACCAACCTCTAGAATTGAGTGAAAGTAAAATCAGCGCTATTGATGAGCTTACTCAACAATATGGATGCAACCTCTGTGTCCTATGTAAACCACTCAAAGGGACATCAAAAATGGTTGAGACTGAAGCCGCTACTGTAAGTAATCAAACAATTCAACAAACACATGTAAATGTATGTAAACACATATATATGTGCAAAGCAGCACTAAAAACACCACTCAAGTCCAATAAAGTGTCCGCCTCTAATTAACTGCTCCAAATCAATGAGTGAAGCATTTAAACAGTTAAGTCCATAAATAATCCAATAATAGCCTTCATATATGTATCCGTGGTCTTCGCATCCCGTCACCACACCTCGTGAAGAGTGTGGGATTCCCCCTATTCTAAATAACTCACCAGAGAGTAGATATAAAATTGCCCATATCTATATTTATTAGACATCAGGAATGATATCCCATCAACTCAGCTGCATATCACCCAGTGGGCATGTAATCTCATGTTGTTGTGACTCAAGACACACGGAACAAGGATCCAACTCAACTGCACTCCACCTTCATATATATCCTGGATCAACGGAAGAACCTGGAATCACCGGACACTGCTGCGGATGGACAGATCAAGGAGCATTTAATGGCCACAGAGAGGATGAAACCACTGTTATCAATCAGGCAAGCTTGCTCTGAAGGGCATAGTACAAAGGGATCCTATGGTTTTCTTCTTGGATAAATTGACCGTGTGTAATTCAATGGGTAAATGATTATTTTGGATGTTTAATCCCACAGTAGTTTATGCAGAAAGATAATTTGCAGAGCAAGTCTGCAGCAGCAACGGTCTATACTTATTGCAGATCCTCTTTTGATAAATGAGTGTCCATCCATCAGGACTGCTGACCCAAAATATACACACACCACCCTAAAAAACGTAATACTGTATTTATTTCCTTCCCTTTTCTTGACTTCTCAAGCTTGAAATATTACCCTGATTTTGCCTTCTTTTTTTCTCCTGTTTTGTCAACAGTTAACACCGTACAGAGGTCCTAGACAATGAAGCAATATAATACAATATGGTTAATAAAACGTCCTTTTGTATATTTTGTGGTAATTTGGTTGGTAAATTGAATTTGATAGAATATATCAAGCCAGTTTCTAATGGAAAACCCTTGTATGCATTAGGAGCCTTATCATATTATCGTCCCAATTCCTAAAATGCAACTACATGTTTTGGGCACAAATGCACATAGATTTTCAAATACCATATGAATAAGTCACTGAATATAACTGCTTTTGCTGATGTGTTCTTCTAGGATGTACTATCCTTTGACAAGCTTCCTGTTACTTTAATAGGAGCTACAAATGTGCACTGTATTGGAATCTGTTTGCTTAAAGCGGTAGTAAACCCATGCATTTAACAGGTTAAAAACCAGTCACGTTTCTGGCATTTGCCGGAAATGTAACACTCCCATTGGCTGTGCTCTAAACCAAACTGTCAAACCATCCAATGGCTGGTGTCATAGCTGATCACATGTGCAGCATCATGGCAGTTGTAGATTAAACAGAGGCCAAGATGGCAGCTTCCTTGGCTGAAAATGATAGGAGGGTTTTACTACCACTTTAATTAACCCCTCTAATTCACAGTAGAGATACCCTCCTTTTTTTCTGATAAGAATATATGTCATAGATGAGGAACATGTTTGCACTAGCCCCATGGCTAGGGTGGCTTCATATGTATTTGCAAATTTATGCAAAAAAAATGTTTTTTTAACTTATAAACGTTGAAACCTTTAATTAGGAGTATTGAATAACCAGCTGGAATATGCTCAGAATATTTTTTGTTCTTGCAATGTTTTGCCCTGCCTTTGTGCACCTTACTTTTTGCTAGCTATAACCTGATCTGAGTGGTTACCATTTTAATCGGGTGAAGATACCTTGACATCAAGAATCCTAGACAGACCAAATGTGCTAGTATATGCTACAACTCGCCCAATTCTACACTAAAATAAATATTTTTTTTCTGTGGATTTGGTTTACAATGACTGTATATTCCTGCAATCTGAATACAAACAAGAGTACATAAACGTTTACAGTGAAAATCAATGTGCAAACTTAGAATTTGTAATATTCCATGTGCAATATGATATCTGTAGTACTGAATTATGTAGCTTAAAAGAGAGAAACAGATGCAAGAGCTTAAGTGGAACATAAATGTGGATGCAGTGACTTTTTTTCTTGTTTGATCTATAAGCCTCAAGTGGTAAGGTATCAGTAAGACATGTTAAGCACTATACTACATATTAAGTGTCGCAAACAGCTGGTAAAAACTAAAGTGAGAGCTGCATTGCACTTCTCAGTTTCAAACTTTAAAGTCTTTGTGCATCTGTATGTAATAAAAGAGAAATATGACAGTCTTTGGGAAGTGTAAAGTGAAAATATTACTTTTTCCAAAGATGTCAAATACTATTCTTTTGAACAATATAAAAGCAAATTCTTATCGCTGGAAAAATGAGCTTAACAATGTACAGAGGACAACCACACATTAGAACCACTAATTCGATTTTTTTTAAATGTTAAACTTTATTTAAAATATTGCATTTCTAATTACAACACAAGCCATTTTGTAGTTATTGTTGTTTAAAAAAAAACTTTTAATTTCAATTTTCAGCTAGTCAGAGAAACAGTACTCACTGTTTAGATTGCATTTTTCAGAATTCCCATTCCTTAGCTTTTGTAATTGGATCATTGTCTTTGTTAGAAATCTGCAAAGAGCTTGAGGCCATATTACATTTATCCCTAGTACTAACAATTTTATCTATGGTGAGATACCTGTAAAGGTGTTACTCATCTGACAGCAGTGCTCTTACTGTAACATTAGTTTAATTACATTATTTTAGCAGGGGGATCTTCTAACTCACCACTCACTTTCTGCAAGTGCACTGGAATGGCCTATTTTAATATTATTTTTACCATACAGGATTTATAGAGTAGCAACAGTTTGCACAGCACTTTCCAAAATGGAGGAAGACAGTACAGTTACAATACAATTTAATACAAGAGGCATCAGAGGGTCTTGCTTGTTAGAGCTTACAATCTACAAACAAAGGTCACTTGATACAAAAGGTAACAACTGTGAGGGATGAAGCTAGTTGAGAAAGTAAAAGTACAGTTTATTAGTGTAGGCCTCTCTGAAGAGATGGGAATTGCCATCTCTTCCAGGGATCACCTAAAGTTAAACAGTGTAGGTATTTTGAGATGAGGCACCTGATGTAGCTGGGTGCAGAGTTGTGGATAGCTTTGTAGGTCTTTTATACTATTGTGACTTTTATTCACTGGGCAAGTAGCCAATGGAGGGTTTGGGAGAAAGGATTAGGATTAGTTGGTACTTTAAGTTGTTTAAAATTATTTTATTATGTATTTTATTTTTTATTTTTTTAACACTGTACCTTCATTTTTGACCAACTTTATTGGTATCACAAGGAATGAAAAACATCCCTAGTGAATGCATGCCTCTTTATGGAGAGATCTGGGGTCTATAAGACTCCAGATATCTCTTCTGGCCTGATAAAACCAAGATCAATTTTATCAGCTGTTTTACAAGTCAGTAACGGCTTGTAGATAAACAAACTGAAAATGGAAGTATTGAAATCCTTGTTACTTGTGGTTTCTGATGTCACAGAAGGGGGAACAAACTTTGGTTACTTTCATTCTTCTAAGTACACCTGATGCTGCCAGTCTTATCATTCCCAGGCTTCCCGGTGGGACTGGGAAAAGAAGTGGCGGGAAAAGGGGAACCCCTTTCTGCCTCCTCTAAAAGTGATTGAGCGACTGTATAGCCACATGGAACACTTTTACTAAAAAGAGAATAACTGGCTGAACCAAACGGTTCCAGGATTATGGTTGTAGCTGCAACCATGATCCTGGTATAACCTCCTCAATACAAGGCTGTATATTAAGGTACGGTGGTATTGAGGTGGTTAAAAGGGATGATGAAGTCCCTAAGAATAATTGTGAGAATTTTCTAGGACAGAAAGCAGAGTAGCCAGGCAGAGAAGGCATCAAGGAAGCCTGACACTGGTCCAGGAAACCAATAAATCACAGCAATCCTTAACCACTTCGATACCAGGCACTTAGAACACTTTCCTACCAGACCAATTTTCAGCTTTCAGTGCTGTTGCGCTTTGAATGACAACTGAGCATCCATGCAACGCCGTACCCAAACAGATTTTTTATCATTTTGTTCCCACAAATAGAGCTTTCTTTTGGTGGTATTTGATCACCTCTGCGGTTTTTATTTTTTGTGCTACAAGTAAAAAAAGACCGAAAATTTTGAAAAAAAAAATTCCTCTGTTTCTGTCACAAAACTTTGTAAAGAAGTACATTTTCTCCATCACTGATGGGCACTGATGAGGCTACACTGACAGGCACTGATGAGGTGGCACTGATGGGCACTGATGATGAGGCACTTAAATTCAGCAATGATGGGGACTGATAGGCGGCACTGATAAGCAGCACTGACGGGCACTGATAGGTGGCACTGATATGCAACACTGACGGGCACTGATATGCAGCACTGACGGACACTGATAAGTGGCACTGATGGGCACTCATAGATAGCACTGATTGGCACTCATAGGCAGCATCAGGCACTGATAGGTGGCACTGATGGGCACTGATAGGTGGCACTGGTAGGTGGCACTGGTGGGCACTGATAGGTGGAACTGGTATGCACTGAGAGGCGGCACTGATAAGCAGCACTGACGGGCACTGATATGTGGCACTGATATACACTGATAAGCGGCACTGATGGGCACTCATATGCTGCACTGACTGGCACTCATAGGCGGCACTGGGCACTGATAGGTGATACTGATGGGCACTGATAGGTGGCACTGGTAGGTGGCACTGGTAGATGGCACTGATAGGTGGCACTGGTATGCACTGATAGGGGCACTGGTGGGCAGATGCACTGATAGGGGCCATTTCCCTGGTGATCTAGGGTGGCATCTGAAGGTGGCACTGAGTGCCATCCATATTGGGCACTGCGCCCCTTACCTGGTGGTCCAGGGTGGTCTCCCTGGGGGTCCTGATTGGCTCCCTTTTGTTCCCTGGTCGGCTCCCTGGTGGTCCTGGGTGGGAACATCCCTGGTAGTCCCTGGGCAGGCTCCCTGGTGGTCTAGGGTGGCGATCCGAGGGGGGCTGCACTGATAAACCATGAGCACAGACCCCCTCTGTCAGAAGAGCAGCCGATCGGCTCTCCACTGCTCAGGTGTTCAGACCCGAGTACAGGAAAAGCCGATAAATGGCTTTCCTGTTTACACTGTGACCAGCCGTGATTGGTAACGGCTGATCACATGCTAAGGTGCTTCCGATGGAAGCGCTTTACCAAGATCGGTAATGCAGGGGGTCAGACTGACCCCCCACACCACAGATCTCCGGCATGTTATCCTGAGGACGTCATATGACGCCCAGTCAGGATAACTCAACCACTTCCCGGCCGTCATTCTGAATACGGCAGTAGGGAAGTGGTTAAAGAAACTGCAGAAAAATAGACAGGTACAGTGAGCTTCAAAACAGGAGAAGGACAGAAAGAGAAAGATGAGAGAAGACCTAAAAGGTGCTTTGTGAGGATAGAAGCATTTCATTCACTGGACCTGGGTGAGTGAGCCTAGTGGAGGCCAATGAAGGGACACTAAGATTTTTGAAGGTAGGTTTCAGTAACAACAAGTAGGTTAAAGGAGTTAGTGATAAAAAGGTCATGGACAGACTGAGCGGGCATTCCAAAATGCACAGTTGAAGGGTAGGCTGGTTCTAAAAAATAAAATAAAAATTAGATTGTGTTGGGTGTGTTGGTAGATGTTAAATGATGGAGGGCCAGGTTTTAAAGATATATCCCCAGAGGGTAGAAGCAGAAGGGTGAGAGAGGAAATATGGGAGCCTGGTTTATATGAAGCAACATGCCCCAGTGTCCTGGAGGTCTTGTCGGAATGTGGGTTCAGAATTAGCAGGAGATGATGAGTGCAGTAACAGGGAGAGGAAAGCAGTGGGGGTGATAAATATAAGCTGTGGGGTGGAAAAGAGGGGTGAAGGAAACAGAGTTTAAGGAGAAAGGACATAAATGTGAGAAGGGAAGGTAGAGAGAGCATGTTACCAGTTGCAGAGATTAGGAAGCAAACTCGGAAACTGAGATATCTAAGACCTAGAGGGTGAAATAAGGGTCACTTGCAGTCTGTTTGGTGTTTTGCAAAGTAGTTTGCTGTTCATTTTCTTAGCTGAAGAGCTATGCTAAATTGCACCAGTACTTTTTTTTAAGATTGTACTTAACCACTTGCCGACCGCAGTCTGACGGCGACAAGATGGCACGATATCGCAAACCGCCGTCATATGGCGGCGGCTGCGAGAACCCACACTGTGTTCCGGGTGGGCCAGGGAGCGGGTAGGGCGGACTCAATCACCACCCGCTACCCGCGATGGCCCCCCCACAGTGAAAGAACAGAGGTCCGTGCATGTAAGCACGGATCTCCGTTCTGACAGAGGGGGAAGGGAGGTGATCCCAGGCTTCCTGTATATGGCAGCCGTGATCACTCCCCTCCCCCTGCCAGCCCAGCCCACATACAGTCAGGCCCATAAATATTGGGACATTGACACAATTCTAATCTTTTTGGCTCTATACACCACCACAATGGATTTGAAATGAAACGAACAAGATGTGCTTTAACTGCAGACTTCCAGATTTAATTTGAGGGTATTTACATCCAAATCAGGTGAACGGTGTAGGAATTACAATGGTTTGTATATGTGCCTCCCACTTTTTAAGGGACCAAAAGTAATGGGACAGATTAACAATCATAAATCAAACTTTAACTTTTTAATACTTGGTTGCAAATCCTTTGCAGTCAATTACAGTCTGAAGTCTGGAACGTATAAACATCACCAGACGTTGGGTTTCTTCCCTGGTGATGCTCTGCCAGGCCTCTACTGCAACTGTCTTCAGTTCCTGCTTGTTCTTGGGGCATTTTCCCTTCAGTTTTTTCTTCAGCAAGTGAAATGCATGCTCAATCGGATTCAGGTCAGGTGATTGACTTGGCCATTGCATAACATTTCACTTCTTTCCCTTAAAAAACTCTTTGGTTGCTTTCGCAGTATGCTTCGGGTCATTGTCCACCTGCACTGTGAAGCGCCGTCCAATGAGTTCTGAAGCATTTGGCTGAATATGAGCAGATAATATTGCCCGAAACACTTCAGAATTCATCCTGCTGCTTTTGTCAGCAGTCACATCATCAATAAATACAAGAGAAACAGTTCCATTGGCAGCCATACATGCCCACGTCATGACACTACCACCACCATGCTCCACTGATGAGGTAGTATGCTTTGGATCATGAGCAGTTCCTTTCCTTCTCCATACTCTTCTCTTCCCATCACTCTGGTACAAGTTGATATTGGTCTCATCTGTCCATAGGATGTTGTTCCAGAAC
>BLSH010081069.1:57842-81226 GCA_018402905.1 Glandirana rugosa
ACAGGTCCCCTTAGGGGTCCTGACACGACCGGAAGGACTAGTCGAACAGGTTAGAGAAGGACAGACGTCATCTCTACGACGACGGGGTCGTGTGGTGTGGTATCTTATACCGACTCCGGTGGTGTCTCAGTTTTTTCCAGAAGTCATCGAGAGGAACGTGAGGTTTTCTGGAATCAGAGGAGTCGTTTTTCAGACGAGACCGGAAAGAATATTTAACGGAGTCACAACAGACAGGTCAGGTCAAACAACAAATCCACTTGTGGGTGCATAAACATTCTCAGGTGAGAGTGTTACAGGAAAGGGACTCACAAATGGTTACCTTTACTACTTCACACAAACACAGATGCCTTTAGGTGGTGGTCAAGTTGTGGACTGGTGCCAACGGAGCTGCCTCCAGATAAACGCGGGGAAAACCAAAGAACTGGTGGTGGATTTCCGTAGACACAAACACACTTCATCATTTCCATTGGTAAACACTCAGGGAAAGGACATTGTGAGAGTGGACTCTTACAAATACGTGGGTGTTCACCTAAACAACAAACTGGACTGGACAGACAACACTGAGGCAATTTATAAGAAAGGCCAGAGCAGACTTTTTGCTGAGGAGACTAAGGTCTTTTGGAGTGCAAGGAGAGCTACTGAAGACCTTTTTTGACTCTGTGGTGGCCTCAGCCATATTCTATGGTGTGGTGTGCTGGGGCAGCAGCATCTCTACTGCAGACAGGAAGAGATTGGACAAGCTGATCAGGAAGGCCAGCACAGTCCTGGGGATTCCCCTGGACACTGTACAGGAGGTGGGAGAAAGGAGGATGGTAGCAAAACTATCATCATTGCTGCAGAACGCCTCTCACCCCCTGTATGAAACAGTTACCTCGTTGAGCAGCTCCTTCAGTGACAGACTGTTACATCCTAAGTGTCTGAAGGAGCGTTATAGAAGGTCTTTTCTCCCTGCTGCTATTAGACTTTACAATCAAAGCTGCTCCCAGTGAACCATAATACACACTGTTATTACTGTTTTACTGTGTAAAATACTACCTGTGTGCAATATCACTTGCAATGCGTGCAATACCACCTGTGTGCAATACTACCTGCAATACATACTTTTTCCTTATTTGTATTTATACATTGTGTTGTGTATATACTTGTATACTATAGTATGTTTATTGTCTATTCTTTTATATATTCACATTTATTTTTTATTTTTTCATGCTGCTGTAACAAAGAAATTTCCCCACTATGGGACGAATAAAGGTTTATCTTATCTTATCTTATCTTAATCCAGCCCCCCACTAGACACAGGGAGTGGGGCCCAAGTTGCCATAGACACCGGACTCCCCTGAGGAGATAGAGAGGTTGTGGGGCCACATCTAATTGCTGATTTTGATTTATATCTTTTGAGGCCTGCAGTCGGTGACCATCTTGGCAGTCCCAATTTACTGCAGAGTATTACTACAATAACAGACTGCTGGGGACTCTCCAGGAGGGTGACTAACCTTGCCAGAACAACATTCTAAGGCCACTTATCCAAAACCTAACGCACTGAAGCACCGTGTCCTCTGCCAGGCTAACCTTAGAGTTTGGCCCGGCGGCCATATTGGTACACCCTTACTAGAATCAAGTACATCTGCTTTCTACCCTTTTCTTATTCTCATGCCTGGCTCACTTTGAACTTCTGCATGTAAAAACCTAAGCAAGTGGGCCACAGACTTAAAAGTTTAGGATGGCACATGGTCATTAACTGAACAATGGGGCCTCCCCCACCCTTGCATCCAAACACTACCCCACATCATTTGTAGCTTCTGATTCTACAGGTAAGGTGAGTGTAGCAATTTTGATTAAACAACCCTGTCCTATCAGAGTACAATCGTTACAATTGGATCCTCATGGGCGCTAAGTGATCCTCTCCTGTGACTACATGACCACTCCTGTAACTCTCATGAATGTCTATGCCCCAAATGTTGGCCAGATCGGGTTTCTTAACTCAGCCATGGAAGTTCTGCGGGGACTGGCGCAAACCTTTACAATAGTTGGAGGGGAATTTAACATGGTACAATCTGTGACGAAGGACAGACGGGCCCTGTTCAAATCCAAAATTTCCACCCGGGCACAGGCCCAGTCTACCTCCTTTGCAAACTTATACAAACTCATCGACTCTCAGATTCCTGGCGGATTAAACATCCGACGGGTAAACAATATATGTTCTATTCCCCAGTTCATAAAATGTACTCCAGACTTGATCATTTTCTTATTTCTGCCTCTCTCCTGACTAATGTGGTCTCCGCAGAGATAGGATCGCTCACATGGTCTGATCACGCTCCTATTTATCTAGACTTAGCTTTGTCTGATAGGCCAACCAAAACCTGTCACTGGCACCTTAACGAATACCTCCTCAATAATGAAGGAGCCAAGACGCAGCTTTCCCAGACCTTAACAGAATACTTTCAGCTAAATCAGGGTTCAGTCTCGAAGGCGATAATTTTGTGGGAAGCACACAAATCAGTCTTTAGAGGCCAATGTATTTCTATTGGCACACGAATGAATAAAGACAATAATGCTAGAATGGTTGCTGCTCTGGCTCAGCTGCGACTTTCGGAGAGGCGATTACTCCAAAACCCTATGGTTTTTCGCCTTCGAGAGGTCACTAACCTCCACAACCAACTTAACGCTATTACTACACATAGGATGACCAGATTCCTAATGTGGTCTAAACAAAAATTCTACAAGTACTCCAATAAGCCTCATAGGATGTTAGTGAACAAACTAAAACCTCGCCCTTTTCATTAATTTCCAGATTTCTTACCTCAACCAGACGGTACCCCTATACATTGTCCTCAGAAGATGGCACAGGTCTTTGGAGACTTCTACCATAAATTATATAATTGCCTCTCGCCTACAGCCAACTACAAGTTTATTCAAGAGTCATTTGATGCCTTTTGCAATACTCTTAACCTCCCTAAACTCTCAACAACAGATCGCAAGTCCCTGAATGAATTGGTGTCCCCTGAGGAGCTCTCACAGGTACTTAAACAACTACCTTCCCACAAAACTCTGGGCCCCGAGGGGCTTCCATATTCATATTATAATACTGTCCAACATATTCTATCACCATACATGTTATAAATCTATTCTCTCCTTAAAGGGACCTACGCTGACCCCCAAACCCGAAAAGGACCCCTCTCTCCCTGATAATTATAGGCCTATAGCACTTTTAAACTCTGATTACAAGATTTTCACGAAAATTCTAGCCAATAGATTAGCCTAATTTCTCCCAAAATTGATCAATAAAGATCAGGTTGGATTTGTGCAAGCAAGATAAGCAGGGAACAATACTAAGTTTAGACACACAAAAAGCCTATGACAGACAGGCTGTCTTGGCCGTACATGTTTGCCACACTCTCCCACTATGGGTTTGAAGGCCCCTACATGGCAGCATTGAGGGCATTATACTACCACCCCACTTTCCAGGTTCGACTATCAGTTTCTCAATCCAAAATGTTTTATATGTCTAATGGTACCAGACAGGGGCACCCCTTGTCGCCTCTGCTGTTTGTTCTATGTCTAGAGCCACTTGCTGAGGCGATAAGGGCCCAACCGGATATAAAGGGGTTGCTTATGAGGCAGAGAGTGTATAAACTCTCAATCTTTGCGGATGACATTCTCTTGACTCTAACAGAACCACTTACAACTCTCCTTTCATTACATAAACTATTATCAGAGTTTAGCTCCCTATCCGGTTATAAAATTAACACTTCTAAAACTGAAGCCCTTTCTATTCTTCTTTTGTCTGAACTTATCGGAACCTTGAAACAGACATACTCTTATAGAAGGTGTATCCATACCCTCAAGTACCTGGGAGTATATCTCACACCTAATTATCATACTTTATATAATGCTAACTTCCCCCATGCCTGTTTAAAGAAAGCCAAGCAATGTTGAAACAATGGGATAACTACCCTATTTCATGGCTAGGTAGGATAAATGTACTGAAAATGTCTATACTACCGAAACTCCTATACCTTTTTGAGACTCTACCAGTCCCTGTCCCCCTTCCTCAATTGAAAGCACTGCACCAGTGGTTTTTGAAGTACATATAGCACAATAAAGCCCAAAGAATAGCCAGATCTGTTGTCTATTCACTTCGCAACCGGGGGGGTGTAGGGGCACCTGACGTTATTAAATATTACTACGCACTCATCTCCGCACAGTTGTCTCTTGGTCCAGCCAATCCCCTCCCAATAGATGCATGGAGATGGAGACATGAGCAATATACCCAGTGCATCCCTGCTCTTTGATCTGGTCTGCATCTCTACACGGGGAAAAAACTTAACATCATATGTGCTTGGCATCCACGACGTTTTCTAGGCAAATATGGTGCACAGCAATTAAAAAATACTCTCTCTCCTCACCATGCCCTCCCTTAACTAGTATACTTTTCAACCCAACGATCCCTGAAAGCCTCTCCATTAGACAAATGGCTCCTTGGACTCAGGCTGCTCTTTTCCAACTCCCCCATTTTGTGCCACCCGGTTACACATAGATTCCTGACCTTTAAGGACATTAGGAACAAACACCAGATTCCTTCAAACCTACATTATTCCTACCTACAAATCAAACATTTCTTTACATCATTAACTTCATCTCTTACGTTAGATAAACCAAACCAATTTGAATTAACATGCGCCCAGGGACCTTACCAAACACACAACACATATTTCTGCTATATACCAACAACTACAAGAGGCTTCCCCTCTCTCTGATAATACCCACGCATATATAGGGAAATGGTCGCAAATTTTACAGAAACCCATTCCTCTCCAAGATCTGGATCTCGGCCTTTAGTTTCTCCAGATGTGTGACCCTGAGAGAAACGACGGTTAAAATATTGATGTTTTGGTACAGAACCCTAGATATATTACATAAACACAACCCAGCCTTGTCTCCCCTTTGCTGGAGATGTGGTTTGGAAGTGGGAACCCTATATCATATCTTCTGGCAATGTGCACAGATACAGCCCTTTTGGTCGGAGGTGAGGCACATAGTCCAGACTCTGTGGAATGCAACCCTACCTTTAGATCCAACCCATTACCTATTGGGTCTCCCCTTCCCAGCACTAAAAAAACGCATAAATCGGCTGTTATCATATGCATTGTTGTCAGCTAGGAGGGCCATCCCAATGCTCTGGCTTTCAAGAGACCCCCCCTTCCCTTACTATGCTTCATAAACTTAATTTGGACATACGCAAGATGGAATATCTTACAGCTACAACTATGGAGTCTGTCCCTAAGTTCAGCAAAATATTGGAGTTGTGGGATGCCTCCAGATATGGGGAGACCCCTGACCACCCTGAGGCTAACCTATAACTACAATAAAAGAGAACTCTCCAGAGAGATAATTAATTCTATTCCAGTCATGCCCGTCACTCCATGCCCATTCTCTCGATATTAATAATATGGTATAAACATATTATCGCTACGGATACATTTTGTTCTTATTAATTGATTCTTTTCTGCTAAATGTTTGGCCTGTATTGGTACTTGCGTTCAGATTCAGTTTCTTCTTGTTAAACTAATTATACATGTGATTATTTGTATAATGCTCTATTCTGTAAAAAGAAAAAAGGGAAATTCTTTGTATAACTGCTTATTTTTCCATTCAATAAAAATAGAATTGCGAATTAATTGAAAAAATATAAGGTGCTCTGTGAATGGTGGTGCTCACCTTATAAAATACCTTAAAACCACCAAAACTGGAAAAAAAACAATGCCTAGGTTCTCTACCTTAGCATCACATTCTTTTCTCCAGTTCTACGTGCACCTTAAATATTATAAAAGGGAAATGTAGATATTCGCTCCAAAAAAATATTTACAGTAAGCAAAGCAAAAGTGAAAATAGAAGTGAATAAGCAATATCCCAAAAGAGTGTTTCAACAGTCTAGTATGTGATCATACCAGACCCACTTAAAACTATGAAATTAGCAAGTGTTTTTGAGCTTTGTAGCTTTATACCTTCATCACTTACTTGCATATATCACCTTCTGGGTCTTCTAGACCAAATTTTTCATCAAAGGTCAGTTGTATCCGTACATGTTCCTCCAGTGCAACCAATTTCCATACCAACACAGTGCTTCTTGGATAAGAGTGGGGAAACCGGGGACTGTGGATGGATCCATTAAATGCAACCGAAACAATCTTCTCATGCTGGTGCTCCTGCACTCCTACAACAAATGAATAGATAAGAACAATGAAAATGCCATCAAAAGACCATCAGTATAATTCTGAATGGTCATTGTTCACATATAGAAAGCCGAATGCTTGTCAAACTATAAGGAGGAAAAAACAAGCTGCAAGTCTCTCAAATAGACCTTTACCTGACTTGCACACAGTGAACATAAGGATCGAAAACGCACAGGTATGTCCAGTTTACTCAAACAACTTTCTCTTATTTCCATTGAACAAAATGTCTCTCTGATTATTAAATTGGTTTGTACCCATTTATATACATGGCAAGAAAGAAATCATAATTAGCAATGTAGCTTTGCATATAGAGGAAGATTTTGAAATTGGACTTTTCATTTTCCAAAACATTAATATTACTTGGTAAGGGCATTTAAAATAAAAATCTCTGCTTGCAGTGTGGATGCCTCTGCAATGCAAAAGTTAAGTGCTTGTTTAGGTTTAGGGGGTGGGAAAAGAAGTTTTACTTATCTGATCCTGCACTCCAACAGCAGCTAGTGCTCCCCTGCTCTCCAAGGATGGGCTGTTCCTCAGCATTCTTATATGGTATGCATTCAATGCAAGGCAATAACCCCCCCCCCCCATTCTGATATCTATCATTTAGCCAAATATTTAGTTAAATCACTTAAAATAGATTATATAGAATAGAACCTAGTGTGACTGGTCACACTCTGGTATCTATCCTTTAGCCGATGGCGTATCCACTGAACCACCCAAGGGTTAAGTCCTAGCTTGGTCAACTTTTTTTATTAGATCATTATGTGAAACTGTATCAAACATTTTGCGAAAATCAAGATAGGCCACAGAACCACCCTGGTTCAAACCATTAGTAGTATAGTCAAAAAATTCAATAAGATTAGTCTGAAATAATCTGCCCTCAGAAAGTCATACTGCATTGGGTTCAGCAAATTATGTGTTTTTCAGTGATCAATGATCCTTCTTTTAGGAGAAATTTTAGTCATTTGACAACAACAGATGTTAAACCCACTTTCCCTAAATTGCTACAATTCTTTTGGAGAGGTACAATATTAGTTGTCCACCTGTCATTGGGAACTTCTCCTGTTCGAAGAGATTGATTAAAAAGATCAGGTAATGGTCCACCAACTATAGCTCAAGTGCAATTTAGAACTCTGCGATGAATACCATCAGGGCTCGTTGCTTTATTAAGTTTCAATCAAGCCAGTTTCTCTGCTACCTCTGTCTAAAGAAATCCTGAAATTAACTGTCATTACTAGAACCATTATGATCCCCCAACTTGTTATTGTTAGTGCAATTTATTTCTGAGAAGACTGAACAGAAGTAATTGTCTCAAATGGTTTTCTACATCCAGTCCCCCTCCAACAAAAGTGTTGCACCAAGTTTTCATTCTAGTGATCCCATTAATTTCTAGTTGCCTCAAAGATGGTAGACTTTAACAGTGCCCCCTGATTACTACTGTTTTATTCTACCTTTTAATAATTTTTTCAGAATGGGGGTTTATTTTATTTTCTAAAAGTGGAACTTTATCCATAACAACTTGATAAAAAATAATGTTTCTTAGCAAAGAACATATATTCTACATGAATAATCATGCTACCAACCTCCGATGACATATCAAATAGAGCAGTACTAATCTCAGGCTCTCCAACCCATCCATGGGCGGGTAGAGAGGGCAGTAGCAAGTGGACTCCATTCTCTCCGTCTCTCCCTCTCTTTTCTTGCTTTTCCTACCTTTTCTTTCATTTTGATTTCATATCCCCCCAATCAAAACTGATGAGAGGGGGAGTGTGGGATGGAAGCGCTGGACGCGAGTCGGCTTCTATATACATATTCCCGGCCCACATAGCATTGGATCCATCACAAATGCCTCTCCAGACTTTGCTCTTCTTTAAGCGCTAACAAATGGACTGACCAACAGAGCTGCAGGAATGTAGCAATACCAATCCAGTGGTGGCATGGATTAGATTTCATATAGTACCGTTACCTTACTCTTGTAAATATATGGTTGTTTTTGGGTTTTTTTTGCTGTTTTTTTTTTCTTTTATGATCTATTAAGGTGTCGGAGATTGTATATGTATGAAAACTGATATACACTTTTGTTGGGCTGTCCACATGATGTAATGTGGCCAGAACCATATGCTTGTACGGTTTGAAGCATCTTCTTTCAATAAAAATTGTTAATAAAAAAAAAAAAAATGATGCTAACAAAATGAGTGTGTGCTGTAAATTGCCTCCAGCATCAATCCTGTTTCTTCTTGCCGGAGGCTGCCATTTTGCTAAAGCCCAGAGCCCCGAGCAGCAGTAAATCTTTAGACTATCAGCAGATTTTAACCCTTCCAGATCCGTACTATTGCCAAAGTACGGCTCCAGCATGGATCTGAATTTCCGGGACGACATCCATGGACGTCGTCCCCTGTGCAGGCTCCCGGATATTTACATTTCTGATCGCTGTATAAATGTCATTGGTCCCAAAATGTGTCAAAATGTCCGACATGTCCGCCCCAATATTAAAGTCCCGATAAAAATCGCAGATCGCCGCCATTACTAGTAAAAAAAATAAAATAACAAAAATGCCATAAATCAATTCCCATAGGTTTTTTTTTACCAAAAATATGTAGAAGAATATATATTGGCCAAACCCGATGAATAATTTTTTTTTTTTTTTTTTTTGGATTTGTATTATAGCAAAAAGTAAAAAATATTGTTCTTTTTTCAAAATTGTCGCTCTTTGTTTGCTTATAGCACAACAAATAAAAACCACAGAGGTGATCAAATACCACCAAAAGAAAGCTCTATTTGTGGGAAAAAAATGATAAAAATGTTGTTTGGGTACAACGTCGCACGGCCACGCAATTGTCATTCAAAATGTGACAGCACTGAAAGCCGAAAATTGGTCTGGGCAGGAGCGGGATTTAAGTGCCCAGTAAGCAGGTGGTTAAACAGTATGGGTACTTATTTTTAATGTATACATACCTATACCTGCAAAAGGGGCCAGCCTGAAGTGATCTAGCAGGGCTTGCTTTTCTTACTAAAATTCCACTTTAAGTATCAGTGAATCAACCCCATAATGCTTCTTGCTGTCTTAAATCTTCTATAAAGTATTGAACTGGAGTGACACGCTGAACTATTATCCACAAAGCAATAGATTATGTATTATAAAGTTTGTGGTTTTGGGGTTAGAGAGGATGTTTGCATTGTACCTGCCCTTACTGTAAATATCCGCCAGATAAAAGAATCTCTCTTAAGTCTGTCCCAGATTATGACAAATAAAAAACATTATTGCAGATCAAACAAGCTGAAATAATTTAAAGCGATACTAAAGGTTCATTTTTTTTTTTTTTAAATAACAAACATGTCATGCTTACCTCATCTGTGCAGCAGTTTTGCACAGAGTGGCTCCGATCCTCTTCTTCTGGGGTCCCCCAGCGGCGCTCCTCCTCTTCTCGAGTGCCCCCATTAGGGAAGCACATTCCCTGGGAGCACTCCCGTGTCCTGCTGCTGCGTCCATTGACACAAACAGCAGGACTCGGCCCCGTCCCCTGGCTACCGCATCACTGAACTTGATTGAAAACAGAGGGAGCCAATGGCTCCCCTGCTATCAATCTATCCAATGAAGACCGAAGCCCATGGCTGGAGCTGCTAGGCTCATCCCCAGCATGGAATGCATTAAGGTGAAAAACCATGAGGGTTTACAACCCCTTTCACTTCCATTTTTTTTCTAATTGTAGGAGACTCCATGCAATTTACACACACACACACATAAAACATATACAGTATCTCACAAAAGTGAGTACACCCCTCACATTTTTGTAAATATTTTATATCTTTTTATGTGACAACACTGAAGAAGTAACACTTTGCTACAATGTAAAGTAGTGAGTGTACAGCTTGTATAACAGTGCAAATTTGCTTTCCCCTCAAAATAACTCAACACGCAGTTATTAATGTCTAAACCGCTGGCAACAAAAGTGAGTGAAAATGTCCAAATTGGGCCCAAAGTGTCAACATTTTGTGTGGCCACCATTATATTTCAGCACTGCCTTAACAATCTTGGGCATGGAGTTCACCAGAGCTTCACAGATTGCCAGTGGAGTCCTCTTCCACTCCTCCATGACGACATCACAGAGCTGGTGGATGTCAGAGACCTTGCGCTCCTCCACCTTCCATTTGAGGATGCCCCACAGATGTTCAATAGGGTTTAGGTCTGGAGACATGCTTGGTCAGTCCATCACCTTTACCCTCAGCTTCTTTAACAAGGCAGTGGTCATCTTGGAGGTGTGTTTGGGGTCATTATCATGTTGGAATACTACCCTGCGGCCCAGTCTCTGAAGGGAGGGGATAATGCTCTGCTTCAATATGTCACAGTACATGTTGGCATTCTTGGTTCCCTCAATGAACTGTAGCTCCTCAGTGCCGACAGCACTCATGCAGCCCCAGACCATGACACTCTCACCACAATGCTTGACTGTAGGCAAGATACACTTGTCCTTGTACTGCTCACCTGTTTTCCGCCACACATGCTTGACACCATCTCAACCAAATAAGTTTATCTTGGTCTCATCAGACCACAGGACATGTGGGCTTTCTTGTGCATCATCTTTACAAGAGGCTTCCTTCTGGGATGACAGCCATACAGACCAATTTGATGCAGGGTGCGGCGTATGGTCTGAGCACTGACAGACTGACCCCCCCACCCCTTCAACCTCTGCAACAATGCTGGCAGCACTCAAACGTCTATTTCCCAAAGACAACCTCTGGATATGACGCTGAGCATGTGCACTCAACCTCTTTGGTTGACCATGGCGAGACCTGTTCTGAGTGGAACCTGTCCTGTTAAACTGCTGAATGGTCTTGGCCACCATGCTGCAGCTCAGTTTCAGGGTCTTGGCAAACTTCTTATAGCCTATGCCATCTTCATGTAGAGCAACAATTCTTTCTTTCAGATCCTCAGAGAGTTCTTTGCCATGAGGTGCCATGTTGAACTTCCAGTGACCAATATGAGAGAGTGAGAGCAATAACACCAAATTTCACATACTTGCTCCCCATTCACACCTAAAACCTTGTAACACTAACAAGTCACATGACACCGGGGAGGGAAAATGGCTAATTGGGCCCAATTTGAACATTTTCACTTAGGGGTGTACTCACTTTTGTTGCCAGCGGTTTAGACATTAATGGCTGGTGTTGAGTTATTTTGAGGGGATAGCAAATTTACACTGTTATACAAGCTGTACACTCACTACTTTACATTGTAGCAAAGTGTCATTTCTTCAGTGTTGTCACCTGGAAACATATAATAAAATAGTTACAAAAATATGAGTGGTTTACTCAATTTTGTGAGATACTGTAAATATAAAAGACAGATTAATGCATCTCTGTTAATATTTTATTAAATACAGTATAAAAAAAAATGCCTGTGTACTTAAAGTCCTTGAATGCTACCAAACATGTATGCGGCCACTAAAGTTTGAAAAGTCCTGTCTTGTATACATGTGCAAGGTCAGGGTTTCATAGGTTCCCCTCAAAAATGGTCTTGCCCTGAATGCCATTTTAGTGCAAAAGCACTACATGTTCCCATAGCATGCCAGTTAGATATAGCTAGGTTAGATGAGCTGTGCCACAGTCTATTGATTTATAAGAGAGCATTTTTAAAAACATATCTTTAGAAAAAGCTCTTCGTCTTCTTGTCATTACACTTGTATTTTCACTGAAATGAGATATTCCCTTTTCCCACCATGTCTTGGTCGCTCCCCAAAAAACAAGTAAGGGAAAACAGTAGCTGTTGTAACATTTATTGGATTAAAAATCATGGCTGATGTGCAAGGTTTTATATAACAGCCAAGGAAATGTCAACAGCTGTAAATCTGGGGAGAGATTCCAGTTTAGAAATGGTGTCTATAGTACTGCTGCTGAGATATATGGCTCTTTTATGAACAAAGCGTGTTATAATAATGGAATCAAAATAAAAAAAAAGACAATTTATTTTTCAATTTTTATAGGTAAAGGGACAAAGTTAGTTAGAAAAACCCCATCTGGCAGATAATCATATAATACTCTGCAGTATAATGGTCAGTTGGAGTAAACTATGAATGCCAGTGTTTTGTCTGCTCATTCCTATAGTGATCTTCTGAAAGGGGAGATGAATTTTAAGTTATATTGAAACAGCTTAGAAACTATATATATTGCAGTAGACAGGAGACCACACACAGAAGTGGTGAATGAGTTATATTCAAGTTTAAAGAGACAAAATGGGTGCTTGAAAAACTAAACTAGTCTTCCATAAAATCAACCATAAAATGTCAAGGAAAGTTAGGAATTAAAGACACCTGGAACTCTGTTAAATAGAAAAAGATGCAATGTTTTGTGTTCAATCATACTCAATGCCCTTAAAATAACTTTCTACAGACATTCATATTGTGAGTGAAAGCAATGGTTTTTCTTCAGTCCATATACTTTTATCTTCAGAAAGGTCTCTGTGTGCAGGAATGTTTTCCGAGCAATCTATAATTACTTTTGCATATTGTCTTCTGGCACAGTCAAGTGCGTAGAGCCCACTGCAGTATGACTTAGCAGGCAATGCTGTAACTTGAGAAGTTTGTTCTAAACTTTAATGCTGCTTTGTTCTTGGTTCTCCATGGCATAATCAAATCAGATGACTGTAGGCTATTTTACTGCTACATTCCAGCATCTTGGTGGCTTTGTCTGAAATAGGAACTAAATGACTCTAGCGAGGCTAAATTCTATATTCACGAAAAAAAATATTTTTCTTTTAAGTATATTTTGGCTAATTTAGTATCAACCCACCCAAAAGTAATATTTCAGTTTTTTGAAAATGCCAATATTTTTTATTACTCTTGAGTTTGTTTTTATCTTCAGGGGTAAGAACTCTAATTGTTAGTTTCCAGTTTTGCCCACCCACCATGGTTTCTACAAGGAAGACTTATCCTCCTTGTGAAATATTTCTTTAATGTATGGAGAATATAGACAGGTAAAAACCCCTCCCTGCAGTTGCAGAAGTAGTGAGAATTCAAGGTATGGAGAGTTGGGTCCTATAGTGGGACACATATTACTCTCGAGCTTATTTTAGCTTCAGGGGTAAGAACTGTAATTGTTAGTTTCCAGTTTTCTCCACCCACTATGGTTGCTACATGGAAGGCTCACCCTCTTTGTTAAATATTTCTTTAATTTACGAAGAATATAGACACGTATAAATCCCCTTCCTGCAGCTGCAGAAGTAGTGAGAATTCAAGGTATGGAAAGTTGGGTCCTATAGTGGAACACATATTACTCTCAAGCTTATTTTAGCTTCAGGGGTAAGAACTCTAATTGTTAGCTTTCAGTTTTGTCCACCCACTATGGTTGCTACATGGGAGGCTCACCCTCTTTGTTAAATATTTCTTTAATTTACGAAGAATATAGACATGTATAAATCCCCTTCCTGCAGTTGCAGAAGTAGTGAGGCTTCAAGGTGTGGATGTCAGGTCTTATAGTGGAAGCAATGAAACTTGGAGGTGTGGAAGGCCAGGTCCTATAGTGAAAGGTCTTACTACCATAGTTGGTCATTAAACTCACTGGTTTTACATTCACACAAACCAATCTGTGTAGAGGACAAAGAAGGAACAGAGCACTGTTTTCCATTCTTGAGAAGATATTCTTTTGCTTAACCACCTCCCGCCCACACTATAGCTGGATGATGGCTACAGCCTGGGCCTTAATTGCCGGGAGGACGTCAATAGATGCCCTCCCGTGCATGAGCTGCCTGCGCTCCCCCTTTGATCACAGAGTCAATGACAGCGAATGACAGCAGATCACATGATTTAACAAAAGATCGGTAATCAGTTTTTTTCTCCCTCACGCTGACAGTGTGAGAGAAAAGAAAAAAACGATCATTGGCTTCTGACAGAGGGACATTGGTCCAGGACAAGGAGAGGCTCTGCTGCTATGCAGTACCCTCCAGTGCCACCTGGGAGTGCCCACCAGTGCCACTTACAGGTGCATATCAGTGTAAACGTGTAGTGCCCCCATGCTATCAATTGAAATAATATGATATATGCTAATAGCTGCAAACACAGTGTTAACCAATCCAATAGTTAAACCAAAGTGAATAAAAACAAAAAAATGATGCTGCACTGTCACCTGAAGAGTATCCAGATATCATATCACTGCCATCTACCAGTGCCCACCATTGCCATCTATAAATGCCCACCAGTGCCACCTATCAGTGTCCACCAATGTCACCTATCAGTGCCCAGTGCTGCCAACTGGTGCCAATCAGTGCCACCTATCAGTGCTGCTCATCAGTGTCACCTACCAGTACCTACAGTGCCCATCAGTGCCACCTATCAGTGCCCACCAGTGCCACCTATCAGTGCCACTCATCAGTGCCCTTCATTGCAGCCCATCAGTGCCACCTCTCAGTGCCACCTATCAATGTCCACCAGTGCCACCTATCAGTGCCCATCAGTACCCATTAGTGCAGCCTATCAGTGCTCATCAGTGCAGCCTATCAGTGCTCATCAGTGCTGCCTCATCAGCGCACATCAATGAAGGAGAAAAATTACCTGTTTTCAAAATGTTATAACAAACTATGAAACAGTTTTTTTTTCAAAACTTTTGGTCAAAAGTATAGCAAAAATAGTTTAGCAAAAAATAAAAAAACAGCAGTGATTAAATACCACCAAAAGAAAGCTCTATTTGTGTGAAAAAAATGATAAAAATGTTTCATATGGGTACAGTGTAGCATGACCGTGCAATTGTCATTCAAAGTGTGACAGCGCTGAAAGCTGAAAATTGGCCTGGCAGGAAGGGGGTTTAAGTGCCCAGTGAGCAAGTGGTTACTGCTTGCTCTGATAAAAAGCTAGCAGTTGCCCAGAAACACACTCCCTTGGCAACCAGGTCATGACGTGAACTTGCGTAGCATTTTAGAAGTAAAAATCCTAGATAAGGGAAGACACCACAAAATGTATGTTTTAGGGCCTGATTGTCCTTGCCTCAATGGCTAAACTCCACCAACTGCCATCCTCATTTCCAGAAAGAGTGTCTTTAATGCCCACTAAGGAAGCCTAAATAAACAGTGACAGGTTTAGCCATGAAGACAAAGAAGGTCAGACTTCACTTAAAAAGCACAGCTAAGTTAGTTTATGCTTTGCATATGTGAAATCAGCTGTACAAGAAAGTCGTTTCGTTGGTCAATGAAGCCAACAATCAAAGGACAAACACTTTATCCTACGGGAATCAATCCAAAAATATTTCAGTGGACCAGCTACAATAAAATGAAATGTCATTAGTAATTATGGGTTACTGCGCTTTCCCTGGTTTGCTGAATTTGCCTAATTCCGAAAAAAGAAAAAACAAGGTGCGCTAGAGGTCTTATGGTTACTTATGATTTAAACATTTTTACTCAATACAAATGAAACCTAATATTTGCTATATATACTATCTATATACACTCACTAGCCACTTTATTAGGTACAACCGTTCAATTGTATAGTAACACAAATTGCTAATCAGCCAATCTCATGGCAGCGACTCAATGCATTTAGGCTTCTGGACGTGGTGAAGACGACTTGCTAAAATACAAACCAAGCATCAGAATGGGGAATAAAGGGGATTTAAGTGACTTTGAACATGGCATGGTTGTTTGTGCCAGATGGGCTGGTCTAAGTATTTCAAAAACTGCTCATCTACTGGGATTTTCATGCACAACCATCTCTAGGGCTTACAGAGACTGGTCTGAAAAAGAGAAAATATCCAGTGAGTGGCAGTTGTGTGGAGGAAAATGCCTTGTTGATGTCAGAGGAGAATGGGCAGACTGGTTTGAGATGATGCAAAGGCAACAGTAACTCAAATAACCACTCATTACAACCAAGTTATGCAGACTACCATCTCTGAACTCACAACACATCGAACCTTGAAGCAGATGGGCTACAGTAGAGAAGACCACACCGGATGTCACTCCTGTCAGCTAAGAACAGGGCTACAATTCACACCAAAATTGGACAATAGAAGATTGAAAAACCGTTGCCTGGCCTGATGAGTCTCGATTTCAGCTGCAACATTCAGATGGTAGGGTCAGAATTTGGCGTAAACAACATGAAAGCATGGATCCATCCTGCCTTGTATCAACGGTTCAGGCTGGTGGTGATGGTGGTGAAATGGTGTGGGGGATATTATCTTGGCACACTTTGGGCCCCTTAGTACAAACTGAGCATCATTTAAACGCCACGGCCTGCCTGAGTATTGTTGCTGACCATATCCATCCCTTTATGACTACGATGTACCCATCTTCTGGTGGCTCCTTCCAGCAGGATAATGCACCGTGTCACAAAGCTCAAATCATCTCACCACTGGTTTCTTCAACATGACAATGAGGTCACTGCACTCCAATGGCCTCCACAGTAACCAGATCTCAATCCAATAGAGCACCTTTGGGATGTGGTGGAACAGGAGATTTGCATCATAGATGTGCAGCCGACAAACCTTCAGCAACTGCGTGATGCTATCATGTCATTATGGACCAAAATCTCTGAGGAATGTTTCCAAGACCTTGTTGAGTCTATGCAACAAAGAATTAAGGCAGCTCTGAAGGCAAAAGGGGGTCCAACCCAGTACTAGCAAAGTGTACCTAATAAAGTGACCGGTGAGCGTATGTGAATAATAGAGCCACAACTGACCAAACATACAAGGATCTACCTCCACCAATGTACATTTCTGCCACGCGTCACTGCAGATTTTTTAATCATTAACAAGGATAGCTGCTTTTAGTTTAGAAAAGCTAATACTATAGCATATATAGTATAGTTTATAACTGACCTTGTTGCAATAATGCCCTTGTGCATTAGTTTGGCATAGCATTTACATCTAAAAGGATATAATAGTAACTGTTTAATGCATGTGTGTCAGTTAAAACCGATTAACACCTAAGATATAGTCAATCATTGAAAATGCCTCCGCTTCTTATTAGTCCTGGCTAACAGTCGGTCAAAGTCTTAATACTTTCCCCGAGCAGACAGGTTAAAAAGTAGATGAGCTTACCCTGCTCACTGAGGGGTCTCAAAGCATATGAAGCTTAAAAGTCATGCAGATATTAAATTAAAAAAAAGCTACCATCAACAGGAACAATCGTAACATCAACAGACTATATTGTTCAGATATTAATAATAAAAGAGTAGTGGACATGGGAATATATAAACACCAGGAGCGGGACAGTCATGTAGGGGTCAATGGTTACTAAAATAGCAAGGTCAAGGCAAAGAGTCCTTGTTGTCTTGTTCTTTATTCTGTGTCCAACTGCTTACAGCAATGCTAGTTTCTATTGCCCTGCAGTTTAAGGGTTCACTTATCAAATGTTTTATTCTGGATAGTATTTTCAAAGAATGTGTTTGCCTTTTACCTTTTCCCTTTTTTTTCCAGTTTTTCTCTTCCCCATTCATGTCAATTGGAACACAGAAACTGTATGGATACAGCCAATGCTCCCAATTTGACATCCTAGTGGGTGTGGTGCAGGTCCCCAAATGTCACTGTCTTTGGGGACCCACACTCACACAGATGTCATATTGGGCGTAGTGGCTGCATGCAGATGTAAAGCACACATGTGCATCCCGTGTAAGCAAAATGAGGCCCTCATACAAGTATACGCTTCAGTACGCCCATCTGAACGAGGTTTAAATCCACTTACTGTTGACTGATGCCCCGTACACACGGTTCGACGATCGCACGTACGATCGCATCGAATCGTATGTTGGCTGTTGTATGCAGCATACTGACTGCACTACACGATCGTACGGCTGGGAAAAGAACGTTCAGGTGCATGTAATTAGCATCCGGCCATTCCTGACTTTGGGCATGCGTGTTTTGCACAATACAACTTTGTTGTACCAGCTGCTCTGTACACACAATACAACGGTTGTATGAGAGCTTGTTGGTACGACCAAGTTTTCTAGTCTGCACATACAACTCCCTTGTACGACCGTTCAAATCACGCATACGAACGATCGATATCGCATACAACGGTCGTGAGTACGACCTGTTGTATGCGATCGTTGAACCGTGTGTACGAGGCTTGACTCTCTACCTCTGCTGAAGGTCTATTCCTAGTATTTATGAACTGCATACTTTTTGCATAGCTCCCAACTGTCCCTGATTTTGAGGGGCTGTCCCTGATTTCGAGGGACTGTCCCTGATTTCGAGGGACTGTCCCTGATTTCGAGGGACTGTCCCAGATTTGGAATAAAGTCCCTCTGTCCCTCTTTCCTCCTCATTTGTCCCTCATTTTGGTCTGATCTATATAGCTGTATATAAAATGAAAATACAATGACTTGCTGCGCACCTAAACCGTATATATGGTGAGCTGCTGGCATAACAACCTCAACGAAATTGTAAACAAATAAATAAAATATATATGCCGCGCATGTGAAAATACAATGTATCACAAAAAACAATCAAAAATGTGTCAATAGTGATCTAAAAATCATATACATTTATAAAAGTGTATAGTCCATAAACATATTAAATATTCACCATGCAAAAGTCCTTAAAATGTAGAAGATCGTCCAGTGAAGTGCACCACCATAAATTGATAAGGTACAATTACCAGACAGATAAGGTAAATACGCCTGAGTGTAATAAACCAAACAGGAATCACCTTGTGACTTCACCAGCAGTTAATGTAAGGTTAGGTACGATTACCCTCCAATAATTAAAAAGCAGCCTCTGTGATAAATCGTCGGGTTCATCAGTCTCGGCAGACATGCAGGAACTGTCACATAAGCTTAGGTAGCCGCCATAGGAAAAAAGTGGGAGAAAGAACTCCACATAGTGTAAAACCGTATAAGCTAAAATATTTATTCCAGGTAATGCACTTCCATTAACAAATTGATCAGGAAACAGGATACAGGAAACACTGTGTACACTGGTTAGGTGCAGAAGTTGGGGACGGTCACCCTCTCACCCAGGGTGAAAGTGTGTCCGTTCCCAACATATATATTTTATTTGTATATAAAATGAACTTTTTATCTTAAGTGTTTCCCAAAGCTAAACCTTTCATCCAATTTCTAAATTCTGCATTTGTAAATGTCAGAAGCCAATATAAAGGAATAGTAGTGGTAAAAAACACGTGTGGGTTTAATTAATCATTTTTTGTATAATTCCCCCTTTAAGGGGGCATGGCAGGGGGTGTGTCCTATGCCTACATACTTTTTGCTAATAGGTGTCCCTCGTTCCCATCTCAAAATGTTGGGAGGTATGTTCTTGTTTTCTTTTTTTCTCCCCCAGGCATACACTTTAAAGTGATTATAAAGATAAAATGTTAAAAAAAAAATCTCTATATACTTATCTGCTCTGTGTAATGGAATTGCACAGAGCGGCCCCGAACCTCCTCTTCTCGGGTCTCCTGCTGGTGCTCCTGGCCCCTCCCCCCGTCCAGTTCCCCCATGGGAAGCCACTTTCAAAGGGGACACTCGTGGAAGCTCGCTCCCGAGCCCTGCTGCTGTGTCCATTGACACAGACAGCAGGACTCCACCCCTCCCCCTCTCCCTTGCCACTGGCTTTCATTGACATCAGCAGGAGCCAATGGCTCCCAGTGCCCCAGCATACCAGCGAGACATGGAGGTGAGGGGAAAGAGGAGCTGCAGACGTGCACAATGCTGGATTGAATGGGGGCTCAGGTAAGTTAAAGGAGGGGTGAAAAAGATGCCTAAACATTTGTCACCTTAATGCAAGGAATGCATTAAAGTGGATGTAAACACACCACTCACCTAGTATAAACTAATGGCACAGTAAATGTCACCCCTTCAGCAGTAACAGCCCCACAAAACTCTAGAATCAGTGGGTGGGTTTCTTTGCTGGGGCTCAGTGGAGTTGAGTTGTGATGTCACAAGACTTTCCACCATCATACTTTCCTATTCCTAAGTTTTGAGAAACATCCTGTTAAAACTCATGAAGGTCACCACATGACTTCAGCATGCCCAATCATGCTGAGGTGTGGAGCAACCAATCCTGATAGAGCTGGAGGAGAAGGGGGGGGGGGTGTGAAGCTCTGCTCCTGCATAAAATAAGGAAATGAGCTGTCAGTCACAACATGGGGGAAGAAACAGTCACATATTTCTCTGTGTGTCTGTTTTTTTCCTACTGAAAAAAGATAAGATGATTGCTCAGAGCTGGATTAACTCTTCGTGGCAGGACTGGGCACAGATGACATGACATCCTGTACTCTACCAGGCAAAATTGTTAATTAAAATGTTTTTTTCAGGTTTACATCCACTTTAAGGTAAAATGTTTAGGCTTTAGAGCCACTTTAAGCATATATCATGCAAGATATCAAAGGACAGATACACTCTAAATAAATAATGCATTAAAGTGAAGTGCATCAGTACACATTAAGCATGTGTGGCTTAACCGCTTGCCGACTGTATACTGTATATATACGGTGGCAAGGTGGCTCTGCTGCACAGGATCACGTACCTAGTACACAGATAAACACATATATTCGCCAAAACACTAAGGATCCTCAAATGACGTCGAAAGATTTTTATTGCATGCCTGACAAAGGGGTCTTGCGAGGCTCTTTGTCTTATAATGTGATCACTCTGCAATAAAAATCTTTGGATGTCATTTGAAGATCCTCTGTGTGCTGGCGAATATGTGCGTTTATGTGTGATTTTCCAGTAAGCTGGTAGTCGCTGCAGCACCCACTACAGATGAGCCTTGTTCCCAGGAACGTGTGCGAGGGAAATAAAGACAAGACACGTACCTACATACGTACATGTGCCACCGGCGGGCCGCTCCCACTATGATTAGATACAGTAGGAGCTGATCGGCGGGCTCGATGTCCACCAGCACCAGCCGATGCTTTGATACACAGGCAGAATGGTGGTCTGCCTATGTAAACCAGGCGGATGGCCATTCTGTCAGTACAGAAGGCATGTTTCCTGCATCTCTGCTAAGCAGGAGCACCGATCCATGCCTTCCCCTATTACAAACACCTGCCCACAGTGCTAAAGCACTGGACAGGCACACAGTTAACCCTTTAATCGCCCTTTCCCAGCCAGTGTCATTAGTACAGTGACCGTGCATATTTTTTTAGCACTGATCACTGTATTAGTGTTCCCAAAAAGTGTCAAAAGTGTCAGTTAGTGTCTCGACTGTCCGCCACAATATTATAGTCCCACTATAAGTCACTGATCCATTATTAGTAAAAAAATAAAATAAATAAATAAAAATATTCCATAGTTTGCAGACGCTATAACTCTTGCGCAAACCAATCAATAGACACCTAATTGAGATTTTTTTACAAAAAATATGTAGTAGAATACATATTGACTTAAATTGATGAACAAATGAGAGTTTTTACATTTTTTTTTTTTTTGGATGTGTTTTATAGCAGAAAATAAAAAATAGTGATTTTTTTTTTTCAAAATTGTCAGGCTTTTTTGTTTATAGCGCAAAAAATAAAAACCGCAGAAGTGATCAAATACCACTAGAAGAAAGCTCTATTTGTGGGGAAAAAAAGGAAATACATTTTGTTTAGGTACAGTGTTGCACAACCGCGCAATTGTCAGTTAAATGTAACGCAGTGCCGTATCGGCATAAAAAAATGGCCTGGTCATGAAGGGGGGTAAATCTTCCAAGTGGTTCATTTTTTCTTACTTTCTTACTCTTATGCTTTCTAACACGTGATTCATAAAATGTTATAATCTGGGATGGCCAAAGTAAGTTGCATTTTCAGAATAGGGTGAGCATTGACATCCTCTCTCTATGGTTTTCCTTTAAAGTGTGCATTTAAGAGTGGATGTGACTTGACATGTGCAAGAAATGTTTAAAAACAATTCTGTGTGGTTATTGCTTGAAAGAGGGGAAACAGCCACAGTTTGTCAGTTCTCATTTGCTGCTATGCTTGCAGGCAGTGCTGTACTCACATACACCACTAGATGGAAGACTCAAACCTCAGACAATTCAGACAACATTTGAATAGGTTGCCAGGGCTATCTTAGAAAATAAATGGCAGGCAAGCAGGCTTGCGTATAGGAGTAACACACCATGTAATGATTAACTTTATTGAGAAAAGGCTGATGGTTAGTTACGCTAAAAAGCTCTCCGCCGTGTTTGCAGTATAAATAGATGGTCACTCCAGTTTTACAGACACCACATATTTAAAATAAATAGACATTTACCGCAAAGTAAAAGAAATCCCAGGTTTCTCACAGTATCACAATTGGGCTTCTAAAAATAATTAACAAAATTGATCTTTTTTTTCTAAAACAGCATGAGCAAACGCAAGCGTCGGACTTATCTGTAGACATGCAATGCTTCTCCAAGCCCCACTACTGACATTGCTATCATTCATATAAACAATTTCAGGGTGGAGCTTGACTGCTGTATATGGGCCAAGCTAAACATAATATTAAGCGGCAGTGTCAGAAAGACTGCCAAGATCTTCAACTAACAGATCTTAGTGCTGGAACCCCTTAGGTAAGCATGGCACCATTGTGTTCCTGGCACAAGCTGGATGGACTAATATTGAATATTCGCTGCAGAGTGGAATTATCTTTTAAAACTATTCACAATAGCACATCTAAAAGTCTTACATGTATATGTTCTGTGCCACCTTCTGTGATACCGAGAACCTCTATGTCATCATAAATAAGGAATTTCGGGGGGTGGTATTACATATATAAGAACCCTCTCCTATTACAATTTTAAAAGTAACAAAATTGTGTATTTGTTACCATGTACGTGTGTTAAAGTGGTTGTCAACTCATGACAACCACTTTAAACTACAGGTAAGCCTATAATAAGGCTTACCTGTAGGTCCTGGGAATATCTCCTAAACTTGCACAGTTTAGGAGATATTCCCTGTATCTGCATGTGCCGATGTCACCGGCACATGCGCACTGAAGAATCGGCCCCCGGGGTGGCCCAGGGTGCCGCTTCTTCTGTAAACGTGCTATAACTGGCAGCTCCCGCAGCAGCATGCACGGGAGTGACGTCTGCGTGGCTCCGCCAATCACAGCACTGGAGCCAGCGCTGTGATTGGCTGGAGCCGCAGCATGTTGCCGGTCACATTGGTGTGCCGAGACTGCTGCAACAGCTTAGTTCCAAGGTAAGTATTTCATAATGAGAAATGCAGGTTTTTTGTTTTTTTTTTTGGGGGGGGGAATACTTGACAAACACTTC
>BLSH010081069.1:81640-99781 GCA_018402905.1 Glandirana rugosa
AACACACATCGTCGGGAGGTGTCGTGGGGGTTATGAATAGGACTCGGGGAAGAGAGAGGTCGCTACAGGTACTTACAGTTTAGGTAGGCTCTATGAGGAGAGACTAACCGACTCTGTGTCGTCGCCGTGATAACCGATGTCGCCGACAGTTAGTTTCAGTCAGTCGGTCGGTTAGTCCCCGGTCCTGCCCCGAGGCACAGATTTACCTATGTACCTTGAGACTGAGCCGAGTCCACAGGGTATCTTTCGACAACTGACGGTTTTGCACAGAGCAGCCTGGATCCTCCTCTTCTCGGGTCCCTCTTTGCTGCTCCTAGCCAATCCCTCCTATCGAGTGCCCCCTCAGTCAACAGCTTTCTATGGGACACCTGAGCCGAGTCAGAGTTCCATGTATCCATTTAGACACGGAGCCCCGTCCTGGCCCCTGATTGGCTGGCTGACTGACTTTGATTGACAGCCGCTGTAGCCAATAGTGCCGCTGCTGTGTCTCAGCCAATCAGAGAGGAGTATCTCGGATGGATTTGACATTCATGGACATCGCTGGAGAGAGAAGGGGCTCAGGATAAGTATTGGGGGTGCTGTGGAGGGCTGCTACACACAAAAGGTTTTTTATCTTAATGAATAGAATTCATTAAGATAAAAAACCTTCTGCCTTTACAACCCCTTTAAGAGAAAATTTCTGTTTAAGTCACAAGCTTCTGTGGTCATAGTTTACAAAGGACAATGGAAGGGGTTGGCAACACGTCGATTACAATCTACTGGTTGACCATGGCCAGGTGATGGGTGGATTGCATTCGCATCTCTGTCTTGCCCCTCAAGTACTCCTCCTCCAGAGTGGCAGAGCTGTGCAGGAAAGCAGTGAGCTCAGGCATGTTGATCACCTGAGCTCTCAGGTCAGGAAGCTGTCAAAGAAAATTCTAAGCAGCAGAGGCTTTCTCACCCTGCAGCACTCCCCTTGCCTAAATGTGGCTGCGGGGTGGGGTATGCCTCTGCCGCCTATGATTCCCTGTTGACTTTGACAGCTTTTGGGCAGGATAGCTCAGGTGTGTTCAGGCTCTTGTCCAAACACCACTAAGTTTATCCCTAGTGTGTTCTGCACGGATCATCACCAACCTTCATCTTCAGTCCATCCAAGGCACTTGTGGGATGAGAGAGAAGGGCCAGCGGTGATCAATGCATCAGAACAGGTAGCTCTGCAACAGCAGCTTCCCAGAGCTGTTCTGGATCAGGATCCCACTTCTTTGCTCCTGTGACCCCCTGTGGTGTGCCCTCCTGAGCCTCTGTGATGTGCCCCCTTGAGGTTCTTGTGGTGTGCCTTCTGACCCTCCTGTCCTGTGCCTTCCTGAGCCCCCTGTACTTTGCGCTCCTGAGCCCCCTGTGGTGTGCCCTCCTGACTCCCCACAATGTGCCCCCCTGTGGTGTACCTCCTGACCCTCTCTACCAGGCCCTCCTTGCGGTGTGTCCTCCTGACCTTCCTTTGGTGTGCCCTCCTGAGGCCCTATGGTGTGCCCTCCTAAGCCACCTGTGGTGTTCCCCCTGACCCCTCTGTACCGTGCCTTCCTGATCCCCCTACACCATGTTTTCTGACCTCCCTGTACCAGCCTTCATGAGTCCCCTATATTGTGCCCCTTTTGAGCCCCCTGTGGTGTGCCTCCTGACCCCTCTGTACCGTGCCTCCCTAACCCTGCAGTACCGTACCTTCCTAATCCCCCCTGTACTATGTCCTCCTGAGCCCCCTGTGATGTGCCTCCTGACCCCCCCTGTACCATGCCCTCCTAACCCCCTGGTACCATGCCCTCATGACTCCCCCCAGTACAGTGCCCTGTCCAGCCATTTTCTCGGCTCTCCTAACCCCTTGTCCTCTGCCCTGCTCACCCCTGTCCACTGCTCCTCATACTACTGATGCCTGTACACTGCCCTACCTACTACTAACCTCCGTAAACTGCCCTGCCTACCACTGATCTCTGTACACTTCCAATTCCTACCTACAATTGACTTCTGTACACTTCCCTACCTACTACTGACCTCTGTACACTGCCCTACCTACTACTGACCTCTGTACCCTGCCCTACCTACAACTGACTTCTGTACACTGTCCTGCCTACTACTGATCTCTGTACACGTCCTACCTACTACTGGCCTCTGTTTACATCTGTACACTGACCTACATTCTATTGACTTCTGTACTCTGCCCTACATACTACTGGTCTCTACTGACCTCTGTACACTGCCCCACTTACTACTGACCATTACTGACCTCTGTACACTGACTTACATACTTCTGACCTCTCTACATTGCCCTACATACTACTGACCTCTGTACACTGCCCTGTTTACTACTGACTTCTGCTGATGTCTGCACACTGCTCTACATACTACATGACCCCTGGACACTGCTCTACATGTTACTTACACTGACCAGAACTCAGAGCAGACAGCAAGGCTAGCACTGAGGCCAGTCAGGTCTCAAAACTAGTTGAGCAAGTCAGCCTGCAATACCAGATGTTTTTCCTTCATGATGGACTCTTGCATCAGACTTGTGGGGGCGACCAATTACTCCCCAGACAAGAAAAAAATTGTGAATGAAAATGAATGCAGAGTTTCTCACTGAAGCTAACTTTTAAAAGGCACCACACCCCAGAGATTTTTTTTTTCCTCTCAAAGTTTTGACTACCTCTGGACTATGGGCTCCCCATGTGAAAGCGCAAACTGGCCCGGTGCTGTCACATGGAGTGTGTTGCATTCTACTGCATACCTGAAGTACCAAGTATTTACTTTGGCTCTCAGCAGAGGAAGGGCAAGAATATGCTGGGGAAGGCTTTAGCCCGCTGTCGGCTAAAAACAGGTCACAGAAGTGCAGAACAAACTGCACTCATGTGACCTACAATAGAAGTATAGTCAAAATAGCTTTGGCTACACTTCTTCTTTAATTACTGTACCATGAGTGTGATACGAAGAGTCTGACAGACACATATAAATCTCAGCCATGTAAAAAGACCAAATTCATATAAGTATAAGAGCAAATGGTCCACAAGAGAGACTATAAATATCAACCAGCCAGTAACCAATATGATGTGTTGGGTGGAGTGTTCTTGTTGGGGGGATTGTGTCTTTGCCTTGAGAAATGCAGGCAGTGACTCACTGCTTTACCTTCATCACTTCATTACCCTCCCTGATATAATGTTTGATATATATATAATGAAAGCAGTGCAAGTGTCACTGTTTGACAAACAATACTAAAAGACAACTGGGACTTTGTGCATGCCCGTGAAAACCAATTTCACACAATGATGTATAAAAAAATCAAGTTTTTATTACATCAAATAGTAAAAGCTTCAATAAAAAAAAACATTTATTGGAGATATAGGAAAAAATCTTCCAGAGTTACAGAGCTTGATGATTTTGTAGATTTATAAGCAAGTTCTCAGTTGGTCTACGCATTTCGCGGGATCACCCGCTTCATCAGGAGTCAGGACCACACATATTATATGAATTGTTCTGTATACATAGTTCTGACTACAATAAAAGACAAAATAGAAAATCAATACAAATACAAAAAGAGTGTATATATAAATGCACTAATCATATAAACTATATCCGATGAGGACAAAAAGGAAGTGAATGGAAAAAAATAATTATTTAGATTAAACAATATTTTCTACATAATAACACCTCTATATAAGATATATTCCTCCCTCAACTCAAAAGGTACATCTGTACAAAATACCAGCCATATAACACGGAGGATATACAGTCTCAACGCCCACAGGATATGCCTGAATTTGCAAGCCAAGATGATAGATATCTACTAGTGATGTACATAAAAAAATGAACAAAATGAAGAAAGAAACAATTTGGACTGTATGGCAGGACAGGGAGGGCCATATGGGCTGTCAATAGAAGACTAGATCTGTATGACTACACATTGCTTTACTACTGCTCCTTCACTGTCCAATTAGTAGACTGAGGGGACAGGACCTCAAACTAGCAGGAGGAAAGTTTAAAACTAATCTTAGAAAGTATTATTTTATCGAAAGGGTAGTTGATGCTTGGAACAGACTTCCAGCAGAAGTAGTCAGTCAACAGTAAGTGGATTTAAACATGATTGGGATACACCGATCTATAATCGAAAAGTTAACAAAAAAACATCTAAATTGACAAAAAAGGCAGTCTTGATGGACCACCTGGCCATGTGGTCTGTTTTTGCTGTCACTCTTCTATGTTCTTGCCCAAGAGTTGCTGCTGCTGCAGAGGAAGGTGAAGGCCTGGCTGTGCTGTTTAGAAGGGGCGCCTGCTTCAAAAAACTGGCTACACAGAATCACAGAATTACAAATCCTGTAGTCAGGTAATGAAGCTCTTATATATGTATTTCTGTTGGGTATTTAGCAGCTTTTCTGGAGTTTTGATTCAAAGGCATAAACATGGGCTGGTATGTTTATGTCAGATCTGATTGTTCGTCCCTAGTCTGGCATTGGATATGTGTGGCATGTCTGTAAATCTATGCATCCTGGATGTATCAACTAGGATCTACAATATGTACCACTTAAAGCAGAGTTCCACCCAAAAGTGGAAGCTCCACTTATCTGACTCCTCCCCTCCTCCGGTGCCACATTTGGCACCTTTCGGGGGGAGCGGGTACCGGTTTTTGACAGGTACCTGTCCCCACTTCCGGGCGATCGCACTGCGGTGCGATCACTTAAAAGTCCGGTCCCCCTCCTCCTTCCCTCACCACCGGGCCATTCAGAAAGCTTAGTGCACTTCGCGCATGTGCAATAGGGAACCGGCTGTGAAGCCTCAAGGCTTCACTGCTGAGTTCCCTTAGTAGGAATGGCGGTGCCAGCACCCGAGAGCTGATGGAAACATCGTCTGGGGTGCTGACACCGCTGGATTCCAGGACAGGTAAGTGTCCTAATATTAAAAGTCAGCAGCTACAGTATGTGTAGCTGCTGACTTTTAATTTTTTTGCTGGGGGAGCGGAACTCCTCTTTAATGTTAAACCATAGCAGTTTTCAGCTAACTATAAAATAATTTGTTTGTATTCTGCAAAGCACTTTAATTACACATTTTCTACACTCTTGCTTTATTATTTGTAGCCCACACAGGCGAAGGAAAGCACAATGCTTACCAATGCTTTTTCTGCAACTGCAAATTCTGCGTTATGTAAAACACAGTAATTACAATGGGATTATTTGCCTTTAATAACTTTTTCCACTTATAACTACAACATATTTTATAACAGTCTTGTCATTGTTTTATATATTGCTGCACTGTTAATCTTTAAAAGCAACAATATATAAATTTTAGCAGCATAGATCATTGCCAAACCGTATGCAACACAAGCTATTAGGAATCCACATTTTTATGGTTTGTTGAAAAATGTTGGATAAAATGGTTTGGTTTCGAGAATTCTTTCCAACATGATGCTACTGCATTTTAGGATGTCAATCGTTTTTTAAGCTTCCTTAATGTGACTACTCAGGGGGATGTGTCGGGGTCAAGAGCCTGCTAGCAATGGCTTTTGCAGTTGGAATGGAACTCTTAATATTCCCATAGTTGAAATTCTGTCTGCTCTTTGTTCTCTGCATAAATATATTTATATGAGACAGAATCTCCTGTGAACTAGTTGGACTAGAAATAAGGTAATATGCTCTTCTAGTATGAGTTTTTAAATTAGTTAACAGATTCAAGCAGCAGTTCTACTATAAGCTAAATTTGCCACACTATTGCACATCTTGCAGCACAGTGTGAAGCGATTGCATTCGACCTGTATTCTATTTATGGCATCTGGCTGAGATGTGTTCCCTTTCTATTCATTCTTTGTGCTACTGTGCCTTTTGTTCATGAACTACTCATCTCAAGAGTGTGGTACATTCCAGCTGATCTTCTTTGTTAGAACAATCATAATCTTTTAAATTGAAAGTTTACTCTAGAATTACTCTATCAACATTAAATATCCATACAGCACTCATACCTTGATAAATGCATAGCACCATGTTTGGCATTTGTCTGCACTCTGGTTGTCCAACAATCAGCAATGGAAGCTTCCGGCAATATACAAGTGATACCATAAAACTCATGGTGTCAGTCAGCATCTCCATGATATATACGTTTCCCTAGATGATGTCCAGATGTGGATAGCAGCAGTGGTGTGTAGGCAGGGAGGCAAATCAACCCCATGAGTTTCATGAGTATATATTCCCGGCAGTTTCCAGTACTGATTGTTGGACAATCAGTGTGCACACTGGTGTTACTGGTAAATGGCTGGCTTTTCCAAATATTTAATTGTGGGACAACTAAAGTCAAACATGGCATAATGCATATATATATATATATATATATATTGTATCTCACACCCCTCACATTTTTGAAATATCTTTTCATGTGACAACACTGAAGAAATGGCACTTTGCTACAATCTAAAGTGGTGAGTGTACAGCTTGTATAACAGTGTAAATTTGCTGTTCCCTCCCCCCCCCAATAACTCGACACACAGCCATTAATGTCTAAATCACTGGCAACAAAAGTGAGTACACCCCTAAGTGAAAATGTCCAAATTTGGCCAAAAGTATCTATATTTATTTGGCCACCATTATTTTCCAGCACTGCCTTAACCCTCTTGAGTATGGAGTTTACCAGAGCTTCACAGGCTGCCACTGGAGTCCTCTTCCACTTCTCCATGATGACATTACGGAGCTGGTGAATATTAGAGACCTTGCACTCCTCCGCCTTCCGTTTAAGGATGCCCCACAGATGCTCAATAGGGTTTAGATCTGGAGACATGCTTGGTCATTCCATCACCTTTAACCTCAGCTTCTTTAGCAAGGCAGTGGTCGTCTTGGAGGTGTGAATACTGCCCCGCGGCCCATTTTCTGAAGGTAGGGGATCAGGTTCTGCTTCAGTATGTCACAGTACACGTTGACATTCATGGTTCCCGCAATGAACTGTAGCTCCCCAGTGCCGGCATCACTCATGCAGACCATGACACTCCCACCACCATACTTGACCATACTTGACTGTAGTCAAGACACACTTGTCTTTGTACTCCTCCTCTGGCTGCCACCACACACGCTTGACACCATCTGAACCAAATAAGTTTATCTTGGTCTCATCAGACCACAAGACATGGTTCCAGTAATCCATTTCCTTAATCTGCTTGTCTTTAGCAAACTGTTTTCAGGCTTTCTTGTGCATCATCTTTAGAAGAGGCTTCCTTCTGGGATGACAGCCATGCAGACCAATTTGATGCAGTTTGTGGCGTATGGTCTAAGCACTGACAGGCTGACCCACCATCCCTTCAACCTCTGCCACAATGCCAGCAGCACTCATACTCTCTATTTCGCAAAGACAACCTCTGGATATGATGATGAGCACGTGCACTCAACTTCTTTGTTCAATCATGGCGAGGCCTGTTCTGAGTGGAACCTGTCCTGTTAAACAGCTGTATGGTCTTGACTGCAGCTTAGTTTCAAGGTCTTGGCAATCTTCTTATAGACTAGGACATCTTTTTGTAGCGCAAAAATTCTTTTTTTCATATCCTCAGAGAGTTCTTTGCCATGAGGTGCCATGTTGAACTTCCAGTGAGCAGTATCAGAGAGTGAGAGCGAAAACACCAAAATTTAACACACCTGCTCCCCATTCACATCTGAGACCACAACACTAATGAGCCACATGACATCGGGGAGGAAAAATGGCTAATTGGGCTCAATTTGGACATTTTCACTTAGGAGTGTACTCACTTTTGTTGCCAGCAGTTTAGACATTAATGGCTGTGCGTTGAGTTATTTTGAGGGGACAGCAAATTTACACTGTTATACAAGCGGTACACTCACTACTTTACATTGTAGCAAAGTGTCATTTCTTCAGTGTTGTCACATGAAAACATATAATAAAATATTTCATAAATGTGAGGGGTGTACTCACTTTTGTGAGATACTGTATGTTTTATGGCTGTTAAATGTTCTTAGAGTAATTCTAGGGTGAACTTCCACTTGAGGAATCTATATACACTGATCAGCCATAACTTTATGACCACTGACGGGTAAGCAAATAAAATTGATTATCTTGTTACAATTGCATATGAAAGTGGGTGGGATATATTAGGCAGCAAGTAAACAAGGTGTCTCTGAAGTTGATATGTTAAAAGCAGAAAAATGGGCATATCAGTTAGTTGCACTTGGGGCTGTGTAGCCACAGACAGGTCAGGGTGCTCAAGCCAAAAAGTGCCTGTAATGGGCATGTGGGCATCAGAACTGGACCAAGGAGCAATGGAAGAAGGTGGCTTGGTTGGATGAATCACATTTTCTTTTACATCATGTGGATGGACAGGTGTGTGTGCATCGCTTATCTGGGGAAGAGATGGTAGGATGCAGTATGGGAAGAAAGCAATCTGGCGGAGGCAGTGTGATGCTTTGGGAAATGTTCCATGGAGGCTCCACCTTGCAACTTACAGGACTGTAAAGTCATTTTTTTTCTTTTAAAATAACAAACTTATTATATTTACCTTGTCTGTGCAATACCTTTCCTCCTCTTCTCGGGTCTCGCTGCTGACACTTCTGTCCCCTCCTCTTCTTAGTGTGCCAATTTAGGAAGCTGCTTCTTATTGTGGCACACCTCAATCTCAATCTATAGACACAGACAGTGAGGCTTGGGCCCCATTCCCTGCTTCCTCATCACAGGATCTGACTGATAGCATTGGGAGCCAATGGCTCCTCCTGCTCTCAACAAAGCCTGTGAGAGTGGGAAGAGGAGAGAGCTGCTATATATGGACATAACACAAGATCAAGATGGGCTCAGGTAAGTATAAGGGGGTGAGGGGGTAATACACATACTGTAACATTTACATTAATGCAGAGAATGTATTAAGGAAAGACATGTTTAGGCTTTACAACTAATTTAAAGGATCTGCTACTATGACTTGGTAGTCAAAGTGTTCATGATTTGACAGGTCAGGGTTGTTTTGGTGGCAAAAGGGGACCTACTGAATATCAGGTTTGTGGTCATAAATTATGCAAACAAATCCATGCAAATATATGTACACATAATGGTATAGAGCAGGGATATGCAATTAGTGGACCTCCAGCTGTTGCAGAACTACAAGTCCCATGATGCATAGCAAGACTCTGACAGCCACAAGCATGACACCTAGGGGCAGAGGCATGATGGGATTTGTAGTTTTGCAACAGCTGGAGGTCCGCTAATTGCATATCCCCGATATAGAGTTTAAATGTTGTGTCAAACTTATTATATGGGTTTAACTTGTATAATTCAACAATGATTAATATTGAGGGGCAAATAACAAAGCCTTGTTATTCTGTCTCTTATAAAATAAATGATAGGTGCTACATGACAGCCAGCACAAAATGGAAAATTCTCAAATAATTTTCAAGGCGCTGTAGTTTTCAAAAGAGAGCAGAGCAAAGCTTATCTCCTTTCAGATACACTATTTCTAAATTAAATAATACAGAGCTACTCAGAGGGAGGAATGTGAGTGGAATTAGTCACTATTTTGTCTCTCTTTGATTTGTGTGTATATTTAAGCTTAAGCTACTGAGCTCTGTAAGCAAGCCTTTGGCAGCAAAAGTCAAGAAGAACCTTAAATACATGTGAAAATATGCTTAAAGCTTTACCTCCTAAATGAAAAGGAGACAACCAAATAAAAATATTAACTTATTCTAATTAATTCACAATTACAGTAATTCACAATTACTAGACTAAAAAAGGAAACTTTTTATAAAAAAATGTTTTATGTTTGTAGTCACGCTCCATTATGTAGAAAATATAATATTGGGACTGCAGGGTTGATTTTTCTGTAACACATACGTAAGGATAGTGGTTGTGAAGGGGTTAAAGGCTACTCCTTAAGAGCCGGTTCACACTGGAGCGGTGCGACTTGCAGGGCAAAGCAAGTCACCCCGTTCGAGGCTACCTCAGCGCGGCTTGCAAGGAGACTTCTTTACATAGAAGTCAATGCAAGTCATGCTGAGGTCGCCCCGAAAATAGTGCAGGAACCTTTTTCTAAGTCGGAGCGACCTGAGTTACTCCTATTAGAACGGTTCCATTGCACTGCATGGGTGGGGACGACTTGTCAGGCGACTTGAGTCGCCTGACAAGTCGCCTCAGTGTGAACCGGCTCTTAATGTAAGATCCAGTGAAAATTCACCTGCTACAGTCCCTAGTCATAAACACTTGCAGGCAATGTTATAAGGACAAAAAAAGCAAGAGATCAAAGTCTGCACCTGGGGTGTTGTATTTAAAAAATTTGTAGGTGGACATGATTTCCCTTATAAAAGTCACCGAATGTAAAACTTGCTGCCTTTGTATTATTGCCACTCTAATATAGTCTACTGGGACTTTTACCAACCATGACCAAACACCAAGCCCTGCTCAGCCCTTGTTTAAACCACTTTTGTGGTGGTATTTCCCCAAACTTCTTTTGCCGGTTTTTCCCTATAAATCATTTGCCCACGTCAGCTGTTAACTCTCTTACTTAAACTATTTTTAACTATAATAAAACATAAATATAATGAAATACAGTGTTCCAGATGTCAGTGCCAGTGACACATAAACTGGTCCCAAGAGATTGCAAATTCAACCACAAAGCTTCAAACAGTTTACATAGGAAAGCCGGCAGAATTCCAGCCACCATAATTTCAAACAAAAGACTGCAGGAATATCTCCGTCAGCAGACCTGGATAAATAAGTTTCCAGCCACAGAACTGATGAAGAATTAGATAACGGCTAGAATAGAGAGGCAGAAAGGTAAAGGAGACAGACGAGAAGCAAATATGCCATCTTTGAAATCAGAGCGCTAGACATACTTAGCTGCGCAATCATATTTAAGATTCATGGTGTTAGCAAACAAACAATGATTATACCTATAAATATGATACACATTGAAAAGAAGGAATGAACTATAATAATGGTAACTGATAAGTGTTACCGCCTAATATCTACACATATCACAATCTTTTCACTAGTGCTCGGATTTTCTTACAGTGCTATATTTTTCAGACAGTCTTCTGTAGTAATTTCCTCTCCTACAGAGAATACACTACAGTAAGTAGGATACAGAAGTGCTGCATTAGGCTTAGTTCACACTGCTGCGACATGGGATCCAACTTGTGAGACCCCAAGTCGCATGACCTGTCAAATTCAATATTTCCCTATGAGAGTTGTCTTGACTGATACTATACAAGTCGCTCCAACTTTAGAAAAGTTTCCTGCACTACTTTGGTCCAACTTGAATGCGATTTCAGTCCTTGTACAGGCTCCTAAATAGCATTCAAGTCGGATCCAAGTGGTATGACTTTGCCATCACAGCAGTGTGAACCGAGCCTTATACCTCCTCTGCTGTATTCTTCATATGAATATAGTAGAATGCCCTTTACAAGGTGACACCAGATGTTCATATGAAATAATATAGAGTTTGTATATTTGTCAAGGTAAACTTGTTATGAAAGAGAAACAAAGTCTACTACTGACGATCTGCTTCTAAAAAGACTAGTTGCCTAACTGACCCTCTGGCTACAGTGTTTTTGAGCCACTGACCCGGAACAAGCATAAGTCAAAACTCCTCACCTTCATGCTTGTTGGGGTCAGTGACTCAATATATTAAACCCATTGAAAAAGTGTCACAGTCCACCAAATAGCATTTTATGGAGGAGAGTTCAATAATGCTTAAAGCATATGTAAGGCCACGTTCTTAAAGTTTATTTAACATTTTGCAGCCAAACTGGGATAACGCCTACTTTATTATTAATATTATTATAATACAGGATTTATATAGCGCCAACAGTTTGCAATATAAAGAGAGACATTACAGCAACAGTACAATTTAAAACAAGAGGGATAGAGCGCCCTGCTCCTGTGAGTTTACAATCTAAGGGGGGGGGGGGGACTTTACATTTGTTTAATGTTTTCCATTCACATCCAGGGTTCAAGTGAAATTGTGATTTTGTGCAACAAGTATAGAAAGCCACCTGAAACTAGATTTTTATTAAAGTGGTTGTTAGCCCTTACCTATACCTAGTGCAGTGACTATCCTCAGGTGATACACAGAGATGAAACACATTTTCCTACATAGGTTGTACCTATTTATCTGCAGTCTTATCTTCTCTACAGCCATTCAAAGTCCAGAATGTATACATCTTGTCTGAGCTTTCAGAAAGAAGGGGGGAGGGGAACAGAAGTTACACTCTGCAGAGCTCAGTGAGAGCTGATTGGAAGGAAGGGACCCCCTTTCCGGCCCCCACACACCACACACAGCACACAGGAACAGAGCTGAGGCTGTCAATCACAGGCTGTGTGCTGGAACTCCCTCCCCTGTTACCTTTTTTCCACTTGGTGTCAAAAAAATTAAGCGACTCATTCTGATAGCAGAGGAACAAGGCAGCAGATAGGTGTGACTCTTGAGACACACACTATAGAGATCTGCGTTGTTCATTTTTTATGTCAGAGGTTTACAGTCACTTTAATTAATGATATAAAATACTATTAGCTAGGTAGGCATCTGCAGTTAGATGAAAAATGAATAGGAAAGGGCATTTGTGATAGATGTCAGCATGAAAACAGTTGCAGTCTGTATTTGGAATAAATCCCTTTCCTATGTGAGTATAATGATATGGAAACATTTTAGTATGGTTGGCAGGTCTATTAGTCCTCTCCCCAGGCATCACAGATCAATCAGCGTGAAACGATAAAATGTAGCTTTAAAATGTACTGACAGAGTTAAAGGATACAAATGAAAATAGATTTTTTTCTGGCTACAGGAGAATTTTTAGAACACGTCTGTGGCTTTTTTGTATCTTTCACGTACAGTTTCCAACAATGGAAAAGAGAAAAGAGACTGCACACGTGTCTGATGTTCTTACTTCTATCAGGGACTCTAGACAAGAGGTCTCTGCACCACAGTTCTCAGGCCTGCCCACCTGTAGCAGCTATTACAAGGATGACTCATGCTCCCCGTTGGATTTCTTGTTTCTTTTACATTGAAAAGAAAGAAGCAGAATAATTGAGACCCTTCCTGCCGCTGCTTCATGTCTGGAGGGAGTAGGCAGAACCTTATGATTCAGTTCAACAGTGTCCACCTAGAACTGTAGGATGGAATTACCTTTTAAACAATGGAAGCTTGCACTGCCCAACATATTATTATCATGTGTTACAAATGTGTGGTGTTTTATTTAATTAGTTTTTTTCTTATTCATTTAACCTAGTTTGCAAGTAAATAACAAAAAAAAACATATTTATATAAACATTAAAAACTCGTATTCACCACACAAAAAGAGGAAAAAAAACAAACATATAAAAAGGTGTATATCCAAAGCCCCCATTCTATTTTCATAATCTCCCACCTTGATCCCCTAAAAAGAAAGAAAGGGACAGTAAAAAGGGAAGAGATCCTCCTAATTGGAATGCATAAAATATTTAGGTTACCTGGCCATTCCATCTACTCCTCATATCTTCTCTTACACCCCCCTTTCCCTTTCTCCCACTGTTTTCCCAACCTCCACCTATTAATTGTGTTGTGAAATTACAGACCATCTCAATGTGATAATAATATTGATTATATTGTGGAAAAAAAGGGGTGAATTGTGTAAAAATCGAAATATTCATCCTACCCTTGAACACCACCTTCCATCTTATCTCCCTTCAGGGCCAAAATGGGCACTGTGCATTCAGTAAAAGTGTGAAAACATATTAACTGCGAACAAACAGATTATGTGCCCTTTAGTTACTAATTCACCCAACTATCTCACCTTTAAGGAGAGCACGAAAAAAGTTAATTGCATATAAATATTCTTCTTACCCTCCCACCCCTTCCTCACACTTACCTCCATTCAGGCCCTAAGTGGGCATTGTACATTTAGGCTAGGTTTCCACTATTGTGACCTGAAAGTCAATCGATTTTGCCCCGATTTTTGCCCCGATTTTGATGTGACTTGAACCAATGCCTATGTATTCTTGAGGTCTATGAACCTCAAGTCACATCAAAGTGTGACCAAAATAGTGCAGGGACTACTTTGAAGTCACTGAGAGTTGAAGTCGCACAGATATGAACAGTACTCATTGGAAATTATGGGGTACGACTTGTCATGCGACTTTGCAGTCTCGGGTTGCACCAGTGGAAACCGAGCTTTAGTGAAAGTGCTCCATCTTGTTAACTGGGAACAACCAGTTTGTGGTGTTTTATTATAGGGCAACCTAAGATAGAGAAAAGGGTTTCACAGCTATACAGGGACCTATAATTCTCACATTAATGGAAGGGTTATTGCCTGCAAGAGAAGCCAGATTAATGTGCATCCAGTTTATTCTAGTAATATATGGAAATCCTCCTAACTTTCATAGTATTAATGTGACAAAAAAGATTAAATGTATGTGGAATGTATAAAAATCTATATTTCGTATTACACATCTCAGTAGGTGATCAGGCACATGGAACAGGCTTAAGGGGGAAAGAGCAAGGGGAGCCAGAGCACTAAAGCCTAGCCTATAAAGATAGTCTTAGTAAGGAAAGCTTCCGTTGTCTATAATATGTGCTGGGGTGTGTGATCTGACACAGCAAACTGTCCAAACTTTCTCACAAAAGGTCTACAGCCAGGGGCGTTGCTTGGTGGGAAAAAGACCAGGGGCACTAGCCCGAAGAAATGCGGCGTGCGAAGCGCTCCACCGCGGAAATGGGGCATGGTCTAAACTAAATAGTGGGTGTGACTTAAAGGGGGCATGGCTTAAGGTGGTGTGGCTCGAGTCTGAGATGAACGAGTGATGGAGGAAGGAAGAAAGAAAGAGATAGGGAGGGAAGGAGAGAGAAGAGAGGGAAGGGAAGAAAGAAGGAGGGATGAAGGGACAGCAGGGCTAGATCCTACACCACAATAGCAATATGTGTATTCCAGAAAGGTTAACAATCAGCAGATAAAGATACTCCAAACACCTGGTGTTGGCACTTCAACCACCCCAACACCATGGTTGGTATGGTGTCAGGATGATTGAAGTGCATTATTTCTATTATTACATTGTTATATAAAATTAAATAGTTCAACTCACCATAATGCAGAATCAGTGGGAGCCCCGAGTGTGTCACTTGCCACTGTCGCCTGCACCAGATGCCATCAGGTGTCCCCAGCGGAGTCCCTCCTTCCCTCAGGTGTCCCCAGCGGAGTTCCTCCTTCCATCTGGTGCCCCCAGCAGAGTTCCTTCTTCCATCAGGTGCCCCCCCAGCGGAGTACCTCCTTACACCATAGGTATCCCCAGTGGAGTTCCTCCTTACATCACAGATGCCCCCAGTGGAGTCCCTCCTTACATCAGAGGTGCCCCCAGCGGAGTCCCTCCTTACACCACGGGTGCCCCCCAGCGGAGTGCCTCCTTACATCACAGGTGCCCCAGCAGAGTGCCTCCTTACATCACAGGTGCCCCCAGCAGAGTGCCTCCTTACATCACAGGTGTCCCCAACAGAGTGCCTCCTTACATCACAGGTGTCCCCAAAGGAGTGCCTCCTTACATCACAGGTGCCCCTAGTGGAGTTCCTCCTTACATCACAGGTGCCTCCAGAGGAGTTCCTCCTTACATCATAGGTGCCCCGAGCGGAGTTCCTCCTTACATCACAGGTGCCCCCAGCGGAGTTCCTCCTTACATCACAGGAGACATGGGGGGCAGTGAGAGATGATGTCACCTCTCTGCTCCCCGCCACACCTCCAACATTGCAGAGGCCAGGCTGTGAGGGCGGAAGAGCAGTGATGCGGGGTGGGCAGAGAGAGATGATGTCATCTCAGCTCGCCCACCCCGCTCGCTTTCTTCTCATCCTAAGGTCACCCGCGGCTCTATTAAGTCGCCCGCTCGCGGCTCTCATGTTAGGACCCCAGCGGACACTCAGGGCTATGGAGATTGGATCCAGGGCTGTAGCCTTGATAGCCACACCCTGGCGACGCCGCTGTCTACAGCCTTCAACTACTGTGGACATGCATGTATGTGTCTGCAGTCATAATCTCTGGGCATCATTTTAAAGAGTCTGAATTCAAATAATGTGCAGTGTCCCATTTCATAGAGGGCTATGCTTAAAATGAAGGGGAGGGGGGGGCATTAGACATCTTTAGAATTTAGTTCTAACTCTGGGAGATAAACTAAGTGCTATTTAGCAGTCTGTTTCCCCAATAGTCTTTTCTACTATTCCTTGGAATGAGGAATACTATGGGGATCATGGTCCCCGTTCTGTGTTCCCCAAGGACAGAATACTCCATTGAGTAATCATACTTCAGTCCTAATTGTCTTACCCCACAAAGAGAAAGCTGTTACTCCTCTAACCTTTGAAGTAAATTATAGCCAAAATGTGTTAACATGTGTCAACATCAACAAGAAGTTAAAGAAAATCACTCCAAAATGAGTTGCATCTCTTTTTGAGAAAGTTATAATAGAACTGGTGTTCCCACCAGAAGATTTTGCGTCTATTACTGTTATAGTGGCACTCTGAAATTTTCTTCATTGGGGAATACTTTCCATTACTCAGATAATAGAACCTCTGTCACCATTAGGTCAATTTCCTTTAACTGCTTCCTGCCTGCCCCGGCATGCCTTAAAAAGGTTCTAAACACCCAGGGGGAAGGAAGAATTGGCAATCGTGACCACAGTGATTGGCTGTTAATGTGGTCACAGGAGCTCATCCTGCTGGTTACTGATCATTAGTTGGGACGAGAGCTGTCTTCAAAAGCTTGGTCTCTGTGCTAGGAGTGTGCCCTGAGCGAAGAAACATCGGCCACCCAGAGATGCATATATGTGTATTGGGTGTTAAGGTACACCCTTTTGCTTCTGCACAAACAGTATGTGTTACGCAGATGCAAAATATTAAAGACGCCATAACACCTCCTAGAAAGCAGATATATAACATACTACTTAGGGCAGGTATCAAATATGTATCAGCGCAGGTAGATATTTTTTGCTACTTGCCATGTAAGCATAGTGTCTGTGGATTGTAAAGAATCAAAGGTTTGTTGTATTTAATCATACTTTAACAAACATATTCATGTTTTTTTTACCACACCTAAGTGCCATTAAAGGAGCCTATGAAAAACTCTCAAAAAACAAAAGAAAGAGGTGCCTCTAAGTGTAAACCGTATAACAAGGGATAATTTATTAAAAGCTCATATCTGTGCGACTTTACAACAGTGAGACCATACCGACAGCTGCCCTGCGGGTGAAGACAACTTTTGCAGATACCGGTGGAGACTTACTCCCGGTTATTATTGATGTGCATCCTTTTATTCTTTCTCATGCGAGTAGCCAATTAGCTGAGCTTTTAATAAATTATCCTTTGTTATACGGTTTACACTTAGAGGTGCCTCCTCCTTTTGTTTTTTCTCCTCTTAGTGGCTGAATGTGGCTTCTTCCACTTGGAGAGCAGTCATTGGTGTTTGAACTGTGCCTGTTTTATCCTCAGAACTTTACATGGACACCTACGGACTTTGTTGGTATGTGCACACAGTATATGAATGATGCACCTTCACTTGCCTCATTGCTATGAAAAACTCTCATTGCATGCAATATAACAGAGTGTGCATTCTCACAAAGCAACTAAAGCATTTGTTATGTGTAGAGTGAAATAAACCTGTTTGATCCCACCTTTAGCCATCCTTCCCATCTTCGCTGTATCCCCAATGCAGCCTGAGATTGTGTAGACTATTATTTATTATTATTATTATACAAGATTTATATAGCGCCGACAGTTTGCGCAGCGCTTTACAATATTAGGGGAGACAGTACAAATTACAATACAATTCAAAACAGGAGGAATCAGAGGACCCTGCTCGTTAGAGCTTACAATCTAGGAGGGAGGGTTAAATGATACAAAAGGGCAGTAAACTGCGGGGGATGAGCTGATTGAGAAAAAAGGAGTGTAGTTATTAGGTGGTGGCAGGATAGGCTTCCCTGAAGAGAAAAGTTTTCAGGGATCGCTTGAAGGTGGATAGATTTGGGGCCAGTCTGACCGATTGGGGTAGGGAGTTCCAGAGGATGGGAGAGGCTCGGGAGAAGTCTTGGAGGCGAGTATGAGAGGAGGTGATGAGGGAGCTGGAGAGCAGGAGGTCTTGGGAGGAGCGAAGAGGACGGTTAGGTTGGTATTTTGAGACAAGGTTGGTGATGTAGCTGGGAGCAGAGTTG
>BLSH010081069.1:103724-121224 GCA_018402905.1 Glandirana rugosa
TCCATCCTTTACAGTGGTCGTGTGGTCCTAGAGGTTTGCTCAGGTTAGAAATTACTTACTAGTGTATCAATGTGGTCTGTCGTTGCAAAGTCTCGGCGCGTCCTGGGGAAGTAGTCCGTACGCTGGATATCAGTACACCCGACGTGTTTATTCTTGTTCCTCTTTTACTTCTCAAATCTTCTGTTGACTTTGAACCTCGTACAGGTCAAGTTTTCGATCAGACCTAAAGCGGGAGTTGTAGAGCGCGATTGTGGGAGGACGTTATATAACGTCCTCCCACAACAATGGGTGCCACTTGCCGACGTGTAACTACGTTACACGGTCGGCAAGTGGTTAAGAAGGGCGGTTTCTGTGGAATGTTGAGGGCGAAATCCAGACTAGCTTTTGAACTGGACATGCTCCAAGTTTCAGTTGTCTTCTAAACTCTTCATTTTCTCCTTGTTCTTATTTGTGCAGCCCACATGACTATAGGTCGCATGCCTGATGAAGGGGTCCTGCGCGGCTCTGAAACGTTGCTGTCTGGTGTAACTATGTGATCATTCATTAAAGATTGGACTCGTTTGGAGATCCTGGTGTGCTGGTGACATTTCCTACCTCTCACATGACTATAGAGTCACACATGTGGGTGTATACACAGTAGTGAACAGGAGCGGCCAGTCCATTAGGGGTGCATGGGCACAGTTCCCCTAGTTTGTATGCAGGGATGCATGTGGGGTGGTGGTCTCATAGGTTTAGATGAGTTGTCTTTTTAAGCCTTGTGATTAGTGCACTGCACCCCAAACTCACCCACTTGTGACAATAACGAATCAATTTTCGCTATTGCCTTCCGGCTGCTCCTCCCAGCCAATAAGGACAGGAGGCGGATCGGGTTGGCCGGGAGGAGAAGGTGAGGAGGCCACGGAGGGGCTGTGTGTGGGGGGGGTCCGTGCTGTGGAAGAGTGAGTGAGAACCTGGGGGGGTTTGTTTTCCGCCCCCACCAAAAAGTTTAGCGCCAGCCACAACTAGTGATAAATGACACTCCCCTCCCTCCCTACTCCTCCATGTCCTCCTATTACTAAATACTATGGGGGTGGGATGTAGTATGCTGATTGATTACATTCACTAAGAAATTCCCCCCAAAAATTAGTTTTCATATACAGTCAGGTCCATAAATATTGGGACATCAACACAATTCAAATATTTTTGGCTCTATACACCACCACAATGGATTTGAAATGAAACAAACAAGATGTGCTTTAACTGCAGACTTTCAGCTTTAATTTGAGGATAGTTACATCTAAAATGGGTGAACGGTGTAGGAATTACAACAGTTTGTATATGTGTCTCCCACTTTTTAAGGGACTAAAAGTAATGGAACAATTGGCTGTGCAGCTGTTCCATGGCCGGGTGTGTGTTATTCCCTCGTTATCCCATTTACAAGGAGCAGATAAAAGGTCCGGGGTTCATTTCAAGTGTGCTATTTGCATTTGGAATCTGTTGCTGTCAACTCTCAATATGAGATCCAAAGAGCTGTCACTATCAGTGAAGCAAGCCATCATTAGGCTGAAAAAACAAAACAAACCCACCAGAGATATAGCAAAAACATTAGGTGTGGCCAAATCAACTGTTTGGAACATCCTTAAAAAGAAAGAACACACCGGTGAGCTCAGCAACACCAAAAGACCCGGAAGACCACGGAAAACAACTGTGGTGGATGACCAAAGAATTATTTCTCTGGTGAAGAAAACATCCTTCACAACAGTTGGCCAGATCAAGAACACTCTCCAGGAGGTAGGTGTATGTGTGTCAAAGTCAACAATCAAGAGAAGACTTTACCAGAGTGAATACAGAGGGTTCACCACAAGATGTAAACCATTGGTGAGCCTCAAAAACAGGAAGGCCAGATTAGAGTTTGCCAAACAACATCTAAAAAGGCCTTCACAGTTCTGGAACAACATCCTATGGACAGATGAGACCAAGATGAACTTGTACCTTGTAAATACCCTCAAATTAAAGCTGAAAGTCTGCAGTTAAAGCACGTCTTGTTAGTTTCATTTCAAATCCATTGTAGTGGTGTATAGCGCCAAAAACATTAGAATTGTGTTGATGTCCCAATATTTATGGACCTGACTGTAAATCAGTATTAAATTTATCGAATGTAATTGATAATACCTGTAAAGTAAAAAAAAGGGCATTGGATGCAGATGCTGCCAGAACAAAATGAAAGCTAGTGTTAAAGTGGTTCCTGCACTACTTTTTTCCGATTTCATTGCCACTTGCATAGACTTCTGTTAAACAAAGTCACAAGCCGCAATGAAATCGGAGGTACAAATCGCACTGAACTGCGGCTTTGAAATGGCACTGATGTAACATGATTTCAAAGCCGCACCAGTGTGAACCAAGGCTTGAAGCTGAACGCAGGGTAGATATAAATGGCAACTAATACATTTACAGTATGCATTAAAAATAATGAGTTACACATATAGCATATGTTCCAAGAACCTTACTTCAAACTAGAGTTTCAGTAACACAAATCTCAGTTTATAGCATCATAAAACTGCATAGACGTTCACTCATCTGTTCAACTGACAAGACAGTTTTAAGAAATCACTTATCTGAAAGCTGAAGAATTTTTCTCTTGCATTTCACCTACAACAACTTGACCTCTCCAAAACAGCAAGGTGAAAGATAACTGGAATTTACTCGACTGTGAAAGAAAGTCTTTTATCACGTTAGACTGAAGGGATTCAAATATTCTGTGCCATGCTGACCTATCACACAAACTGCAAATTGAAATGTATACCTTAAAGTCTTCATGCACCAAAATATGAAAAAGCTGATCATTTTTTAAAATTCTCATACATTCTAAGTATTTATTTTTTTCTTGCTAAAAGATTGAAATCTATTTGGTCTCTAAATAGGAAAACATACTATAGAGGCCCAACTACAATATAAATATAACGTATTGTGTTTACAATGCATCTTTACAAGAAAGACATATTGCTGTAAGTTCATAAGATTACAGTAGGGTCAATCGCATTCCACCATATATAAAATGTGATGCAATCTGGGCTGCAGAGCTACATCTCAAACAGAATACAACAGGAGATTGGCTCAACCTGAAAGCCAGCTCTATTTCTGTGTAGAAGAAGCGCCGCACTGCATGAATGAAACATGCAAACAGTTCCAGGCTTCATTCATAAACAAACTGTAACAATGTTGTTATAATGCATTTTTGTTTGTGTTTCGCACATAATGTCATTTCTAGCAGACCTGCAATTTCTTTTTTTTTAAAACAAAACATGTTCCTATTTACGCCCTCATGGCTCCTATATATTATATCTAACTTGGTTCTTAAAAACTCTTTTTTTCCCTTTCTTCCTTTAGCTTTTTTAAAGCATGTGTGTTTTTTTTTGTCCATTTTGTTCATTTTTGTAGAGCTGCATTAAACGCCATAATTAAAATGTCTTACCGATCATATAATGCATATGTGGCCTTAACACCCACACCCTGCACAAGTACGTCCATTGTGGGTGAGGTTTCAGTGCTGGGAGTGCGCTGATAGCTCTCTGTATCTAGTTATGGACAGAAGCTGATGAGATTGTTCTCAGATATGTGGCCACTGTGACAGCCAATCACAGTGGCCACTTGAACAGGAAGTCTGTCCTGCCACCCACCTTAAGGGCCCATTAAAGGACTGCGACCGGTGGGGAGGGGTTGACTTTATAATGGAAACATAATTTTAGAAATGAATACAATTTTTTAATGAGCTAAACACATATCTAAACCCAAGAACAAAGATTGAATATGGTCCTTAGATGTAGTGGCTGGATTTATTTTTATTTTTCAAGCTAAGAACATTTTCAGTGAGAATAGAAAATACCTGTTGATCTTAAAATGCAATGGCCTCATCAAATCCTGTGAGCTGAACAGAAAGAACCAACAATGCTGTCTTCCTTTTGTAACCTCCTAATTCCCTTACAACTATGCAATGAGTGACAACCTGGGTTGTCCAGCCTGAATGACAACCATGGCTCCCTCCAGAGATACAGTAGAGCGAGTGTAATGACTCTTGGGCAGGAGATTTATTTGCAAGATTAACAGGTGAAAAAAGAGGAAAAAAGCCTGAAAAAAGAAAATATGAATATAAACACACTAGTTTCCGTGGTCCACTGTGGGTTACATAGGTTATGTGTATACAAAACTTTTTCTTTGTTAGATGTGGATAGAGTAGGGAAGGTTTCAGGAATATCATCAACGGGACTGTTCACATGTACACAAATGTGAATGCACATTCACTATAGATATTGACACCAAGAAGGCTGCATAGGCTCATTTCTGAATGGTTTCTCTGTAGTATTCATATGACCTGTGATCTCTGATCTTTTTGTGGCTGACCTTTGTTATTAACCTGACTTCTGTCTGGCCTGCTCTTGGATTTCCTTGGTCTGTCAATGGTTGCTGATTACCTCCACTATCCATTTCAGCTTGTACAACTGACCAATATTCTGGATTGCCAAGCTTGCACCTTGCTGTCTGCATGTTTCTAACTTCTTCTTGTTCTCAACCTTAATACTGCGTAAGTTTTGGTGCTTTGTTGCTTTTCTGTTTCAGACCCTGCGGTGCATGGGTAGGGGGCTCTGTGATTGTTAAGTCCTGCGGACTTGGCTGATTACAGAACAGGGTAAAGGGCCAATCACAGTGGCCCTTTACCATGTGATCAACTGTCGGCCAATGACAGCTGAACATGGAAGTAAACAAAAGCCGGTTATCTGTTAAAGGTACATCTGCCCCAATCTATGCCCACCAGTGCTGCTTATCAGTGCCAACCAGTGCCACCTATCAGTACCCATCAGTGTCACCTATTAGTGCCCACCAGTACCACCTATCAGTGCCCACCAGTGCCATCTATCAGTGCCCACCAGTGCTGCCAATCAGTGCCCATCAATGCTACCAATCAGTGTCCGTCAGTGCCTCATCATCTGTATGATCTATAATTGCTGCCAAACAGTGCAGCCTACCAGTGCCTATCAGTGCCCATCAGTACCACCCGTCAGTGCCCTGCAGTGCCGCTTATCAGAGCCCATCAGTGCAGCTTCATCAGTTAACTTCAGTGAAGCTTCATCAGTGCTGCCTCATCAGTGCCTATCAGTGCCCATCAGTGCAGCCTATCAGTATCCATCAGTGCAGCCTCATCAGCGCACATCAGTGAAGGAGAAAAATTACCTGTTTGCAAAATTGTATAACAAACTATGAAAATTGGGGTTTTTTGTTTCAAAATTTTCAGTCTTTTTTAGTTTCTTTAAAAAAAATAAAAACCCAGTGGTGATTAAATACCACCAAAAAAAAGCTCTATTTGTGTGAAAAAAATGTAAAAATTTAGTTTGGGTACAGTGTTGCGCAATTGTCATTCAAAGCGTGACAGCGCTGAAAACTGGCCTGGGCTGGAAGGGGGTATAAGTGCCCAGAAACTTTAAAATTCTAAATAACTGTCAGGAGATAGTCTGATATTTCTGTCTTGGGTAGAAACAAAAAAAACTGAATGGGTGATAAAAAAAATGCTCTAATGTTTCTAACTAACTGCTAGTCGCAATTGTTACCACTGATGTTATTTGCAAACTACAGTCAATTATATGGAAATACCGCCCATAGTTTTTTTTTTTTTTGCAGTCAGTGACCTGAATTATAGCTGTGCCTTAACCAGTCTGTGAGCCGGGTGATGGGGGTAATCAATTCTCAAAAAGGTGAACAGTAAAACAGTCAACACATTTTCCAATTAACTTGTGAAAACTCCAAGTGCTTTTTCAAGTTTACTATGTCTGTGAACAAGGTTGCTAGGCAAAACAAAGTATTAAAATCCAGACAAAATTTATTACCAAGACAAGATACACTAAATTTATACAGTTGTCCTGTATAAAAAGGTCACTCTTCTCTAGCAAACGTTCCACAGGCAAAATTTATGCTTGCTGGCAGACTAACGGGTTCAATAAACGTAAGACCCGATAGCTAGCTAAAATAGATATTTACTGACACATAAATACTATAGTCCTCATCAGAATCAACATCATTGGTGTTTGAGTCCAGTTTGGTTTTTGTAGGAGTAATGTTGTTTACAAAAAAGGAAATATATTATATTTTCAATGTGTATGAAGTGTATGTAAAGCAAAAAACTTTTTTTAGTTTGGATAAAGTGGTTGGGGGTTAAACTCATTTTCATGTTTTTATTGCTGTGTCCCTATTAGTGATATCTACTCTTTCTGGTCCTAGTGACCACTGTCACCACCAGGACTGAATATGAGGGAAATCCAACATTTTGAGTTCTTGCAAGAACATGTTCTGCTCAGAATTGTCTAAAGCGAACCATAAACTAGCAGAATTTCTTTTTAAGAACTTTTGTTTAGTTTTCTAAAGTGCGGTCAATTCAATGTTTGTTTTTGACCGCAATGATGATAACATTTTGAAGGAGTAGGATGCAAATTTTTCTTGATCAAATGCATTTCTAATAGTAAATGTGCTTTTCCTGTGGGAAAGTCCATTCACTCCAAAATTTAATGTTAAAAGCAAATGTTTTTTAATTACTTTTAAAAGATATTTGTGTCATCAAATGCACTGATGAGAATTTGCAGACAAATCTACTAGTGGCTAGCTTAAAGTGATATTAAAGTCTCGTTTTTTCATTTAAAAATACAACAAACATGTTATACTTACCTGCTCTGTGCAGTGGGTTTTGCACAAAGTAGCCTGAATCGTCATCTTCTCGGGTCCCACGTCGGCATTGCTCCCTCCTGCCGAGTGTCCCCACAGCAAGCAGCTTGCTATGGGGGCACCCAAGCTGAGTCGCTGCCCTGTGTGTCCATTCACACACGGAGCTGCGGCTCGGCCCCTATCCCTCCGTCTCCTGATTGGCTCACTGGCTGTGATTGACAGCAGCAGGAGCCAATGGTTCCCATTGCTGCCAAAAGCCAAACAGGAGTGCGAGTCCCTGGTGAGGCAAGGCTCTCCTGAACATCGCTGGATTGAGAGGGGGCTCAGGTAGGTATTGGGGGAGGTCTGGGGGGGCTGCTGTACACAGAAGTTTTTTACCTTCTTTTCCAATGGTTTTTATTGGTAACATAAAAATAACAATAACATAGAAGCGGTGTACAATACAATAATCATTCTTTAGTCCAGCTTATTAAAGAACTGGGTACATACATGAAAAAGGCAAAATTAAACAGCCCAAAACTTTCAGACCTATGGGTGGCTTCCCTTTCATTGACCAGGTTTTTAGGCCGCTGAGGTTTTTTTTTACCTTCATGCATAGATGCATGAAGGTAAAAAACCTTGTGTCTTTACAACCACTTTAAGAAAGGGTTTCCCTCAGTTTTCCTCTCTCCTCCTTTGTGTCTACAGGAAGTGAAGGGAAATATTCCCTATAGGACATAGATAAAAAAAACTATCAGTCCGAAATGAAAAAAAAACAAAAAAACAGTTTTGGTTCTCGACTCCAGAAAACTAAAAATCTGTGCTTGCAGGGGGGCTTCCCTTGCACTACAAGGGTTAAATGCTTGTTTTTGACTAAGAAACCAGTAAAAGGCACTTTTACTTAAATTATCCCTCACTCCTACGGGGTTCTCCTCTTTGTGCGACTAGTCCCGCATAACAGTTTTTCTTTGGCATTCTTTCCAATGGCCACCATCTGACATCATCATGTGCAATAAAGAAACCATCTGTCTAGCATTGTAGGTGAAGACACTGAGGGTATGTCCACAACCCAGAACATGGGAATGAATAGGAGACTGCTAGCTGCTTGGGGAGTGAGAGTTAAGATGCTGTAAATAAAAGTGACTTTTAATGGTACCCTAGGAAAAAATGAGCACGTAACCCTTGCAGTGCATGGAGCACCGCTTCAGGGTATTTTTTTTATTTTCCTCAGAGTTCAGCTTTAAAACATACTTTAAAACGTTATGCTCAATAAACATCATAAAACTAAATTATTTCCAACACTCTTAGCACTCTTTTTGCTGCGCTGTTTGCAGTCCCCAGGTATTCAGTCTTTCTAATGTTTATATGCTCTGTCTGTGTTTCTATGGGTTTTTCACTGTGTGCACCACTATCCAACAACAATGTGTTAAATTGATTTTATTTGGGATACAGGGACTTGTTTGATTGGTTTATTAAACACAGTTCTATGTTGGCAACTGATAGATAGGAAAAGGAAATAAAATATATAGGGGGCTGCCAAAAACCACCAAAATTACTTTGATACGTGTTCATTGTTGCTTGGAAAGTAACCCAATTAAAGCCCTGTTAATATAAGACTCTTACTAGTTGCACTATTTGCAAACTTCAGGATAGGATTATGCATAAAACCCATTGAATTTAAAGGTAGAAGAGAAACATACTACTGTAGGAAAAGTGAGAAAAGACTGCATAATCGCTTATTAGGTGAAAAAAGTCTAACAGAATATTTGGCAAAACTTTGTCTACAAATATACACAAAACAGATGTCGACAGTAAGTTTTACTTTTATCAGTAAGACATGTCCAGGCAAGTTTAAAGTAAAATTGCACGATATTATATATCCCCTCCAAGTGTGAGCACTAAAGATCTGTACTGGAAAACATTCACATGTAGCTTTCTAAAGAAATGGTACCCTTTTGTTTAGCAAGGGTGCGGAAGAAACAAAGGCAATTTTAGCATACAAATATATATGGTAGTGTAAAGGATGAATACACCTAAAAAAAAATAGGTTATTAAAGGGTATAAATACAATTTATGATCTAAAATATCAGGTGCCATTCAGGAATGCTTTGCATCTTTAGAATGAAAGCAAAGTGTTTTCTGATTGGATGATGTAGAGAGTGTAATGTCATCACCTTGCCTCTCCACCTCATCCAATCAGAGAACACTATCCATGCATTCATTCAGAAATAGGGATGGGCTGAACACCCCCCGGTTTGGTTTGCACCAGAACTTGCAAACAGGCAAAAAATTTGTGCGAACATGAGAACGCCGTTAAAATCAATGGGATTCAAACATGAAAAATCAAAAGTGCTCATTTTAAAGGCTTATATGCAAGTTATTGCCGTAAAAAGTGTATGGAGACCCTGGTCCTGCCCTAGGGGACATGTATCAATGCACAAAAAAGTTCTTAAATCAATTGTTTTTTCAGGAGCAGTGATTTTAATAATGCTTAAAGTGAAACAATAAAAATGAAATATTCCTTTAAATATCGTGCCTGGGGGGTCCCCTTAGTCTGCCTGTAAAAGGGCGCACCTCTGTGATGTTTAGAACATAGCCAGAGCAAAATGGCATTTCCAAAAAAAAAATTGTCATTTATTATCTCTGCTGTAATGTATTGCCGTTTCCGGCAATATTCATAAAATCACTGAAAAAGCATTTCATTGCCCACCCCCCCCCCCCCAGTCCATACCAGGCCCTTCAGGTATGGATTTTAAGGGGAACCCCGTGCCAAAATTATGCACCATAATACGGACTTTGTGGGGGAACCCTGCGCAATTTTTTTTTTAATTTTCGGAGCGGAGTTCCCCTTAAGATCCATACCAGACCCCAAGGGCCTGGTTTGGATTTTGGGGGAACACTACGCCATATATACACACTAGGAAGGTATATATATATTCTTGCACTGCCTGCACTAACTGACTATATACAGATCGCCCTATCTATCTATATATCTAGCATATATTTCACTCTACACTAAACTGCCTGCACTAACTGACTGTATATAGATTGCCCTATCTATCTATCTATCTATCTATCTATCTATCTATCTATCTATCTATCAATCATTTTTTTCACAGTAATCCATCACTACACTAGCTACACTGAACTGCCTGCACGCTGCTAGCTAAGCTCTATCCACTGTTTAACACAGTACATAGAGCCGCTGTACAAGAGGCTTTATATAGTGTGGGTGTGGATTGAGGCTGCTGAGCAGTGATTGGCTAAAGGCGCCCTGCCTTTAGCCAATCATATCTCTCACAGCAGAGAGCTCTGTGATTGGCCAAAGCATGCAGGTCATGTGCATGCCTTGACCAATCAGCGGGCGGTATTTCCTCCACTATTGAAATGCATTATGGGGCGCTCAAAGTTCCCGCGAACGCCCTATAATGTACTAAGTTTGCCAAACAGGCGAATGGCGTTGTTTGAGTCAAACTTACGTTTGACTCGAACAGCGAGCCCATCCCTATTCAGAAAATGCAAAGCACTCTCTGAAAATACTTACCTGCTCTGCACAATGGTATTGCGCAGAGTGGTCCCTTACCTCCTCTTCTGGGGTATCCCGCAGTCACTGTCTACTCATTCTTCCTGTGGGTTCCCCCCATAGCAAGCCATGTGCCATGGGGGCACTCTTGTGGGTGCACTCCCAAGCTAGTCTGTGTGCACAACAATAGTTAGACTTTTAGAACCACTTTTGCTTGCATGCAAGGTTCCATATTTATCTGGAACTAAAGTTAAAGCTAAATCAGAATTCCTTATCTGCATGTCAAGTCTGTGATTTAAAATACTGAAGCCAGAAAGTAAGCATAACATCCAGGTAACTAGCTTTTGCACAATGAAAAAATCAGCAACACATCTTCCATGTTTCTCTTATGAAAGGTTTTCTTAACTCAACTCCCCAGTTAATTATTTGTTAGTTTTCAAAAAAAGGAGATTGTTTTGTTTTACTAAGTTGTAAAGAGTCTTGTGATCCCAATCTGGATGTCTGTATAGATCTACTCCCTAGGTCAGTTGGTAGATGTGATAGCCCATTGCAGGGACAATGTTAGTTTTTACTTAGTTCCTCACTTTCTGTCCAGTTCTGAGATAATTAGCAATAAGGTGTGAATTTTGGATTGGATTGTGGAGCAGAGAAGTAGAAAGAGTCCTGTAAGGACTATGGTGTGTGTCTTCACCCCTGTGGGAGCCTTGGGCCTGGTCCTTCCTAAAATGTAGAGAACCTGTAATGGGCTTCCCTTACAGGGGAACAGCCACTTGGCTTACCCCATAGTTGGTAACCAAAATGTTAGAGAGTCTCCACAAGTTCACATAGTGCTGTACAGAATCAAAATGAATCAAATGAAATGACAGACTGTTGCAATTATGTTGCACTGAGCCACTGAATTCTATGTTGTATGGATTGTTAAATTGCTGTTGCAAATGTAAGAAAAATTCCACCAGAGTCTAATCATTCTATGGTGTGTAAACCTGAGGAAGAAGTGTACAGACTTGTTTGGTCAGGGACTGGTGGCAGTTGGGTCCCCTCTCTGGACCACAAGCCCTGAAACCTTTCTTCCCATGTAATTGGGCTAAGTGTGTGGTGGACAGTCAGACCCAACTTGGAATAACTGGGCCACAACAAATCCGTTGTGAAAGTCAAGTGTTAGACCCCTGAGAAAGGCCTCTTAGGCTTTAAAATGTGAGCCGGAGTATAAGCTATGGTCTTCCAACCAGCCTTAGAGCAATTCATTTCACATCCTCTGTGTGGAAACTGACTTATTAAGTGCCACTAGGGGACACTACATGCTTCTGAATTTACCCACAAAACAAACATTTTGAACAATTTAAAATGTTGCCTAGGCACTTGTTATTTGTGCATCACAATTTACGAGTCCTGGCAACATGTGATTTAAGTTTATTTATAATTTAAATAAAAACATTATGTAAATACATTCCTCTACTAAAAAGGAAAGAGTATCCCAAACACTTTCCAAAATTGTGAAATTTTATTAAAAAACACCTTCTGAAAAAGATGGAATATATTGCTATAGAGCAATGAAAGAATATGATGCAGGTTTGCAGATAATTACAAAGAAATATTATTTGCAGCTGTGGGGTCTTGTACCAGAGATTTAAACTCCTTGCAGACACATTCATCAAACACTTGCTTCTGGAATGATATAATAAATTGCTGGAGTTAAGTACTGCATGCTGTACTGCTAGCTGTATATATAGATCTGCTAAAATGACAGGTCAGGAATGAAATGTAACCTTGTGACCAGAAAGGCTTAATACAAATTTAAACAATACAGAAAACACCAACTGTCTTGGAGAGTAAATGGTATTTTCCTATACCAATAAGCACTCATGTGCAAAAGGTTTTAAAGTTATATCCTATGTTACTCAAAATATAGCAGACCTTCCAAAATTGTGTTTTGCTTCACAATGCCTTTATAGCAAGTATAAGCAAGACATATGGATATGAAAATGTATGAATAAAGAAAGTAGGTAGTGTGGATTCTGCCCATGACCTTAAGATATTGCCTGGAATTCCCAACCTACACTACAAAAACCCTGCCCGGTTTGGGATTGGCTGTTTTAACCACTTGCCGACCGCCGATCGGCATTTGACGGCGGCAAAGTGGCTCTGTAAGGCGAATCGCCGTCATATGACGGCAGCCGCCAGATCGCGCACAGTGAGCGCGCGCACGCCGCCGGAGGCGCGCCCGCGCGCTCACTGTGTCCGGGGAGGGCCAGGGAGTGGGTGCAGCGGAGTCGATCTCCGCCAGCCACCCGCGATGCCCCCCCCCCCGGAGTGAAAGAACGGAGGTCCGTGTATGTAAACACGGACCTCTGTTCTGTGAAGGGGGAAGGGCTGTGATCACAGCCTTCCTGTACATGGAGGCTGTGACCACTTCCCTTCCCCAGCTAGGGCAGTCCCCCCACAGTTAGAACACGCCCAGGGAACACTGTTAACCCTTAGAGCGCCCCCTGCAGGTTAAAACCTTCACTGCCAATGGCATTTACACAGTAATCAGTGCATTTTTATAGCACTCATCGCTGTATAAATGCCAATGGTCCCAAAAAAGTGTCAAAATGGTCCGACATGTCCGCTGAAATATTGCAGTACCGCTAAAAATCGCAGATCGCCGCCATTAATAGTAAAAAATAAAAAAATAATAAAAACCCCAAAAATGAATTCTCATCATTCGTAAACGCGACCACTTTTGCGCAAACCAATCAATAAACGCCGATTGCGATTTTTTTTTATCACAAATATGAGGAAGAATATAAATCGGCCAAAACCGATGAAAAAAAATGTTTTTTTAGGATTTGTATTTTAGCAAAAAGTAAGAAATTTGGGTTGTTTTGCAAAATTTTCGCTCTTCTTTTGTTTATAGCGGCGATCAGAAATGACGCAGCGGTGATCAAATAACACCAAAAGAAAGCTCTATTTATGGGAAAAAAAGGCCGCAAATTTCGTTTGGGTACAACGTTGCACGACCGCGCAATTTTCAGTTAAAGTGCCGAATCGCAAAAAGGGCTCTGGTCCTAAAGCTGGAAATCCTTCCGGGGCTGAAGTGGTTAAGCAACAACTCATGTTTTTCCAAATATTATTTTGCAATACCTACCCATTCGTGTTAAATGGAAAAGATGGACCACCTATATTGGGTGAACATTTTTTCTCTCTCCACAATGAGGAAACAAATAGCAGTAAACCCAACACAATAGGAATTTTTAAAAAATGTAATGCAATGAAAAGATAGCTACAAAAACTGCTCACTTATGCTTTTCAAAACTAGAATGTATTCGCTGAAATGTCATTGCAAATATGGATCTTGAGGACATCTGGTCTTCAACACAATAAGCACACACAAAAGAAAGCAAAGAGTGGTGGTAAGCAGTTATGTGGATGGAGAATGACTCAACAAGTATGAATCCAACCCATCCATTTGGATATATATTTAGTATAATTTGTGTGCATCATGTTAGTCAGATACAAACATTTTATTTAGGAACAACATACCATATACAGGTAACAATTTTCCTAACCAAACTAAAAATGTAGCTCATCAGTTTACAAAAAAATGTTTTATATGTATATTACATATACTTTATCTGTATAACCAAACTGAAATTTGAGCGTCCGTTTGAACAACAACCTGCACTGTCTACTAGATTCATTAAACATCCATTGTTTAGTTTCCTATAATAAACGTCTACCAACCCATTGAGAACATGTCAGCATGTTCAGTTGTGTAAATTCTGCTAGAGTTTACTCACCCATAACACAAGATAAGCGGGAGCATATTTTTTAAAACCTGACTACAGAGTGGTTCAGGGCTCAAATAGCTATCCATAATTGAGAGATCCAGCCCAAAGCCAAAGAGATAAATCTATCAGCTCCTGGTCTTCAAAAAGTGCTACAAAGAAATCTAAAAAAGTTATTTATATTACAATGTAACCACAATATTTACAGATTCTTTTTACCTCTGTGTCTTGCAATGCAACTTTAAGAGCCAGTTCACACTACAGCGACTTGAGATCCGACTTGTGTTGCTCCAAGTCGCTTGACATAAGAAATCCCATTGAAGTGAATGAGAGCCGTAATGTACACTTCATAAAAGGTCCATGTACTACTTCAATGCGACTTCTATCCGACTTTAATGAAAGTTGCCTCCAAGTCGAATCCCCATTTATATTGAAGCAACTTTACAGGAAAAAGAAAATCATTTACCCAGGTAAAAGGAATTATGTCAGAAGAGCTATATTCTCTGATTGGCCACAGGCAAAGCCGCCTGACATGGAGGTCACTTTAAGTTGTGTTGTAAGTCGCCCAAAGTCTCGCTGAAGTCGCCTTGAACTCGCGTTCAAATCACCTACAAAGTCGCGCCTGAAGTCGGATCGCCCCTGTGTGAACTGACTCTTAAAGGCAAAAACTCAAAATTTTTGATTCCCAAAGTTTTCTTTTTTTCCTAATTACCCTGCACATTAAAGATACACATATTCTCTTTTGAAACCTTCTAACAAAAATACATTCAAACTAAAAATATACATATTCCAAGCCCCCCCTCCACACACACACACATATACAAAATGCAGAATTATATTAGCACCTACAAAGGTATAAAGTTATTTGGCAAGAAACCAACACTTCTCTTAAAGCAAGAGAAAAAAATGTATAAGGCAAATTCTGGGATTGCAGTTTTTATGTCCCTAAAACCAACATCTACTATTAGGGCCTTTGGCTTTACATGCTGCAATAATCATTAGGCTATGCCCTGGATCTTTTAGGATTTAGCAAATACCCAAATACCTCCTGCCATCATTTCCTGTTTACACACTAAAAACATTTCCTTTACTAAAATAATAATGCGGGTAACTATGTAATAGTTTAATGGATTCCATGCCTAATAGAGAGATTTTCTTCTCAAGGAAAAACCATCTGAAGTCTGATTTACTCAAAATACATACTGATACCAGTCACTGCAGGCTAAAATTAGGACCTGGTGCTTTAAAGTGATTGTAAAGTTTTAGGTTTTTTTTCTATAAAACTAACAAACGTGTTATACTTACCTGCCCTGTGCAGTGTTTTTGCATAGAGCAGCGAAGATCCTCCTCTTCTCAGGTCCCTTTTCGGTGCTCCTGGCCCCTCCCTGTTGAGCACCCCCAATGCAAGCAGCTTGCTATGGAGCACCTGGGCCGAGTCATAACTCCATGTGTCTATTCAGACACTGACCCACCGCCCGGCCCTGCCCCCTTTCTCGTTTCATTGACTTTGATTGACAGCAATGGGAGCCAATGGTGCCGTGTTGTTATCTCAGCCAATGAGGAGGGAGAGCCCTGGGCAGCCGAGACACTGCTGCAACATTGCTGGATCTACATGGGGCTCAGGTAAGTATTGGGGGGGATGCTGCACATAGAATGCATTAAGATAAAAAGCCAACCCCTTTAAGTATTACAAAATAACTTCCATACAAAATACACAATTCCATAATGAATAGTGTAGGCAAATATCTAGCCAAGTGGCCCATCAGACAGACCCAATCCGCTAATTTGCCACTGAATCCGGCGCTTGTACGAAGAAACAAATATTATTTTTAAACTTCTCCTAAACTCAGGATATTGTCAAAGACGACCCGTCGAAACACGTCAAGGCAATGTCCAAATGGTATATGTATGGTCTCCTAAACTCCTATCTTGAGCCTGGGCACCATTGATCCTAACAAGATCGAGGTTGGTGATAACTGAGCTGAGGATACACCTTTTATGTTTTAAATCATTGCTTTTATATATGGGATGTCTTGTAAGTGTAACTTGTAAGGGGGCCATTTGGGAATAAAAGGCTTTTTAGTTGATGCACTGTGAGTCTCTCCCCTTTTATATTCCACTTTATGGAGCTGTAAAGGATTACCGGAACATTTGAAACACAGAAAGTTAGCCGGGAACGGGAGCAGAATGGATCTGATTGAACTCAGCTGCTGGAATAGACGAGCCGAGGAAAACACTCCAGAGGATTGCCGACTAGGCAGAGATCAGAGGCGCAATACCTAGAGATGTCAGGTGAGTGCATCGGTATGGGGGGGACCGGAGCACACATGCTGACAACTGGTTCCATATTTGACTGCATTATATCTGCACAATTACGGAAAGGGAGAAAATACGAATAGAGAACTGTTTCACAGCTATATTCTGGACTGAACATCCCCTTATTGAGAGGAATCCACACACATACAGATCGCATACTGATTGTGATACCAACTACAGCTGTGGGACTTTTCAGTAATATCTATTAGCGCTGCTTCACTTAAGATAGAAATATACATTGTTTCATTATTTTTTGGTGGTATTTTATGAATAGTGTAGGCAAACTGCTATGAAAGCATGTGAAATTAAAAGTGCTCCCCATCTAAGAGTACCCATAAAACACCTGGTCCTGTCTCTATGATGGCAAGAATGTGACTGTTTAGGGGTACACCTAAGCAGCAATAATGATTGCTTCTGATATTTGAAATGCAAATTGTTGCTTACTGAGATTGTGACCTGGCCAAGCCTTCCCTTTCCTTAAAGTGGTTCTAAAGGCTGAATGTTTTTTACCTTCATGCATTCTAGGTCTTATGGAGCAAGCACACATGAGTGCCCCAATAGCAAGCGACTGGCTATGGGGGCACTTAGCAGGGGGAAGGGGCCCAGAGCACCGGTGGGGGACCCCAGAACAGGAGGATCGGGGCTGTTCTATGAAGAACTATTCCACAGAGCAGGTAAGTATAACATGTTTGTTTATTCCTTTGCAAACACTTTAAATGAGTACTACAGTACAAGTATACACTTTATTTTATAACATCAGCATTGTAATAACAATACAAACAATAGTTATTTTTGACAATCCAATATAAGTATAGTGATACCCCTGCAGGAGCTGATTGGTAGATTGGGTTCTCTGGTCTTATGCCTCGAATAATGTTAGCCCCACTGACACACCAGGTTAAGCAAATGTATACTGTACTGTGGAAATTATATGATTTTAAAGATTGACCATAGATACACGTCAATATTAAAAAAGCAAGGTGTTAAAGTGTGTGTCGAGTCGAAATAAAAAAGAACAACATATTTAAAGTGGCTGAAGGTTTTTTACCCTCATGCATTCAATGTGTGCATCTCAGCCCTCCCTAATAATTACCTGAGCCTGATCTCGATCCAGCAATGTGCATGAGACCCGAGGCTCTCCTGGGTCTCTCCTTCTTCATTAGTTGAGATGCAACAGCAGGAGCCATTGGCGGAGCTATGTCACATGCAGGAGGGAGCGGGGGTGGAGTGG
>BLSH010081069.1:123724-157744 GCA_018402905.1 Glandirana rugosa
CTCCCCCCTTGCAATCAACAGCATGTGGTGAAAATTGTGGTTTTCCCATATCTTACATGTTCCTGTGAAAATGTGAATAAACTTGGGTTACAGCTTTTACATGAGTTTACAAACCGGTTAGCATTTGGCATTTTAAATGTCAGTAAATTACCATCCTGAACCCAATTTATCTACTTTCAAAAACGCCATTAAACTCATCTGCCTCCAAACTCCTATAAACGACTGAGTGTATATGTACAGATAAGATAACAGAGGAGAGTTCAACTGCTGAAAAAATGCCCAACTGCTCCTAAACATCAATTTATATGCTGCAGTGTACATGAGGCCTAATGTAAAGTTTTTGTTTCTTTGAGTTGATTTATTTTTTTCTATCTTTTATAAAAAATTCATGAAATCTTTCAAGATCAAATCAATTTTGATCTGTTTTGGTTTTTATCGGTCCTCTGATAACATGCAGCAGCATATGCGCAGTGTGGTTTAGATTGCCCCAAAGCCTCCTGGGATGCGAGATGTATCCCAGGAGGTGGCAGGCAACTATCATTCTTGCCTAGAAAAGAAAGGTGGAAGCTCTACTTGTTACAAAAAGTATTTGTTTAAAAAAAAAAAACAACTTACAGGAGGGAGAAGGAGCAATTATATATAAAGAAGACATGAAGGAAGGCCCTGCTTTAAGTTCAACCAAAAAAACCCTGACGATCCCACATTCCCACGTACTGCTGACTGCGAATTGCTGACCAAATGCTTTAACCTTCAGTATATTTACTTATGAGGCACAGAAAAATACACACAACTTAATACATTTTTTCTTAATTCCATAAACCTACATTTCTTAAAAGCACAACTACATATATGCACATATGTGGTAGTTGCCCCTTAGCCTAAGCCTAGTATTTAGCATGTTTTATGCGTCTAGAGGTTGGTGGGAACAGCATTTTATTTATCATAAGACATTCCTTTCTCACAGAGACAATTTATCAAACTACCCGAAGAACGTTGCATAGTTTCACAAAGTGAAGAAGACAAAATAGCTACTTTCCATGTATTCAGATAAAGAACTTCTGACAGTACACTTTATTATGTATGATTCTAACATTTGATTGTGATTGCAGATATGAAACCAGCCATTACAAAAGGATTCTGTGTTCACTGAATTTTAATATGTGCTACACCTTATAAAGTAAACATTCTCTTCCAGGCTGGCTGACTCTATATTGTGCTTGTCCAATTGTTTTTTAAGCAATGTTGTGACTGTCATTTTCTCTTTTTATAGCTTGTGATTCTGTTGTCTGTGGTAGGCACCGCTTTGCCTTTTAATCATTTTATTTTTTTTCTGGAAGGTATGGAAGCTAATGCATTGGCATGAGAGACCATTCATTGACTAGTGTTTTCAGAAAGAGGTCAGCTATGGGAGCACATTTATTTCTCTTATGACAGGTGAAGGAAACTTATCATAAGAGATAGTCCCCAGGTTCCCGTATGTATGCTTTGGCTTCCTTCCTTTCTGAATCATTGACCTGGAACAAATATAACTATATAGTAAGTTCTGAGGGGGGAGACTAGAAATTCTAACCCTACATTTCTCCCAAGGATTGGGGATTTTAATATTAATGGGAAAGGCAGCAGAATATATGTATACATATACTTGCAAACACATGTCTGTTCATCTACAGGAGGGATGAGACATTGATTGAAAAAATAAAAATACATGACATGACACACAACAGAGTAGTAAGTACATTCTGCTGGGAAGGAGCCGCCTAAGGACACTTCTGTGACCAGACATTCAGGATGCTTTTTTAATTTAGAAATAGCTTCTTGCTAACTCTTATTATGAGATTCTTATCCTCCAATTAGGTATAGAAAATATGCACTGAGCACATATGGGCAAAGCACTTGTTTTATATAGTTTGCAATGAAAGGAACACAGGGTACAGCTTCAGCCTATAGTGAGTCACTGCTCCCCATGTTCTCCAGAATTCCTCGTTCTTTAATGAAAGCTGAATGATGCTGGTATGTTCAACACAACATGTTCAACAAAATAGCCGTAGTGTACCCATAGACATAGAAAGGTAGTCTACCCTGCAGCTATTATTTGACTACCCGTTAGCAGTTCTCAAAGACAAGAATGCTTTCACAAATCATGTTTATAATAACCCAAAATTAGAAGATACCAGCAAAGGCAGACACTGCTGGTCCTATTTATCTCTGTTGAAAGCAATGGTCCCTCTTGAGAGCATTCAGATAGCTTGTATAGACCTATGTCTATGGATGTGAGATCATTGCCTGGCCTGCCCATTTCATGTAATGTCTATGGGCTGAGTCCACATACAATTGTCTTGGCTACAGGTAGGACTGACCATAGACAGGTTCACACAAAAGACATTAGTATGCCTTATGGGGGTTTGGCAATTGAACCCAGCGTCATTTTTCACCAAACAGTGCCAGCAGCACAAGCAAGGTACTTCTGCTCCTTCGCTCTTCTACACTGTTTTATAGATTTAAAGAAAAAGGGTCACAAGGGTGTAGCTAGAACAGTAAAAGGGTTAAGACAATTATATATTTAAGGGTCTTGAAAAAACCTGGCTGTTTAACTGAAAAGTGATGTTTTCCAATTTTACAAATTTCCTTATGTTGTATGTGTAAACTGAAAAGCATAAATCAAACAAATTGCAGTTTAGCGTTTCTTAGCTGTGGTGGCTGCATTCAATTTCTTTTTTCCAGATTTTTCTTTTTTACTTTATTTTCAACTGTTGATCCAGTCATTACAATGCTTCCTCTCCTGGAATAACAACACTTACTCATTACGCATATATATATGGATAAGCAGAGTTATCACCCTAGGCTGCTTGCTTCTTACTTGGATGACAGACTGACATGCCACCCCCTGTATGTCAGTCTGTCATCAGTAAAGAATGTGCACCTACATGTAGGGCATGGGTAAAAGAACAGGAAAAGAGCTGTGCATGGATTTCAAAGGTGAGCAAAAAGACTAGCATCCAATGAGAATGACTACAAACCATCTTTACCACAGATACCCAATAAATCCAAAGCACCGCTTAAAGCTTCCTAAGGACCTGTCTTGCCCAGCCACAAAACGCTGAAATTAAAATAGTGGAAGCACACACCAGAAAGCCGGTGTATCAGAAAGTCTTCAGTTTTGCCTACTCCTAAGCCATGCCCCTTTAATGTGTTTCAACAGCTCATGGGCTTAATCGTAGAGGTGGGAGTGGAAGTGTGTTTCATGGTTTTTGCATCATCAGCCCATTAATATATAATCAAATCCAACTGAAATAAAAAGGAAAACATGAAAAATGAATGCTTCATGTGAAGTGCTGCTTCAAAATGCATATGGGGGGTGAATATTAAAAACACAGATATCCAAAAGATGTTTATATTATTAGTATATTTGATTATATCAGAGCTTGAAAAAAAATTACTACCAGTTGAGTAAAAAATGAAAATAAAAATAGATGAAAAAATAAAAAGCAGAAAAAAACAATACCAATTAAAATCAGTTACTTTATTTATGTCAGTTTCAAAAGATAAATGCAAAAATCTAGAGATGTAAAAATACAAAAACACAATAACTATGAAAGTGTAAGGGCAGCACTAAGCGCCAGGGTAAAGAAATGTATGCAGATGTGTCAGCAAAAAAGGATAGGGAAAATGGGGAGGGTGCAGTAGATCTAGAAGACGTGGACAGGGATCCACATCTCGATCAGGAGGAGAAAGGTCCCGTAGTGACACTGAGAAAGAAATGGGCCCAAAATCGGTTACTTTTTTAGAACAGGAGGGGCTGGAAACCAATGGACCTTAAATCCATTGAATGGTCTAGGAAATTTAAGGATAATCTTACTAGGGACGAACGAACGGCCTTAACTGAGTTAAGAGAAGCTAAAAACTTAATAATTAAGAGAAGTGACAAGGAGGGCAATGTGGTCCTCCTTAATGAAATTGACTATGAGGCTACAGTTAGGAGGCAACTTATGGAGGAATCCACATATAAGCAACTTAATAACAATCCATTTCCCACCCATGTTGAAAGACTAGATGAAAAGCTAAAATGGACATGGGAAGCTAGTCTACTGACAAAATGAGAGCTTGATTATCTTTCGGTGACCGAGTTCAATATTCCCACTTTTTATGTAATACCGAAGATGCATAAGAACCCAGATAAACCTCCTGGTCAACCCATTGTTTCTGCAGTCAATGGCCCCATTGAGAGAGTTGGTAAATATCTAGACTCATTGCTTAACGACATGGTTACAATATTAAAATCTTATGTCAAGGCACAGGTGATGTCCTGAATAAGATAGACAGTATAATGATTGAAGAGGATGTCTGGCTAGTTGGGATAGATGAGGAGTCCCTGTAAACATCTATCCCACATACAAAGGGTTTAGAGGCAATAGAATATTTCCTGGACCACCATTTCTCTGAAATGGGCCCACAAAATGAACTGATCTTGGAACTTCTGAGCTTTGCATTGGAAAACATTTTTTTCAAATCTCAGGTAGGAACTATCAACAGATCAGAGGCACCTCGATGGCTCCATCTGGGGCTCTGGGAGGAAGTTGATGTTTACACCTCGCCGCTGTACCTGAGCCATGTGCATAACTGGCTTAGGTACATTGATGATGTACTGGTGCTATGGAGAGGTGATTTAGCTTTTTCACATTCATTCATCGAAGGTTTGAATGAAAATGACCGTAACATTCGGTACTCCTTCGATCCCTTGCCTTGATCTGTTAATCGCGATCGAGAATCATACTTTAGCTTCTCAAACGTTCCGCTAATACGCTGCTTCAAGCTGACAGTCACCATCCGGAATGGCTAAAAAATTACATTCCAATAGGACAGTTTGTGAAAAGAAATCGCTTTAAGCAGCAGGATTACAAACAGGAGGAAAGGGGCCTTTATAAAAAGTGCCGTAAATGTGGGTACTCCCACAGACAATTGCGCAGAGCAAAACAAAAAATAGCGACGTGCAATAGAAAGAAACTTCTTTCCCCCAAAATAAGAACATGCTAAAAGAGTGAGGAATGAAGACAGTGATCAGGTCCGTCTAATCACACAATTTGGGGCCCAATGGGATGAGGTCTGGGGAGTCTTGCAGAAGCATTGGGGAATTTTGCTTAATAATCTTAAAATAACAAAATGTGTAGGCAGTACCCCTAAAATGGTGGCTCGTAGAGCACATAATCTGGGTGATATTTTGATCCACTCAGAAATCCCTAGCTAAGGACTGGCTGTCAACCTATCCCAGGTCAAAAGGGATGTTTCCATGTGGGAGGTGTCAACTATGCCCATTCGTGGACCGTGCATCTACCTTTATGGACTCTCAAAATAAAAAAAAAGAGTATAAAATAAAGGATCTCAAAAACTGTTCAACTACAAGAGTAATGTATATGCTCATCTGTCCTTGCAATAAATGTTATATAGGAAAGACAAAAAGACAGCTATGCATAAAGATAGGTGAGCATATGAGGGAAATAAGTTAAAAGAAGCCCAAGGAACCCAAAAAACCCATTGCAAAACACTTCCGAGAGGTACATGGAGGAAATTGTGCAGGTATGAAGGTCAAAGGCATCTACACCTTAAAATTGTCCTCCAGGAGGGGGGACTTTGATAAAGAAAAATGGTGTATTTTTAACCTTGGGGCTTTAGCGCCAATGGGGTTAAACACAGAGTTGAATTGCCAAGTCTTTTTAGAGGAATAGACCGGGTTTCCTTTAGTGCTTATGAAGGCTTTGACTGATATTTATGAGGTTGATCTGAAGATTTGATAAATTATAGTGTTTGATCTCCTGCAATGTCACAATCCAAAAAGGGTAATTATGTATACACCATGTAAGAATTAAACAGCTCTGCTGCTGTTAAACATACAGTTGTGCTCATAAGTTTACATACCCTGGCAGAATTTTTGATTTCTTGGCCATTTTTCAGAGAATATGAGTGATAACACAAAAACTTTTCTTTCACTCATGGTTAGTGTTTGGCTGAAGCCATTTATTATCAATCAACTGTGTTTACTCTTTTTAAATCATAATGACAACAGAAACTACCCAAATAGCCCTGATCAAAATGTATATACCACAGTTCTTAATATCGTGTATTGCCCCCTTTAACATCAATGACAGCTTGAAGTCATTTGTGAATGAGGCTCTTTATCTTCTCAGATGGTAAAGCTGCACTTTCCTCTTGGCAAAAAGCCTCCAGTTCCTGGAAATTCTATAGCTGTCTTGCATGAACTGCATGTTTGAGATCTCCCCAGAGTGGCTCGATGATATTGAGGTCAGGAGACTAAGATGGCCACTCCAGAACCTTCCCTTTATTCTGCTGTAACCAATGACAGGTCGATGGGGCCTTGTTTGGATTGTCTGTGTTTTGGATCATTGTCATGTTGGAATGTCCAAGTACGTCCCATGCGCAGCTTCCTGGCTGATGAATGCAAATGTTACTCCAGTATTTTTTTAAACATACTGCATTCACCTTGCCATCAATTTTGACCAAATTTTGTTTACCTTTGTAGCTCACACATCCCCAAAACAGCAGCGATCCACCTCTGTGTTTCACATACCTTGTTGATCCCTCTCTAAATGTAGCATTTATAGTTGTGGCCAAAAAGCTCAAGTTTGGTCTCATCACTCCAAATGACTTTGTGCCAGAAGGTTTGAGGCTTGTCTCTGTGTTGTTTGGCTTATTGTAAGCGGGATACTTTGTGGCATTTGCATAGTAATGGCTTCCTTTTTGCGACCATGCAGTCCATCTTTCTTCTAATGCCTCCTTATTGTACATCTTGAAACAGCCACACCACATGTCCTGTATTTCACCTGAAGTTATTTGTGGGTTTTTCTTTGCATCCCGAACAATTTTCCTGGCAGTTGTGGCTGAAATTTTAGTTGGTCAACCTGACCGTAGTTTGGTTTCAACAGAACCCCTCGTTTTCCACTTCTTGATTAGAGTTTGAACACTGCTGATTGGCATTCTCAATTCCTTGGATATCTTTTTATATCCCTTTCCTGTTTTATACAGTTCAACTACCTTTTCCCGAACATCCTTTGACAATTCTTTTGCTTTCCCCTTGACTCAGAATCCAGAAACGTCAGTGCAGCACTGGATGGAAGATGCAAGGGTCTGTTAGGAGTCCAGAAACTCATTGACCTTTTATAAACACACACTAATTACAAGCAAACAGATCACTGGTAAAAATGGTTACCTTTAATATCCATTCAAACTTCTTTGTGTCAACTTGTTTACATGTTATCAAGCCAAAATCACCATGGTATGTAAACTTTTGATCAGGGTCATTTTGGTCATTTCTGTTGTCAATATGATTTAAAAAGAGTAAACACAGTTGATTGATATCAAATGGCTTCATCCAAGCACTAACAATGAGCGAAAGAAATGCTTTTGTGTTCTCATTCATATTCTCTGAAATATGGCCAAGAAATCATAATCATCATTAAGGTGGATGGGGAAGAAGGGAAAAGGGGTAGTGAAGGGAGTGGTACCAGTGACACCTATCTGTTATTGAGAAAATATAAGTCAGCAATGGGTATATATTTGGTACTGAGCATCTCAGGTGTGATAGTCAGGTAGACCATTTGTTTAGGAATCTGCCTACAGTTAGATTTTTGCTGGCCAACATCCTCTCCATCTCACATTGCCAATTGAGATCTGCAATGGTGGATGCAAGGGAAGGGGGTTCTGATTTTTTCCACTTTCTTGTAATATTTAGTTTGGCCGCTAGTAGGAGGTGAGTTATCACTACTCTAGAGTTAGGAGGGAATTGATCTATATTCAAGTGGAGGAGGGCTAGTTCTGGAGTGGGTTTTGTTGGTATTTGAGACAGAGGAGATTAGGGAGAAGATTTGTCTCCAGAAGGAGCTGAGAGATCTGCAATACCAGAAAACGTGTGATATGGACCCTACCATGCCACATGCTCTCCAACACATATTTGGCATGCTAGGGTAAATTTTAGAGTTAGTTCGTATGGAGTCAGATACCATCTGTGGATCGTTGTTTGATAGAGTTCCCAATGGTTGGTACAGTGGGATGTCTCGTGGGTAATTTTGAAAGCCTTTCTCCATTTCACAGAGGATGTTTTGATGTTTAGCTCGGTGTCCCATTTGGAAAGTGTAAGCATTTGTGGGTGGGAGCCTTGGTCGTTTATGGCTGTGTAAAATGTAGAAATTTCGTGTTTCGGGTATGAAGCATGGGAGTAAAAATTGTGGAATGATTCTGAAATGTTTCTTGTTGAAGGAAGGTCTAATGTTGTAAGATAGTGTGTTATTCTGGTGTAGTTGAACGCTTCTGAGGCTGGGAGATTATATGTTTGTTGCAGTTCTTTAAAATATTTCTGTAACTTTTGTGATTTGAGATCTCCTAGGGTGTTAATCCCATATGATGTCCAATGTCTGGTTTTGAGGTTTGGAATTAAGATTTCTAATGCTGAAATGGGATAGTGGTGCATAGGTTGTGTAGTAGAGTTGTTAAGTGTGGACTGTTTCCATGTCTTTAGTGAAGTGGATACTGCTGGGAAGGTTGATGTTTTGGTTAGGTTGGAGCCAGCTGATAGAAGTAATAGGGACTTTGTTAATTTGTTAGGTGTGATATGGGGGATTTCCATTAGTGACCAGATTTTGTTGGGAAAGGGTGCCACCAATAGAACAGTAGATCTAGGATGGTTGCTTGATAATAGGCTTGGATACAGGGTAGCCCCACTCCTCCATGGAAGTGGTGTCTGGTTAATACGTGTCGGGAGCACTTGGGGGGTTTGTTATCCCATATGAATCTTGATATTTGTTTTTGGATTGAAGAGAAAAAATAATGGGGAATTTGAATAATGACTGTGCGGAATAGGTAAATTGGCTTGGGCAAGATTAGCATCTTAAATAATGCTATTCTACCTAGAGTAGACAGTCCCTGGATGCGTAGTTTGAGTATTAACTGAGGCAATTGTTTTAGGAATGTTTTGAAGTTGAGGTCGAAGAGCCGGGTTGGTGAAGGGGATAATTTAATTCCTAAGTATGATATGGCTTGGTCAGCCCAGGCATAGGGGAGTATAACTTTTAACTGAGAGACTTGTTTATCGGGGAGATTCAGTGGGAGAATTGTGGATTTGTTGGAGTTTCATTTATAATACAAGACCTTACTATAGTGATGAAGAATTTCTTGGATTGCTGGGAGGGATTGATCTGGATTGGATATCTTTTCAAAAAATTTTTATTAGGTTTCACAAATACAATTGAATCATATTAATGTAGCTTATCAGCACATAACCTTTTTGGATTTGCATCAGTATGAGCTTCATATACACAATATATTGATTAACCATCCTGGTAGACTGGAGTATTATAGCTTTAGTAAAATGTATTGGTCGCGCCTACGTCCCAGAGGGCCTACCCCCCAAGGCGCCCCATCTGGAGTCAAACTGCTCCCTCAGAGGAGACGGTCCCGGAGGGCAACCCAATATGATAGTATTGTCTGTTTTCAGTACTCAATAGAATCTAATATACAGGTATATAGTACTCAAAGCTAATATGGAGTTAGTTGAGTGCATCTTTGCTAACATATATTAACTAACATAACGAACACAAAAAAAAAGAAAACACTCTGGATTGAATATCATGAGGATGATGTCATCCGCGAAGAGGCTGATCCTATGATCTGTCCCGTTGCAAGAGACACCAGAGGTCCACGGGTCCTGTCTAATTTTGACAACTAGGGGTTCTTTTATGAGGGCAAAAATAATGGGGGAGGGAGGGCATCCCTGGCGGGTGCCGTTCGTGATCTTGAATGGTTTGGAAAGCAACCCATCTGTTAGTACTTTGGCCAAGGGGTTGGAGTAGAGAGAGAGGATTGCTTCTTGAAACCAGCCATGGATGCTGAATTTATTTAATACTGCTTTAAGGAATCCCAAATGCACTCTATTGAACACTTTCTCTGCATCCAGGAATAGGAGCAGAGAAGGCGTTTTGGACTGGCCGGCTTGATGTGTTAAATTTATAACTCTTCTTGTCACATCCGGAGCTTGTCTATCCAGTACGAAACCGACATGGTTGGGGTGGATCAGGACCGAGAGCAGGGGCATCAGCCTAGAGGCTAGGACTTTGACAAATAATTTAATATCAGTATTGAGAAGGGATATTGGTCTGTAGTTGGTTGTGACTTAGGGATAGTTAGAATTGTTGATCGTAACATTTCTAAAGGGTAGGAGCCGGAGGAGGCAGCAGCATTGAAGAGGCTAGCGAGTCGAGGTGACAAAATATCTGCAAATTGTTTGAAGTACTCATTGCTATATCCATCTTCTCCTGGAGATTTATTTCGGGGAAGAGAGTTAATTGTCTTAAGGACTTCATCAGGCGTAAAGGGTAGGGATAGTTGGACCCGTTGTTGAGGCGTAATGGTCGGTAGGTTGACCAAAGCTAGGAATTCATGTATTCATGTATAAGTGGTGCTGTCAGTTGGGGGGTGCCTGGGTCTTCGGTTAGGTTATAAAGTAAGGAATAGTAGTGACTAAAGGCGTCTGCTATTCCCTGTGGGTTGGTCAAGAGATGTTTAGTGATGGGATGGTAGAAGGAGGCTATTTTTGGCTTTGGTTCTCTGGGTCTTAACTTGATGGGCAAGCAGGCAGCTGGCTTTGTTGCCCAAGGCATAATACTTGGCCTTACGTATTCTAAGGTTATTTTCGAATTTATAGAGGAGAAGTGCTCTAAGCTTTTTTCTCCAAATAAAGTGTTCAGTGGCCGTTTTTTGGGAGGGGGATTGTTTGTTTCCTTTTTCTAGGTGGTCAATTTTGGCTAAAACCTCATCAATTTGCTGCATCCTCTTTTTCCTAATTGTGTTGTTCAGTTTAATAAGGACACCTCTCATATATTGACCAGAGAACAAACCCGTTAATGTGAGGCTGGTCATTGAGTTCAAAAAAATTCTGATGTTCTTCGATTATAGTTTTGGTATTATCCGAATCGGCTAACAGAGAGGGGTTGAGTTTCCAATTTTGTGTTATCTTGTTTGTTCGGGTTCCAGTGTGATGGACACAGGGGCATGGCCGGGCCAAGTTATAGATCCGATTTTGGAATCTGTGATTTCTTGGAGCATTTGTTTGTCTACTAAGAAAAAGTCAATGTGGGATTAGTAGGGACAATTGGGACGCTGAACAGTAAGCAAAGTCCTTTTCTGAGCCATGGTGGCATCTCCAGACGTCAAATAATCCAGACTTGTGGAGGATGGGGTTGAGAGCTGGTCTATGGTGGCGGGTTTTGGTTTTAGTGTCTATGCTTGGATCTCCAACTACGTTGAAGTCACCACCCATGATTAGGTGGCCGTGGCTTGTTTGGGTTACCTACTTGTATAGTCTGTTGAAGAGGCACATTTGTTGTTTGTTCAATCCATATGTGTTTACTAGAGTATATGGGGTGTTGTTAATGTCGCAGGAAACTATTTAGTATCTTCCGTAGGGGTCAGCATTTGTCTGGTGCAGGGTGAGGTGGAGCATGTCCCAGAATGCTATAAAAACCCTGTTTTTCTTTTTTTGTGTTAGAGGCTAATAGGATCTGTTGGAAGTTTTTCAGGTTAGGTTGTGGCATTTTGGATGCTGCAAAGTGGGTCTCTTGGACCATGAGAATGTCCGCTTGTAGTTTAGTAGCCTCTTTAAGCAGTGCAGATCTCTTTTGAGGTGCATTCAGGCCTTTAGCATTTATAGAGACAATGTTAAAAGACATGTTGAGTTAGAGATGGTGGGCAGGGGATTTGTGGTGTTTGGTATATCCAAAAGAAGAAGATGGCAGTTTGGTTACTGGTATCAGGGGGAAAGGGGGTGTAAAAAAGGAAAGCCCAAGAAGAGAGAGGGTTCTCGGGCAGAAACAAATGCACAAAACAGTATGGGGGGTAAAAAGACTTACCAAAGAACAGGTATGCCTGTAATCAACAGTTCAGGCAAACAGGCACAGCCGAATGGAGCTGTAGGCTGTCAGCAATTATTGGTGTGTAGGCAAACAGGGTCTTAGCATGTTTTCATTTGTTCTGCTGCAGTTGACTTATGTCTATTTGGAAATTGGATTGATCCCGCCATTCCATGGAATCTTCAGGTAAGATGCACCAGGCTCGTAAGAATGTGAGGCCCTCCAGTAGCGTGCGTGCTACATAGGTTTTATTTTGGTAGGTATTTAAAAGCTCGGTGGGCAATCTCCATTTATATGGGATTTTGTGATTAGCCAGTGGCTTGGTGATTATTGCAAGTTGGTGACGGTTCTCCATCGTTGCCTTGGAGAGATCAGCATACAGATTAACGGAGTTGAAGGGGTCCGGCAGTCTGTTGCTGCGTTTCGCCACATACATGACGCGCTCTTTGACATTGAAAAAGTGGATGCGCGCTAGAACATCCCTAGGGGGTGGAAGGTAGTAGGTAGGGAGGCTTGGGGAGCCTATGCGCTCTGTCTATTTCAAGGTCCCTCTCAGAAAGGTCAGGTACAAGGGTGCACATAAGTAACTGTAAAAACATTTTCAGATCAGATTGTTGGACAAATTGAGGAATAATCCGGAATTTGATATTGTTCCTTCGGGAACAGTCCTCTAAATCTGCTGGCTTTAGTTGGATTTGTTTTAAGTCCTCCTCATGTTCAGTGAGTGCGTCCACAGTTTCATTATCAGCATTGTACAGGTCACCCATTTTAGTTTCAATATTGTGGATGTGTTTATTATGATGCTGTACCTTGGTAGATATTGGGGAGACAGCTGAGGAAAGATCATTGTACAGAGTCTGCCTTAGGGACTGATGCAGGGAATGTGTCTAACTGCTGAGAGTGAGGGGGATGGAGTGTGCAGAGCTGAGCAGGCTCAGGCTCTGCTGTTCTCAACCTGGATTTTGCAGGGCTGGTAGTGGAGGGTGAAGTAGGAGGGGAGGACTCACCCTGTGTATTAGGTGGGTAATAGACCCGGATGCATAGTGGAGAGCGTTGTCAGATGGAGAGGGGAACCGTACAGTGTTTCCACAGGGTCCGCTGGCACCATCTTGGGATTCTGTGAGGCCCGACATGGAGAAGTAGTCAGTCAGCTTTTTAGGAGTTTTATACTCCTTTCTTCTTTTAGACATCGTGCCCGGTCGTTGCCTGGATGATAAGGAACAGATCGGTGTCTCACTTGACCCAGTAGTCTGTCGCTGAGAGGTTGCTGGAGCTGAACTGCCTAGGAGCTGTGTCTCTATGCAGCCATTCATCATGCGCCATCAAGCCACACCCCTCTTGTTTCTCTTTTTATGAAAACATTTTTTCAATAAACATAAGTTGTACTGTCCATTAGTCTCGTCATTCTGTCCAAGTAAAAGCTAGTTGCAATTGTTGGGCTTCCTTTTCCTTCAGTTGCAGTAACCTCCTTCTTTTTAGCGTACTTTGCTTGGTTAGAGGACAGAACACCTAACGGTGTATGAGACACTGAGAGTGGTATTAAATCAATAATAAGCTCTCTCCTTTGTTTGGTTTCTCTTTTTGTAAAATTGGGAGAGGGGAATGAGGGAATTAGGCCAATGACTGGGTGAAACATGTTAAAAGGGGCATGGCCTGGGAGGAGGCAAAACTGAAATCTCTCTGATACACTGTGTGGCTTTCTGATGTGCGGGCAATCTTTTCCAATACTCTGATTACATAATAAAGGCAAGAAGACAACTTTCTATCCTCATTGATTGAGCACTAGGGCACAATTCTTTTTTAATTAACAGTCACTGATTACTTAAAAAAAAACACTTAAAAAATGCACCCACTTGCCATGACCAAATCACATTTGCATGCCAAGGCCAAAATGGTCTAAAAAATCTTCATTAATCAAAGATGTTTGTCCTACTTATTTTGAATTTACTCATAAGACACTAATTCAGGAAAAAGTGAATCTAGCATCTGTAAAAAAAAGTAAATCCTCAGTCTGCAAAAGTCATCAAAGAGAAGAAACTTCAGTAAGAGGCATCTCACTGTGCATGATAAGTTCTACAACTCTACAGCATTAACACTTTACAACTTCTCAGGGGTTTATATGCTATCCCCTACCTGACCCTTGAAAGTTACAAAGTCAGATCATAAGTCCAGAGCTATATGAGATCAATATTTAAAAGGACTGAAGTGGCCGTATTCATAAAAATCATGAAGTCAACCGTTTGATATTTCAAAAGCCATGCTTGTTTTATCAGTTTACTAAAGAGTAGGGCTGTCTTTGTATGTGATTAGTGGTGGATAATTACCCCCAATTAGCCCCACATGGCGTCATTTCAAAACTAGCAAGCATTCACAAACCCACAAACCAAGTCTCACATGCCTCCATGTCTCTGTCCATTAGTCCATTTTCTTTTCTTTCTTTCTTTTTTTTTTTCCTTTAAGTGTTATGTTACCAAACAGACCAGCTGTCATTGTGTTTGTTTTTCTTATCAGTTCTGAGCTCACTAATGCATTTAGTGCCCCCTCCCTTCTGTGGCTTGAATGACTTGCCTTGAGATCCTCTAATGCTTTTTGCTTTCTAGTTAAGACCTTACTTACACTTTCTGACTGCTGTAACTTAGCTTTCATGTCCTGATCCTTCAGCTAAAATGAGTAAATCTTGTTAGGGCTTGTTCAGGCAAGAGCCTGTCCAGTTTTGGATTAAAGACGATGAACCAAAGGTGCTCAAAAAGTACTGCAGGTGATTTTCATGTAAAGAATATATACTGTCTCTATTTTTAGAGGGGTATTCAAAATTAGCTAGATAATATAGCAGCATGGACCTTGGTTCCAAGATGATTGCATGTACTCGTTTTGTAGGAAAAAACTCATGGTGTGTCTGTTATTAATGAAGAACTTCACTCTCCCCTCCAATTGTTTTTTCTTTTTCTTCTTTGGCTGGCCATAGACATGTTCGACCAGTACAGCAGGGACCAGCTGAATTTAGATCCGTATGTGGCCCTCCATTTGACAGAGGTTGATCGTCAGATTGACTTCTGTTGAACTGACAAACTGGAAAACCTGCAAGCTGGAAAACTTTTGTTAATCAGTGGCTGCAGCCATTGATCAGTGTATTTTGACAGTGGAGAGCCCTGCTTTCAGAATACAATGTCCTGCTGGCTGAATGAAAAAAAGAACCATATTTGGCCAGCTTTACCTTGTCTACTGGATGATGTAGGCGGCCCAGAGTATGTGTAATGGTGGACCCAAAGCCTGGCCGCGAATTGCTGTAAAAAGCGTAAAAAAAAGCGTAAAAATGCGCCCGCCGCACTGCTGAGAAATGTGCCTGCGTCTCGTGCAGACCCGATGTCCGCTGGCAAGCCGCGATGAGCGGCCACAGGCAAAGAGCAGGGAACCGCCGATGTAAACACGGTGGTTCCCCACTCTGTTAGTGGGGGCATAGGAGATCTACTGATCCCTGTCACTGGGATCAGTTAGATCTCTCATGCCCATGGTATCCCAACCCCCCCACAGTAAGAACACACCCAGGGAACACAGTTTACCCCTGGATCTCCCCCTGCAGGTTAACCCCTTCCCTGCCAATGACATTTATACAGTAATCAGTTGACATTTAAATTTCTGATCACTGTATAAATGTCATTGGTCCCAAAAAAGTGTCAAAAATGTCCGACATGTCCGCTGCAATATCGCAGTAATAAAAACCCCAGAAATTAATTCTCATCATCCGTAAACGCGGCCACTTTTGCGCAAAGCAATCAATAAACGCCAATTGCGATTTTTTTTATCAAAAATATGAGGAAGAATATAAATCAGCCAAAACCGGTGAAAAAAAAATGTTTTTTTATATTTTTTTTTTGGATTTGAATGTTAGTAAAAAGTAAGAAATTTGGGTTTTTTTGCAAAATGGTCGCTCTTCTTTTGTTTATAGCGGTGATCAGAAATGACGCAGAGGTGATCAAATACCACCAAAAGAAAGCTCTATTCGTGGGAAAAAAAGGACGCAAATTTCGTTTGGGTACAACGCCGCATGACTGCGCAATTGTCAGTTAAAGCAACGCAGTGCCGAATCGCAAAAAGTGCTCTGGTCCTAACCTGGGAAATTCTTCCGGGGCTGAAGTGGTTAAATATCCCAGAAGACTGAATGAGAAAGGCAGGGGCTCCAGCTGTTCTGTAAACTATAGTAAAGAAGGGGGGGGGTATTAGATAAAGTAGCAAAGAGTCCAAGTCTGTTTTTTTTGTAAGATCAATTTCAACTTTAGGTAAAATTACTTTTCAAAATATAAATGAAACACAAACTGGGTTGGGCAACTATAACATGGTGGTTTGCCATTAACTTTATATACCCAAACCATTGTTACCTGAGCCACTGAATGTTTCCTAGGCCCAACAGCTAATATAGAGAGACAGCAAAGTGGTATATACTGCAATAGCCAAAATGTGCCAGGCCCAGGAACAATGCTTTGTAGACAACTTCCTTATAATTTCACATCACAGATATAAGTGTGACTAGCGCCATCGCATTCACCTGTACACAAGCACCTGACTGAATATTAGCAGAGTTGTCCTTCAAGTATTGTGTTTCATTAATTCTAAATCAGAACATCAGCCACATGTTAGTCTACAATAGCTATAAAGTGGTAAATGCAATAGTTAGATACTATTTATAATAGTATAAAGGGTATAGTATAGTATAATAGTGTAGCCAATGCCCCCCTTAGGGGTGGCTGGTAGATGTGGTTCACTTGTCACTCTGTTCTCAATCACACATTTTTCCTTTCATCTGAAGTCACTGAACAGGCTGGTACTTTGTTTTTGTTGTTTTATTGAGGGAATAAACTTGGATGGGGTAGGGATGACTGTGGGATGCCCAATAGATCAAGAGATAGGACCGTACTATATACATCTCCGTATATACACTCCTTCTTCCAGCACGGACACTTGCTGACCGTTACACTCCTTCACTTCTCTCCTGCACAACATTTGCTTCTTCACGGTGAGGCCTGAAAGGATATTTATCAGATCTCCATTACATCTTCCTCCACCCTACCTAGCACATGGTGAGGCCTGCATTCCTGTTGGCAGGAGGTCCAGACCGCCCATTATAGGCAAGGGCCACGGGCCCTTAAATTGTAGCAAAGTTCAATTGTGCTAGCAGGGTTTGATGGACTACTGCTCCCAGCCCATCCTCTTCCAGGCCACTCCGGCCTACTTCACTGCCCAATGACACCACTCCCCTGACTGGCTCCTCTGACCTCCACAGACTGTACACTGTATCCTCCCAGGCTGCTCCAGTCCTCTTCCTCCAGCTCCCGGGGTCTGTCACTCACCGGCACTGGTAGATCCTTTGAAGAGCCTTTCCAGTAGCCTCTCTGTTGCTCTCCTGCTCCCTTGTGCCACACCAGGATCTCTCTCTCCTGGCTGCACCCAAGCTCCCAGGCCTCAAGGTCACCCCCCCAGATTGGGGACTCCCAGGTGAGGCCTCTACAACCTCTTCTACATCTTCACTCTTCCAACCGACACTCCTCCCCCAGCTGGGCAGACCACAGTATTCAGGTTGGGGATTGGTCAGGGCTCCTCAGCATACCTCAGAAAGTCCCACCTCCTTTTCCTTCCCCTTTTTCCAGAACCTTCTGCACCCAAAGGGGAGGAGTAACCAAGGGGTGTTCCTTCTCTTCCTGGGCCACTCCCCTGCCCAAATCAAAACATTCAGGCCTGCACAACAGTCAGGCCTGACTAAATTTGCCTCTCCTATCAAAAATCTATCACATAAGCACCTATTCACTATGGGGGCGCTACAATAGTATAAAGGGTTGCCAAATGCAGGCATTGATTTGTATTGCACCTAAAGATGTTTCCTAAAGTCCACAATTTTCAAAAAAGCCAATCAATTTAAAATTAGTACCTAGCAATGTTAATCACTTCAATACTGGGCGCTTTCACCCCATTCCTGCCAGGCCAATTTTCAGCTTTCAGAGCTGTCACATTTGAATGACATTTGCGAGGTCATACAACACTGTACCCAAGTGAAATTTTTATCATTTTTTTGAGATGGATAGAGCTTTCTTTTGGCAGTATTTAATTACTACTGGGTTTTTTATTTTGTGCTACATTTTGAAAAAAAATAATTTCTGTTATAGAATTTTGCAAATAAGTAATTTTTCTTCTCCACTGATGTACACTGATAAAGTTGCACTGATAGGCACTGATGAGGCTGCACTGATGGGCACTGATGAGGCGTCATTGATGGACACTGGTGAGGCAGTATTGATGCACACTGATGGGCACTGGTGAGGCTGCACTGATGATGCTGCACTCATGAGGCACAAGTGATGGGCACTGATAAGCTGCAGTGATGGGCACTGATGAGGAGGCACTGATGAGACAGCACTGATGGGCACTAATAGAGGGAATTGAAGAGCATTGATATGCAGCACTGATAGGCACTGGTAAACTGCACTGATAAGCTGCACTGCACTGATTGGCACTGATGGGGCTGCACCGATTATCAGGTCACTGATGATCATTGCCCTGATTATCAGTGTAAATGTGCCCTGTCAGCCTTGCCGGTTATGAACTCTCTTTTCTTTACACAGTGAAAGTGCGTGAGGAAAGAAATGCAAGTTTGTTTACATGTGATCAGCTGTAATTGAACACAGCTGATCACATGGTAAAGGGTTGCTGTGATTGGCCCCTTACCTCGAACAGTGATCAGCTGTGTCCAAAGAAAACAGCGATCACAGAGTGCGCGTGGGAGGCGTGTTCTGGAAAGACGTCCATGGACACCCTCCCAGAACTAGAGAGCTGCGCTGTAGCTGTCTTTCAGCTATGGCGTGGTATTGACGTCCTTAAGTACAGGTACAGTGGACCTAACCTCAAAAAGTGAAGATTTTCTATCTTATATGGGAGATGCTAATTGTGCTAAAGCTGTACTCTGAATACATATTTTTCTTGAATTTGGGTCATCTGGGTCATTCCTTTTTATGACTGCTTATCTCACAAGATTTAAAATGCCGAAATTCGACATTTGGTAATCCGGAAATTCGAAATTCGGATATTTCGAAAATAAGAAAGAACATTTGAACTAACACCTAATAAATTATAGGTATTGGAATTTCCTTAAATAAAAATTTATCACTAACAGCCATATTTTCAAGGAAATTCCAATACCTATAACTGAATAGATATTTATTAGTTAGTTATTATTTCAAATGTCCTTCAAATTTTTGGATTTTCGAATTTCAGATTTTCGGCTTTTCCGATTACCGAATTTACGGCATCTGGATTTTCGGATTTGCTAGTTTTCGGATTACCGAATTTTCCAATTCGAAGAAACGAAAATTCTGAAAAATTTGGAAATTCGCATTCGTCCAAATTGCCGAATTTTGAAAAATGTGTTAAAAAACAAATTCAGAACAGAACGAATTGCACATGCCTAGTCAGTACTGTGCTGCTTGCTAGCTCTGTACCTGAACACTCACAATGAAAGGATCTTCTTGCTTCCTCTTCCCTCACTCTGTACTTCCCTCAACTTTCCTGCTGCTTCTTAACTATTCCTTCCTCAGCTATTAGACCACCAGTTTTCAGAGAGCAGCTTTGACATGAGGAAGAAAAGCCCTGCCTCTACCAGGATAATTCCCTTCACACAAAGAAATAGTGCAGAACAAGGCATGTTAGTTAGTAATGGGGAGACCACAGGCAATGCTGGTGACTAGTCCTTTGTCTTCTGCTTGCCTTTTTGGGCATAGATTCCAGAGTTCAATTCCTTTTTAAGTGAGCACTTACTTTGCCCTGTGTGGTCAAAGCGAAGGTTCACTTTCAAGGGTAAGTTATACTTCTCACAAAAATATATATACAAATATACTGACCACCTCTGTGGACTCTGCTGCCCATAGTGGCCATGATGCCCTGTAATGCCAGTGTATCAGTCCATACACTGCAATACACAGCCCTGGAGTGTGTATCTATCATAATGCTTGCAACAGCAAGTGCTCATTGGTATGCACAGTAATGTGACCAATGAGAAATGCTTGTATTCAGGGACCTGTCACCAGAAGAAGACTCAGATGTACTTTTCATTGCTCAGCAAAGTCACTTGGCTGTACTGACCAATGAGTTCTTGACATTGCATTAATTATGATGGATACTAGAGTTTAGCAAACCCGAACTGTAAAGTTCAGGTTCGTACCAAACTTTGGGGTGTCCATGACCCGGACCCGAACCCGGACATTTGAAAAAAGTTCAGGTTCGAGTTCTGGGTTCGGGTATTTGATCACGCATGTTGAATAGCTGCAGGGCAGCCAATCAACAAGCGTTTCACTGGTTTGCCCTTAGAAGCCATCACAGCCATGCGTACTAATGGCATGGCTGTGATTGGCCAGTGCATCATGTGACCCAGCCTCTTTATAAGCTGGAGTCACTTAGTGCTGCATGTCACATGCTCTCTGGGTAGTGTAGGGAGAAGATGCTGCCGGTGCTGTGAGGGACAGATTGCAGATAGATAGATAGGTAGAGATTACTATTACTACTGCTTTTAGGGACAGATTGCAGATCTCATCCTGCATTACAGAACGATCTGACTGGACTAGGTAGAGTCTACTGCTTAGAGGGACAGATTATTGTTCTAAAATCATCTTCTAGTTCTATAGGGTCAGGTTCCTGCTGTTGCTGTAAGGGATAGATTATTGTTCTAAAATCATTTTGCAGCCCTCTAGCACTTTCCAGGACTCTTTTACAGTCATTTTTGTGCCAAAACGTTTGGGTCCCCATTGAATTCAATGGGGTTCGGGGTAAAGTTAGGGTCAAGTTCGGTACTGAACTCGGACTTTTTTCCGAAGTTTGGCCGAACCCACTAAACCCGAACATCCACAGGTTCGCTCAACTCTAATGGATACTCATTCAGTGTGCAGTGTATAGACTGGTAGGCCGCCAACATGGGGCATCACTGCTGTTATATGCAGCCAGGGTCCAAAGGGAGGGCCAGGAGTCTTTTGGAGTTTTATTTTTGTAAAAAAGTGAACATAAGAGCAATATTGCAAACATACTATATGGTTACACTTCAGTATTACAAGAAGGTTAAAAATAGATGCATAGATCTCGCTGTTCCTCTAAGATGGTATTCTCTGAGATACGTTTAGAGAAACCAGCCCAGCAAAAAAGCATCCCTGGAATCCATTTTAAAATGCTGCCAACTTTGCAGAGTAACTCCAGTTCCACTGATCACAAATCTCTGAAGGCTGTCAACTATTTGGCTGCTTAGTTCTTTGTAATCTGTCTGAAATGTTAAATATTCAGCAATGCACTTGTTACAGCACACTACGCCTTAGCATTATATAATATCCTGGAGCAATCCTTATGGGAGAATCACCTTTTCACAGCAAAGTTTGGTGTATAGATCACAAGGAATGCCAGAGATAAACTAATTTTAATAGACATTGTAGACTAGTTATTTATGTGTAAACCATGATTTGTACATTCCATGCAAGGTACAGACAACATATGAATCACTTGGAGGAACCTGCTACTGCACGCTGATGTGCATACCCTCAGTGGTGGAATGCACAAAACATAGGGTAGAAGCAAGCAGCTACACGAACTCCAAAACACTCTTTATATACTGTATCAACTTCAGGATTTTTATGAATATAGATGAAAGAAAGTCTAAATTATTATCCTCTGTGTATTATGCTGGTTTTAGACAAACTAGTTTTACCCATTTCAATGATTCTAATGTTTTGTACAACATTGTTTGAAGGTAATAAGAATGATTACAAACAAGTGTTTCTGATTGACATCTGATCATAGCCTTGAGAAAACATACAGCAAACCAATAGCTTCCAGTTATTAAATATCCTGAAGCTACTGACAGTAACTGAATAAGGTTGATTTACTAAAGGAGTTTAAAAGCTTCACTAAGGCAGGCAATAAACTGTTCAAACCATGTATGGACAGGTTAAATGTGCCAAATTGATTCAATCAATGTGGGTATCTATAGCTATAGCCGCTAGCAGTAATCACGGTCTTCTCCTGGTGGGGACAACTTAGCTGCCCTCCCCCACCGGGAGAAGACAATAACCCAGCAGCAGGGATTCCCGCAGCACCTGTGTTGATGGGGGAATCAATCGAATTTCTTTCATGGTTGCAGGAAAGAAATTTGCTCTGGGTGTGGCCGGCCTAAGCCAAAACTGAATGTTCTCTTTGCAAAGTGTATGTTGGTAAACAAGGGGAACCTATGTTCAGCTTGAATACCCATTCAAGTTTGAGGGAAATTAAAAAACAGGATATTTGTTAGCACAATATTGAGTATTAAAAGCAAACACAGGTTTGCTTTTTTACCAATATTAAAGTTATACTAAAGTCAGATAAAAAAAAAATAGATAAAAAAAAAAAGATTATTCTTACTTGCTTTGTGCAACAATATTGTACAGAAAGGTATTTTTCCTCCTCTAATGGCAGTCCCCTGCCTGTGCTGTCGGCTCCACCCTCATTCAGGTGCCCTTTGTAGCAAGCTGGGTGCTAAGGAGGCACTCCCACGTGCACAATCCCTTTGGGTCCAGGACTGGTCTGTACAGTGCCTTGAAAAAGTATTCATACCCATTAAAATGTTCCACATTTTGTCATGTTACAACCAACAACGAAAATGTATTTTATTGGGATTTTATGCAATTGACCAACACAAAGTGGCACATAATTGTAAAGTAGAAGGAAAATGATAAATGGATTTCATTTTTTTTTTTACAAATAAACATCTGAAGTGTGGCATGCATTTGTATTCAGCCCCCTTTACTCTGATAACCCTAACTAAAGTCTAGTAGAACCAATTGCCTTCAGTAGTTACCTAATTAGTAAATAGAATCCACCTGTGCGTAATTTAATCTCAGTATGAATACAAATGTTCTCTGAAGCCCTCAGACATTTGTTAGAGAACCTTAGTGAACAAACAGCATCATGAAGGCCACGGAACACAACCAGCAGGTCACGGATAAAGTTGTGGAGAAGTTTAAAGCAGGGTTAGGTTATAAAAAAATATCCCAAGCTTTGAACATCTCACGGATCACTGTTCAATCCATCATCTGAAAATGGAAAAAAAAACTGCAAACCTACCAAGACATGGTCGTCCACCTAAACTGACAGGCTGGGCAAGGTGAGCATTAATCAGAGAAGCAGCCAAGAGGCCCATGGTAACTCTGGAGAAGCTGCAGAGATCCACAGCTCAGGTGGGAGAATCTGTCCACCGGACAACTATTAGTCGTGCACGCCACAAATCTGGCCTTTATGCAAGAGTGGCAAGAAGAAAGCCATTGTTGAAAGAAAGCCATAAGAAGTCCCATTTGCAGTTTGGGAGAGGCCATGTGCGGGACACAGCAAACATGTGGAAGAAGGTGCTCTGGTCAGATGAGGCCAAAATTTAACTTTTTGGCCTAAAAGCAAAACGCTATGTGTGGCAGAAAGCTAACACTGCACATCACCCTGAACACAACATCCCCATCGTGAAACATGGTGGTGGCAGCAACATGTTCTGGGGATGCTTTTCTTTAGCAGGGACAGGGGAGCTGGTTAGAGTTGATGGGAAGGTGGACGGAGCCAAATACAGGCCAATCTTAGAAGAAAACCTGTTAGAATCTGCAAAAGACTTGACAATGGGGCAGAGGTTCACCTAACAGCAGGACAATGACCCTAAGCATACAGACAGGGCTACAATGGAATGGTTTAGATCAAAGCATATTCATGTGTTTGAAAGGACCAGTCAAATCTAGACCTAAATCCAATTGAGAATCTGTGGCAAGCCTTGAAAATTGCTGTTCACAGACGCCCTCCATCCATTCTGACAGAGCTTGAGTTATTTTGCAAAGAAGAATGGGCAAACATTTCACCCTCTAGATATGCAAAGCTGGTAGAGGCATACCCAAAAGACTTGCAGCTGTAATTGCAGTAAAAGGTGGCTCTACAGAGTAATGACTCAGGGGGGCTGAATACAAATGCACGCCACACTTTTCACATATTTATTTGTAAAAAAAATTGCAAAATCAATTATCATTTTCCTTCCACTTCACAATCATGTACCACTTTGTGGTGGTCTATCACATAAAATCCCAATAAATTACATTTACTTTTTTGGTTGTACCATGACAAAATGAGGAAAATCTCAAGGGGTATGAATACTTTTTCAAGGCACTGTATGTGTCCATAGACACACAAAGTGCTGGTAAGCCACACCCCTGCTTCCTCCTCACAGGATTTTGACTGAGCAGGAACCTATGGCTCCATATGGCCCCACTGCCCTCCGTTTCTAATGTGAAAGCAGGAAGTGAAGGGAGCAGTGCTGGAGCCAAAGGCAATGCTGGAGTGGTGACATACAGCCAGATTAGTGTTTAGGGACAGCGAGGAGTAGGGCAGGTAGAGGGGTATTTTTTACCCTAATGGAGAGAATGCATTTTAAAAAACTAAACATTTATACTCAACTCAGTGGATGCAGCATCGATCCATAGCTGCATCTGTTCCCTGCCGGCTCTGCAGTGAGAACTGAGCAATCAAACACTGTTGATTGCTCAGTTCTCCCTCTCCACCTCGAGCAGAGAGCTGTGACTGCTCTCCCCTCCAGTGCTTACTGGAGCGATTGGCTGTGGAGCCGGTGGGAGGGGCTGGCTCAGGCTCTCATCAGCTCGCTGAGAGGCTGAGCCATGTGACGGTTCAGGCTTCAGAGTGGATACCAACCATTTGGTCAGGATCTTTCCCGAACCTGGACCAGCTCTGTGAGATCAGCAGACAGTGGACAACAGGTCACAGGCGTGCAGAACAAACTGCATTCCTGTGATCCATAAGGGAAGTATGGACAAAAAAAAACTTTGGCTATACTTCTCCTTTAAAATAAAAAACACTTGAGATTTAGTATCACTTTAACTTTGGAAACATACACTTTGCAAAGAGAACCTTTACTTTGCTGAGTAAACAACCTATACTTCTTTAAGGCCTCATGCACATGGATGCATTTGCCGGCACAATGGAACAATACTGGTGTATTTTGGCACTCTGGAGGCACAAGCCATTAAACATCCAAATCGTACTGTACCATGTATACTAGTACCAATCAGATGTGCATACGTCCAAAGCATGTCAGCCTGTCATTGATTTTGACAGTCTGCTGGCTGCAGGTTGTACACACCATCTCTGCCTTCGGGATGCTGAAATACACATGCTGTTTTCGATGTACGGGCGAATGTGACCATGTGCATGAGACCAAATAGAGCAACCTCTATGTCTAAATCCCCATCAGCCAACAGCTACCCATCAGTCTGAAATGCGAGTTTTGTCTGAGATAGAGTCCTCAAGGGTCAGAATAAAAAACAGTTCTCATCTTACATTAGGATTCCCCTGCTGCTTCCACTTTGGATACAGTACACAAACCAAATCTTTATGCCATTTCTTTAATTTCTTTAATTTGTACTCTTTTAATTTGTTATTAAAAACCTAGTAAGGATGTGGTTTATTTCTGGAGGTGGTGCTGATAACCAGGGACAGGGGCAATATTTTCTGTGCTTTTTACTGCTTCTGTTCAACACTGGCCCTAATAAGGTTTCGGCGGATTACTTTATAAAAGTCAAAAAGGATGTGAGGTCTAAAATGTGTCTTGTTAGAAATCTAGATGATAAAAATAGATTGGTTGGTAGGAACAAACCATTGGCACAGTACATTCTTTGCCCAATCAGAACGCAGTAAATAGCTGCTTGTTAAGAACTGGGCCGGAAAGCCGGCCGCAGAGTCTTTAACAACTGATGAGTCATCAGCTGTCAATGAGTCATCAGCTGACTGCTGAATAAAAAAAAAACATTGCCGGCAATAAAAAAGTGGACCCTCCAATCCATACCAGGCCCTTCAGGTTAAATTTAATTTTTAAAGAGAAAAATCCATTCCTGACCCTTGTCCGAGCATGCAGCCTGGCAGGCCAGGAAAAGGGGGGGACAAGCGAGCACCCCCTCCTGAACCATTCCAGGCCACATGCCCTCAGGTGGCCCGCCCTTACCTATGTAAGCAACGCCAGGCCAGGCATTCAGCGGTTTGCCTTAATTGACTGCAGAGTGATTTTTTTTATGGGTCGGGCAGTGCAGTGATGGATTTCCTATTTATTAAGGGATTGTCAAAAACTGTCTGTGTTTTTATTACTTGTTGACACTTTTTTGGTGAATGGGTAGGGGTACTATGTACCCCATACTCATTCACATAGGGGGCCAGGATCTGGGGGCCCCCTTGTTAGAGGGGGCTTCCAGATTCAGATAAGCCCCCTGCCTGCAGGCCCCCACAACCACAGCCCAGTGTTGTGGGGATGAGGGCCTTATCCTCATCAACATGGGGACAAGGTACTTTGGGGTGCACCTACACCCCCATGTTGAGGGCATGTGGCCTGGTATGATTCAGGAGGAAGGCCCTCACTCACCCCGCCTTTCCTGGCCTGCCAGGCTGTGTGCTTGGACAAGGGTTTGGTATGGATCTCTGGGGAGACCCCACACCGTTTTTTTAACATTTTTCTGTTGCCGGAAATGGTATTGTATTGCCGGCAATTTAAATCTCATATAATTCATTATTTTATCTTTAGAAATGTAATTTTTGCTGTAGCATGTTCTATACATGCCACTTTACCGGCAGACTATGGGGACCCCCCCTCAGGCACTATATTTAACCACTTAAGGACCGGAAGGATTTCCCACATTAAGACCAGTGCACTTTTTGCGATTCAGCACTGCGCAGCTTTAACTGACAATTGCGCGGTCGTGCGACGTTGTACACGAAATTGATGCCCTTTTTTTTTCCACAAATAGAGCTTTCTTTTGGTGGTATTTGATCCCCTCTGCGTCACTTCTGATCACCCTTATTAACAAAAATATATAGACAATTTTATGTTCTTCCTCATATTTGTGGTAAAAAAAAATCACGATGGGCATTTATTGATTGGTTTATGCAAAAGTTGCAGCATTTACAAACCATGAGAATTCATTTATGGCGTTTTTACAATTTTTTTTTTTTACTAGTAATGGCGGTGATCTGTGATTTTTATCGGGACTGTGATATTGCAGCGGACATGATGGACATTTTTGACACTTTTTTGGGACCAATGACATTTATACAGCGATCAGAAATTTAAATATCGACTGATTACTGTGTAAATGTCATTGGCAGTGAAGGGGTTAACCTGAAGGGGGCGATCTAGGGGTTAACTGTGTTCCCTAGATGTGCTGTAACTGTGAAGGGGCTGGGCTGCCAGGGGCATAAGAGATCTAACTGATCTCAGTGACAAGGATCAGTAGATCTCTTACATGCCGCCTGACAAAACGGGGAACCCCAGTGTGGACATCGAGTCTGCCGGACCCATGGCCACACTGCTGCAGAGTGCGGCGGGCATGAGATCGCTCAGCCGGCGGCGCACTCCCGCCCGCTAGCCGTGCACGGGCGAGCTGCCATTTATAGACGGTGATTCACGCTACGGCACCACTCTGCAGCAGTAAATGTATGCAAGCAAGGAATTTTTCATTTTTATTGTTGCACTTTAACCGTTAAGATCATTGCTTCTGTAAAAATTATCTTTTTAAAAAAAAAAAAAAAAATGTTTGCTTTGATAGGTGTCCCCCAGGGCAGTACCCAGACCCTGGACCCCCATACCCTTTTTATGGCCAATTACTTGCATATAAGAATTCAAAAAGGAGTCTTTTGACTTTTCAAGTTTATGTCCCATAGACATTAATAGGGTTCGCCGTTCAGAACTTTTTCTCTGTTTGGGAGTTCTGGTGCGAAATGTGAATATAAATAAAAATTAAGTTACAATATCACTATATCTGCTTGTGCGTCTTTGTCCCATTTGAATAAAAAAAATTACTAAGAATAGTGATCAGAAGTGGAAATTACCCATTACCCCCCCCCCCCCCACACACACACCCAAAACTAGCCCTGAGTCACTGTAATTGGTTTGTTACATTAAATACATCTGTGTTAGATTTTCTTGATTGTCAGGCATCCCACACTTCATGGAATTGTGTCTGGGTGCCCTGTAAAGTACTTGTTAGCTAGATTTAATGCAGTCCAATCTGGAAGGAATGATTGGGCTTCCAGTAAAATGTAATTACCATTTGAACCATTGAAAACATGAAGAATTACATAAGACAATGCAAGCAAGATTTTAATAATATTTTATAAATAGAGATGGGTCGAACACCCCCCTATTCGGTTTGCATTCTATAGAATGGCAAATAACTACATTTGAAGAATAAGTAAACTAGAATCATGTATGAAAAACAAGATAACTTTGAAAAATGTTCCTTTAAGTTTTTTTTATCTAGAAGACATGTCTTCAATTTCTCAGCTATATTGTCCTTAAAAGGAAAGATCTTTAACGGATATGGCAGTGAAGGGGTTAACCAGCAGGGGACAGTGAAGGGGTTAACAAATGTTCCCTGGGTGTGTTCTAACTGTGGGGGGGGGCGGAGCTGGCCGGGACATAACAGATCTAACTGATCCCAGTGACAGGGATCAGTAGATCTGGCATGTCCCCTTCACAGAACGGGGAACCGCAGTGTTTACTTTGACGGTTCCCCGTTCCTCCTCTCTGAAAGGAGATCGCGGGTCTGCGGCGGACATCGGGTCCGCCCGACCCGCGGGCACGCTCCCGCAGTGTGCGGCGGCACGTGCGCGCGCCGCTCGCGCCTGCGGGAGCGCGCCCAGCACAAGCCAAATGGGAGGATGTCTATTGGCATTTTAGAGCCGCGCTGTAGCCGTCATTCGGCTATGACGCGGGTGGGAGGTGGTTAAATGTACTTATTTGCTGTACGATAAAGAGCGCTACCATCAAATGTGATATACTTATGCATTCTTGAAAAATGTCATTTATGATAGATTTGATTGTGATGCAGGTTATTATATGTAATTACCAAATATGTCACTTTTTAACCAGGCAACACATTGTATAAGATGCATATCTAAGAGAAGGCAAGCAAGCCGTCATTTTTAAAAAGGCTAGCTTACCATTGAAAGGGTGAGAAGGCCCTCTCTAAGGATATACAGTATATACTGTATATATATATATACACACATATACACACACACACAGTATCACAGTACCTCACAAAATTGAGTACACCCCTCACATTTTTGTAAATAATTTATTATATCTTTTCATGTGACAACACTGAATAAATAACACTTTGCTACAATGTAAAGTAGTGAGTGTATAGCTTGTATAACAGTGTAAATTTGCTGTCCCCTCAAAATAACTCTACACACAGCCATTAATGTCTAAACCGCTGGCAACAAAAGTGAGTACACCCCTAAGTGAAAATGTCCAAATTGGGCCCAATTAGCCATTTTACCTCCCCGGTGTCAGGTGGCTCATTAGTGTTACAAGGTCTCGGTTGTGAATGGGGAACAGGTGTGTTAACCACTTGCCAACCAGCCGCCATCATACGGCGGCAGGTCGGCCCTCCTGCGCGAACCGATGTATCTGTACGTCGATCAGTGCATGTGCGATTGCGGGCGCCCGCGGGTACAGAGGCAGAATAGGGATCTGCCAATGTAAACAAGGTGGATCCTCATTCTGATCCCCGTTCTGACAGGGGACATGTCTGAGATCTGCTGTTCCCAGTGTTCGGGAACAGCGATTTCTGTCATGTCCTTGGCAGCCCACCCCCCCTACAGTTAGAACACACCCAGGGAACTAGATTTAACCCTTCCCTTCTAGTGTCATTTTATACATTGATCAATGCATTTTTATAGCACTGATTGATGTAATAATGTCACTAGTCCCCAAAAAGTGTTATTTGGGGTTAGATTTGCCCGCCGCAATGTCACAGCCCCGCTAAAAATTGCAGATTGCCACTATTACTGGTAAAAAAGAAATAATAGTCCATAAATCTATCCCATATATTGTAGACAAGATAACGTTTGCACAAACCAATCAATATACGCCTATTGCAATTTTTTTAACAAAAATATGTAGAAAAAAAACATATTGGCCTAAACTGATGAATACATTTTTTTTGGATATGTATTATAGCAGAAAGTAAAAAAGTTTGTTTTTTCAAAATTGTCGGTCTTCTTTTGCTTATAGAGCAAAAAATAAAAATCACAGAGGTGATAAAATACCACCAAAAGAAAGCTCTATTTGAGGAAAAAAAAGGGACGTCAGTTTTGTTTGGGTAAAGTATCACATGACCGCGCAATAGTCAGTTAAAGTGACGCAGTGCCATATCACAAAAAATGGTCAGAAAGGGTGCAAATCCTTCCGGGTCTGAATTGGTTAAATTTGGTGTTATCGCTCTCACTCTCTCATACTGGTGACTGGAAGTTCAACATGGCACCTCATGGTACCTCATGGCAAAGAACTCTCTGAGGATCTGAAAAAAAGAATTATTGCTTTACGTAAAGATGGCCTAGGCTATAAGAAGATTGCCATGACCCTGAAACTGAGCTGCAGCAGGTGGCCAAGACCATACAGCGGTTTAACAGGACAGGTTCCACTCAGAACAGGCCTCGCCACGGTCGACCAAAGAAGTTGGGTGCACGTTATCAGCGTCATATTCAGAAGTTGTCTTTGGTAAATAGATGTATGAGTGCTGCCAACATTGCTGCAGAGGTTGAAGGGGTGGTGGGTCAGCCTGTCAGTGCTCAGACCATACACCACGCACTGCATCAAACTGGTCTGCATGGCTGTCATCCTAGAAGGAAGTCTTTTCTAAAGATGATGCACAAGAAAGCCCGCAAACAGTTTGCTGAAGACAAGCAGACCGAGGACATGGATTACTTGAACCATGTCCTGTGGTCTGATGAGACCAAGATAAATATATTTGGTTCAGATGGTGTCAAGCGTGTGTGGCGGCAACCAGATGAGGAGTACAAAAGCAAGTGTGTCTTGCCTACAGTCAAGCATGGTGGTGGGAGTGTCATGGTCTGGGGTTGCATGAGTGCTGCCGGCACTGGGGAGCTACAGTTCATTGAGGGAACCATGAATGCCAGCATGTACTGTGACATACTGAATCAGAGCACGATCCCCTCTCTTTGGAGACTGGGCTGCAGAGCAGAATTCCAACATGATAACAACCCCAAACACACCTCCAAGATGACCACTGCTTTGCTAAAGAAGCTGACGGTAAAGGTGATGGACTGGCCAAGCATGTCTCCAGACCTAAACCCTAATGAGCATCTGTGGGGCACCCTCAAGCAAAAGGTGGAGGAGCTCAAGGTCTCTAACATCCACCAGCTTTGTGATGTCATCATGGAGGAGTGGAAGGGGACTCCAGTGGCAACCTGTGAAGCTCCGGTGAACTCCATGCCCAAGAGGGTTAAGGCAGTGCTGGAAAATAATGGTGGCCACACAAAATATTGACACTTTGAGCCCAATTTGGACATTTTCACTTAGGGGTGTACTCACTTTTGTTGCCAGCGGTTTAGACATTAATGGCTGTGTGTAGAGTTATTTTGAGGGGACAGCAAATTTACACTGTTATACAAGCTGTACACTCACTACTTTACATTGTGGCAAAGTGTAATTTCTTCAGTGTCGTCACATGAAAAGATAGAATAAAATATTTACAAAAATGTGAGGGGTGTACTCAATTTGTGAGATACTGTATATATATATATATATATATATATATATATATGTATATACACACACATTTACACAGTATAATCTCTATCATGAGGACAATCATAGGAGTTTGCATCACCGAGAGGCATGGGACAACCTCGCTTCATATCCGTCTCTTGCCTCTGCCTTGTACCCTGTAAGATCATCAACTCATCAACTGTAGGCAGCCTTGTTTTTTCAGGGTCTATAATGGAAGGTGAATTTATTATTGTGATGAAACGGTTTCAGTGCAAATAGCGAATAAGTCTGTTCTCTTTTAGACCCCCAGCCCCCCTCCTCCCCTTTCCTTTCAAAGTTTCAAAAAAGCTACTTGTGAGAAGTTTACGATTCCCTCTGGCAGTCAGCACCCAGACAAAGCCACAAGCATGATGCTCAGGCAGTCAATCTGTGGCTTTGCCTTAACACAGATCCTTACATTTGACATGACAACACTGCAGCTGTGTTTGGAATTCTGACAGCAGGAAGAAATATAGAGCTACTAACAGCAACAGGTTATGTACCAGGCTGTTTTTGTGCAGCTCACCTTAGAAGACAGCAGGGTAAAATGTGGAACCTGGGTCTTCTGTGTATGAGGAGGCCACTTGCCAAGGTCAAGTGCTGGCAGTGATGGGAGCATCTTTGACCTGTGCAAGCTGAGTGAGCCAGTAACACAGGGATTTTGTAATGATTAAAAGCATCAACAGCAAAGAGGTAGGTTATCTAGTAAACCTGTTACTTTGTCAAAAGTTGGGGTAGGTAGATGAAGCTGTTTTAAGCACCTTCATTACTTCCTCCAACTTTTGAAGATGGAAGTGATGCTTTAGGTGACAACACAGAAACCCTATCACTCATAGCACCTGTGTAGTCAATTCATTCATTCAAAAATAAACATTTCAAAGATTTCAGTGTTAATATCATAGCTGCCATCTCTGCTTATTTTCCATAATGCTCTTCTTTTGTAAAGATGGTATTGCTGTTAACATCTGCCCATAGCTTCTGACTGTCCCTCATTTGCAACCAAATCCCTCTTTTCCCTATCTGTCTTCAGATGTAACTCTTTTTGCTCTAAAGCATGAATTATTATTATTTAACTAACATTAAAGTGTTTTACAGCACCAAACCTTGCATTTAGCCACTTTACCTGTTGCTTTTGTTTTTTTTAGAAAGCCAGTATAAATGAGACGTAGTAGTGAAACATCCATTGTGAATGTAACACAGTTTTATCTAAGCTACAGCAGGGTGTCCCAGCATCTGCCAAGTACTATATTCTGTGTGGAGGATATGAACATGCACAGAGGTAAGTCTCACTAAACCAATTAAGAGCCCCACTGACATCAATGAGGGGGGGGGGGGGGCATTCAGTATCCTATTGACACCAACATCTGCGGGGACGTTCAGGACCACACTGACACTGATGTAGGGGTATTTTTTTTTTTTTCCTCCCTCCGACACCAGGACATTTTTTTACTCCTATTTTCCCCCAAACAATCTAAAGAACAGTGGATTAGCATTTTGTTTGAAACGTTTAAAACCCTCTAGTGCAGTGGTTCTCAACTCCTGTCCTCAGGACCCACTAACAGGCCAGGTTTGCAGGATAACTGAAATGCATCACAGGTGATATCATTTGCTGCTCAGCGATTGCAGTATTCTAGTCTGCATCTCCCCAAGGCAATACTTACAATCTGGCTTGTTGGTGGGTCCTGAGGACAGGAGTTGAGAACCACTACTCTAGTGTAACCAATCATTTTTGTACATCATTTTTTTGTGGTTAGGGTAATTGGGAGTGTAGTAGGGAGATGTCCTTTCCCTTCACACTTGCAGTTAAAGGTGTCCTCCTTTTACATCTCATAAAGTTGGGATCAATGCAAACCATTCAGTTATGATTGCATCACAGCCGTCTGCAATTAATTTTATGTACTGTAAAAAAATGACAATGCTCATTATTAGACAGGGCTACAAAATATGTATATCAATCAAATTTGTATGTAACATTCCTGCCAGTTTAAAAGCACCTCCAGTCTCACTGACACCATCCATTTGCTCCTCTAGGCACTCTGGCAGCTATGCTAGACATCTAGCAAATAGGAGAAAAAGCAGTCTTTACCTCAAATCCACCATAAATCACATAAAAATATGTTGTAATGCATTGCATAATATGAGAGATGGATATTTAAGATATCAAGTGTGTTTTATGCTGGGGGTTATTGGCTCTCAGAGCACAGTTGTTTCTAAAATTACAGAGTTCTCATTCCTCTGAGTCTATGTTTGGTGGCAAACTCTTACACTGAGTTCTCATTGTACTGAGAAGACTATACCCAGCATGCAAACGTGGCGTACTATTAGTTAGATTTACATTAGGATATTAAAATCTAATAAATCTGCAGCATGTAATGTAATGCACACCATTTGCCAAATTTCTGTGTTGGCTTATTAAATAACAGTGCACATAACAATGATGGGCTGTAAGCCATTGTAACCAACTACATTTCA